>QGKV02000571.1:39113643-39169970 GCA_003260655.2 Brassica cretica | reverse complement strand
TTGTAAGTTATACACACACTACGTTTATGAACTTGGCACACATCATCTCCCTTTAACTGAAAGTATATGATTTTTTCTGTTGGTTGTTGTATTACTCAGGTTTCGTGTGTATGATGTTGACACTCAGTATCAAAACTCAAGAGAGGAGGTAACCTGCTACTCTTATCCCTCTATCTTCATTTTGATCCAAAGTACTCTTTTTCTTATCAAATGTTTTTTTTTTTTTGTTGTCGCTTTAAAAGTGGGGCACAAGCACCCACATGCTTGTCTCAACCTACTTTCATTAAAGCATGTGTGCTTACTACTGAAGATTTTACTCTTTTTTTTCAGATGCTTAAGCTTGATGATCAGCAGTTTCTCGGTGAGGCAACATGTGCATTGTCTGAGGTATCATCAACTGGCTTAAATGCTATCCTTTTTTCTTATTTTACTAAACTGAATATTGGCAATTGCAATATATGTAGACTCTAATTACTCTTTCAACCACGCAGATAGTCACAAAATCAACCAGGACCATTACGTTAGAGCTAAAGCGTAAAGAAGGCTTTGCTGCGCAGTCTCAGCCTCACCATGGAAAGCTTATCATCCATGCCGAGGAGTGCCTTGCATCTAAGATTACGACAGAGATAGTATTCAGATGTTCGAGTTTGGAATCTAAAGATCTTTTCTCAAAAAGTGTAAGTTTTGTGTATTTATTTCTTCTCTTTGCCTTTTTACTTACTAAAAACATAAATAAATCTCTTTGTTTCTCTTTTGCTCACCATTAGGATCCGTTTTTGGTGGTATCAAAGATTGTGGAGCACGGAACTCCAATCCCAGTGTCAAAAACTGAAGTCATGAAGAACAATCTTAACCCTATTTGGAAACCACTCTTCCTAAGTGTTCAACAAGTCGGTAGTAAGGTACATGAACGAACATGAAAGTATGTTTCTCTATCTGAGATGCAAAAAGATGTCTTAAAATGTTCTTTTATAATCCTACAGGACAGTCCACTGATAATAGAGTGCTCAGACTTCAATTCCAATGGCAAACACAGTCTGATCGGGTAGCCTTAGATCTCAGTCTATCTCATGACTTATTAGAGAAGCTGTTAACTGACATAACTACTCATCTACTTTGTGTGGCCAGAAAAGTTCAAAAATCGCTTGCAGACTTGGAGAAACTCCATTTGGCTGGCCAAGGAATCAATTTATCTCTGCCTACAGCTGCTGGACAAAACAAGGTATGAACCATTAGTACTTGTTATTGCCTTCTCATGTAAGTTATCTGATATACATTTCTCTTTACTTTAGGTATTAAAGAGCCAGCTTTATGTGGAGAAGTTCACAGAGACTGTCCAGCACACATTCCTTGAATACTTGGCATCAGGGTTTGAACTAAGCTTCATGGTAGCAATCGATTTCACAGGTAATGTTGAGTGAATATGTAATGTTGTTCTTAGTTTTGTTACCTCCATCGCCTTAAACTTTTCTATTGTCTTTCAGCTTCAAATGGCAACCCTCGCCTTCCTGATTCTCTGCACTACGTTGATCCTTCAGGATTAAATGCCTATCAGAGAGTGAGGATTCAGTTTTATTCCATTTTATTAATTAAGCAGTGACTGTGACTAAAAACTGATCATGTCTCTTCTTTTTTTTTTTTACTTAGGCTATAGTGGAACTGGGAGAAGTGTTGCAGTTTTATGACTCGGACAAACGCTTCCCTGCCTGGGGATTTGGAGCTCGTCCAATAGATGGTCCAGTTTCACATTGCTTTAACCTCAACGGTAGCAGCTCATACTGTGAGGTAAAACAAACTCAATGGGCGTCTCTTTAGTATTAGACTAGGCATGGGGATATAAACCAAACCGAATGGTATCCGAATATCTAAAATACATTTTATATACTTAAAATATTGGTTGAACAAAAAAATGGTACTTAAAATATTAAATAAATTTAGTGTTAAAACTACCAAATATTTTTTAAAAACTTCTTGTAAGCCGAATATTTTTCATCTATAATATTTAAAATTATTCTAAATTACCTGAAAGAACTGAATTATCCAAATAGATTTTATTCTAAATATTTAAATTTATCCGAATTATCTGACATTTAATCCGAAAATCTGAAAAAACTGAATTTTACCTGAATTTTCCAAAATCGGGACCAAACTGGAACTGAAATGGAACGGAACCAAAATTTTATCAGATATTAGCCGATTCTTACAAGTGTTACTTGAACCGAAAACCAAATGAACTGAACTATTTCGAACCGGATTTCATAAATAAATGAACGGTTTCTATATATCTAGAACCAAAGACCGAAAGAACCAAACCAAACCGAAAAGCGGTTTTTGAACACCCTGGCCTAACTAAAAGTTTGATGTATTCATATTCACATATCATTTGTTTTCTTTCTCTATATCTCTCTCAGGTGGATGGGATTCAAGGAATCTTGACTTCATACACAAGTGCGCTCTTCAACGTCTCTCTGGCAGGACCTACTCTTTTTGGTCCGGTCATAAACTCTGCTGCGATGATAGCCAGCCAGTCTCTGGCTCAAGGCTCCCGGAGATACTACGTCTTACTAATCATCACAGTGAGTATTACATAATATAAATCAAACATCCAATAGCATAAACATAAACACAACAAAAATTCAANGGATATAACCAAAGTAAAAAATAAATTTTTTGAATAAAACATAAAGAAAAACATCTAAATTAAATAAAAATTAATCTATCACATATAAAATTGATAAAATAACAATAAAATGTTAAATCAAGCATGAAAACAAACATCATTTGTAAACAATATGAATTGCCTTATAGAGAGTAGACTTTTTATTTCAATGAGCAAAATATAAAATACTTATTTATAACTAATTGTGTACTTAAAGCATTTATTAGAATTTTAATATTTATCATTATATATAATATTACCACAAATATTGAATTTAATAATTGGATTACTTGTATATATTTCAAAATATTTATATTGACTATTAATTTCGGATTTTTCGGGTTACCCGTTCGGGTTCGGTTAATAACACTTCGGGTTCAGATATTTTTTGTACCACCCTACAAGACCCGTTCGGGTATTTTTACGTTTCGGGTCGGATAACGGTCGGATTTTTCGGTTCGGGTTCGGTTCGGATTTCGGATTCCGGATTCCGGATTTTATGCTCAGGCCTAATCTTGACTGTGACCAAAAGGGTGCAAATGGGTTATGACAAAAAGGGTGCAAATGATCGTGACCGAAAAGTTGCGATTGGATCGTGACCAAAAGGTTGCGAATGGATCGTGGCCGAAAAATTTCAAACAGTTCGTGACCAAAGAGTGCACATGGTCGTGATCGAAAGGTTGCGAATGGGTTGTGACCGAAAAAGTTTAAACGAGTCATGACCAAAAAAGGGTGTGAACGGATTGTAACCGAAAGGGTGTGAACGATTTGTTACCGAAAGAGTGTGAATGGGTCTTGACTGAAAGGGAGCGAAAGAGTCGTAACCAAAGGTGTGTCACCGTCAATGGATCAAAACAAAAGAGGTAAGAATGAATCGTTACTGAAAATGTGCGAACGAAACATCACCAAGAGAATGCTAAAGGTCAACCATGATGTTGGTGATATAAGAGTATGATCTTTTCTGGCCAACATAAAAAGTCTATTTAAAACAACTACAAATATTTATGAAGTATTAATATATAGATATGAGTAAAGTAAAAACAAAAAAAGACATAAATTTTCATCTCAATACTAATAAATACAAAAAAAAATTCATATAAGTTTACTTATCATATTAACATTGATTAAAAATTATAAACATTTAGATAGTGTCATCAACAGAGAGATATAAATGTGTTGTAATTTAAGAGATATAAACGCGTCATAATCTAAGAGGTACGAACATGCTATGATCCAAGAGGTACAAACGTATCATGATCCAAGGGGTGCGAAATTGTTGTGACTGAAAGGGTGTGAATGTATTATGACCGAAAATGTACAAAAGGATTGTGACCGAAAGGCTGTGAATGTCATAAACGAAAGGGTGCGAACGGTTCTTGACCGAAAGGATGTGAAATTAATCCTGACCGAAAGGATGCGAATGGATCTTGACCATGACAAAAAGGGTACAAATGAGTTATGACGAAAAGCGTGCAAATGAGTTATGATCGAAAACGTGCAAATGGGTTATGATCGAAAGGGTGCAAATGGTCGTGTTTAAAAGATTGCAAATGGTCGTGACTGAAGGGTTGCGAATGGATCGTGACCGAAAGGTTGCGAATGGATCGTGACCAAAAAAATGCAAACGAGTCATGGCCAAAGGGTGCAAATGGTCGTGATCGAAAGATTGCAAATGGGTTGTGACAAAAAAGTGCAAACGTGTCGTGACCAAAAGGAGAAATCGGATTGTAACCGAATGAGTGTGAACGGATCGTAACTGAAAGAACATAAATAAATCGTGAATGAAAGGGTGCAAAAGAGTCGTATCCAAAGGAGTGCCAATGAATCATGACCGAAGAGGTAAGAATGGATCATGACTGAAAAAGTGCGAACGAGACATCACTGAGAGAATGTTAAAGGCCAACCATGGTGCTGGTGATATAAGAGTATGACATTTTCTCGACAACATAAAAAGTCTATCTAAATTAGAATATATCATTTTTTAATATTTCTTAGATTTTACCTGTTTTTTTACCCATCCAGAAATTTTTTTGTTTTATGGTCAACCATGGTGCTGGTGATATAAGAGTATGAAATTTTCTCGACAACATAAAAAGTCTATCCAAATTAGAATATATCATTTTCTAAATATTTCTTAGATTTTGCATGTTTTACCCATCCGGAAACTTTTTTGTCTTATGGATCCCAATTTCAATTTACACCCTTTCGTTCACACCATTTACACTTTTTCGGTCATGACACATTCATACCTTCAGTCAAGGCATATCCGTCCACCCCTTGGAACAAGTTCATACCTCTTGAATCGCATCATGTTTGTATCCCTTAGTTTACGACGTGTTCGTACCTCTTAGGTTATGAGTCGTTCGTACTTTTTCGTTGACGACACAACCGTCTAACATGAACGACACATTTTTTATTCAAAAAGATTTTTATGTTTAATAAGAGATTTTATTTATTTATTATAAATTTATATAATTTAAAATTTTAGAGTAACTTAATTAAAATAATAAAAATGTATAATTTTATTAGTATTGATGTATTTGTATTTTAGTTGTAATTTAAAATTATAGAATATACATTTTTAATATTATCAATAAATAAATATAAACACACATGTGCTACGTTTTGACATGAATTTTTTTTTAAAATAATTTTTTTATATAATATATAAATTATAATATGATATATTTATTTATAAAAGTTGAGCTCCCATGCGATATCGCGTGGGTTCCTTACCTAGTATTATTAAAAAAAAATTAAGCAATCACATTAACCGTATAATAAAAAATATATTTTTTTCTTATATGTTATATTTTGAATTTTTTTTAAATGACTTTAATTACAAAAATGAGAAAACCTTATACGGTATATTTTAAATTTTTTTTAATTGACTTAAATTACAAAAATGAGGAAACCTTACATGTTAGTTTTTCTTCTTATATATTATTTTTTTATATGTTATATTTTGAATTTTTTAAAACGACCTTAAATTACAAAAATGTAAGTCTTACGTAAACAAATGACCAAAAGCATTAAAATGACATGTATCAATTCGATGGTTGATCTGAAACCTTTCAATACCATATAGAAGATAAATGTCAAAATAATTCAACTATAGAAACAGTACTGTTCACTTTTTTCAAGAATGTGTTCGGTGGAAAAAAATAAAATTTTATGCCATAATTTTTTTAAATGTCCAATCCGATCAACCTATGATATATTAATTATAGTTTAGTTCCACAATTTTTAATAAAAAATTATCATGTCCATCGAAAAAAAATTATATAATAACAACAAAAACTATTGTATATGTATAAATAAAATGATCAAATATATATAAAAAAATTATCGATAATATATACAGATAAACTCACCATGTCCTAGTGTACAGTTAAAGGTTTTGGATATTTTTGGTAATAAAATCATCATACTTGTACAACAATATTTCAAAAATTGACAAAACAATTTAGCAAAAATAATTTTTTTAAACAAATTCTAAAATAAACTTCAAAGTTATAAATATAAATTTACATGTTATATTAACTTTCAGTCTAATATTTTTTTTAATGCTTATTGAAAATTATTTAGATATGGATATTTCAAAAAAGTAAATAAAATAAATTAGAGCATTTACAATGATAATTTTTCAATTCAAGCTCTTATTTCATATACATATAATGTATGTATATAAATACATAAAATATTGTTTAATTATGGATATTTCAATATGGTGGGAAAACCTTTCTAAAATATTTCATTTGGTATATTTAAAGCTGAGTTTCATCATATTTAAATAATATTATTGGTTCAATATACTTAAATGGACCAGAAATTAGGAATCTACCCATAACAAAAAAAGGAACCCCAATAGATGTAGTTAATTGTGGAAACATTTACACTCTAAGGACATTTTTCCTACTTTTAATTACACCATAGGACACAATCCTATACAAACACACTTTACCTAACAGCTTGTGTTTCATTTAGTTACATTCCTAACTATCATTCCCCCCTTTTCGTTACAGTCCAAGTGCAAAGGTTCTTTCCATTGGCTATTCTGGCGGGATTTTACCCTAGCCGTCGATCTTCCATATATATGGCAATGGATGAGATTTAATTTTGCAGATCTAGACAAGACACATAGCTTTCTTTAAACATCCACCATTAGATCAACAACCTAGTACATCCGACGGCCGAGATTAATTCCAAAAGTTTTACCATCTCCTCTCATCCTTTTGTCATCGTTTCCATACATCTAAATTCCTCATTACCCAGAAAGTTAAGAACATAATCAATTTCGGAAAGCCAAATCTGTTTATTTGGATCACAAGCTGTGGTTTGTGAGCTAATTAACCTTTCTTTTTGTCTTTTACTTTCACTTTAACTCCAAGCAATTAACCTTTTACTTCTTGCATGCATCTACCATGGTGGACCACTGCATGGTCATCGCCGGGGAATGGAAGACCTCCGACGACGGTAGCTGGAACTTTTCAATCGACAAACAAAAGAGGTCGAGGATCGTGACTCTTTCTCCAACCATGACTTTGCTTGAACTGCAAAACAACGTGTTGAAGGAGTTCTTTGCTAACACCCAATCCTGCCCATCAGCCTCGTTGAGCTACTGGCCTCCGAACACCAAAGAACTGGCTACCGGAATCTCAACACCACCGGTCATGCTTACACAAGATGGGTCTGTATGTTACTTCTACCGTCATTTTGAAATACACAAGGGAATGAATCTGTTTGTCACCTTCAACCATAAGCCGGAACCAATCAGTTCGAGCCAAGTAGCTGAGAATCTTTTCCCCTTCACTACTCCGGACCATCCTATCACAAAACCCACCATCTATTTAACCATTATTCTGGTCCCCGTCCCCCTGCTCCTTGTCTGTCCCAGCCGTCTACAACTGCGTCCAAAATCCCCAGTTTTTCCCTTTTTCCTGACGATGATTTACTTGGAGGTAGCCCAATCAAGCCTTCCAACACAACCACGAGCCCTCCCTCAGCTCCTTCCAAGATCTGCAGTTTCTCACTTATTGACGAATCGGCTCTTTGTAGCGACGAGATGCTAAAAGAGATGTTCAAAGAAGACTCCGACAACATTCCCGACAGTTGGAAGACTGAAGCGGATGAGGAGGAGGAAACCGGGCCCGAGAGTTCTCTTCCTCCAGGGTTTGAAGATGTTCAACCCCGCGGCTTTGACCACGACTTTTGGGACCCTTTGATTGACAAAAATCTTGGCGGATCTGACGCCGCTTAGGTGATGGCTGGCATCAACGTCCCCATAACCGCGCCACACATTATTCATTGCACAACTGGTGATGCGTTCGATCACACTGTCTTACCATCCGGAGAACAACCAACTAAATGGAAGCCTGATCCTGAAGATCCTACGTCACATCTCCACAGTTTCCCTTATGTATACCCCAATCCCATGGACACACGCACAACTGGATCAGTGATATTTACCGGCGTACATCATCAGAAGTATTCACATGGACAGTCTTCGACGTCTTCCCCTGGAGTACATCAACCTTGTAATCCACATGGACAACCTACGACGTTTCCCTCTAGTGTACATCAACACACCAATCCCCATGTACACCCGGCCACGTCCACGCGTACACCACCCACCCGTTCCAAAAAATCACCCCAGTTCCCCCCTTCGACTCCGCCCGTGCGCGAGACCAAGCCACTGTCAGAGATCAGTGATGAGGAATTTGACGTTCCACCGCTCTTTGACGACCTTTCCTATGAAGCTGAGGATGTCCCCGATATGCATCTGGACGATTCAAACGAGGAACCGTTTGTGGGGAAACTGTATGCGGCCAAGCAGGATTGCCAAATTTTAATTGCTATCTACGCAATCAAGGAGCAGTTCTATTTCAGGCAATCCCAAACCACTAGGCATTCCTTTGTGCTTAGTTGCCATGATACTACATGCGATTGGCGCATTCTAGCAAAAGAGCTTACCAATTGTGGTTACTACACCATCAAGAAGGCCAAGCTTCTACACTCCTGCACTATCGATACACGCAACCTATACAGGAAGAAGGCCACATCCAAAGTCCTAGCTCATGTCTACCGCTCGCGCTACAGCGAACCCACCAACGGACCTAAATCACTACAGCTTCAGCAGATGATATTGGAAGACCTTCGCATCTCCGCCTCCTACATGAAATGCCACAGGGCCAAAGAGCAAGCTGTAGATAACACTGTTGGTAACGCTGAGGATTCATTCCTCAACCTGGCCTCCTATTTTGAGAGGCTCAAAGCTACCAACCAAGGCACAGTTACTGCAATCGAAACTGAGCTCGACATAGAAGCTAATACACGTTTCCTCTATGGCTTCCTGGCCTTTGGTGCTTCAATACATGGGTTTGGCAGGCTACGCAAGGTCCTTATTATTGATGGAACACATCTTTCCGGGAAATACAAGGGGGTGCTACTCACAACCGGCGGCCAAGACGCCAACTTCCAAGTGTTCCCACTGGCTTTTTCTGTCTTCGATGGCGAAACCAAGCATGCCTGGATTTGGTTTCTCACCAAGCTTGAACGGATCATTGCGGACTCAAATACCCTCTCCATCATCTCGGGCCGTCACTCCTCCATCATCAAAGCCACACGTGCAGTCTTTCCACATGCACCTCATGGAGCGTGCATAGTCCACTTAATGCGTAACATTATCTCATGATACAAAAACAAAGGTCTAGCAAAAATGGTGTGTGAGGCTGCATTCTCTTATCGGCACAAAGATTTCGATCTCAACTTCGGAAAAATCAGGCAAGCCAATGGGGAATGCGCCAACTACCTTGAGGGGATTGGGACTTCAAAGTGGTCTAGGACTTACTTCCTAGGAAATCGTTACAACCATTTTACCAGCAACACAGCAGAGCAGCTCAACAACGCTCTCACTAAATCCAGGTCTTCACCCATCATTGAGTTATTCTTGTTCATCCAACGCATTTTGACTCAGTGGTTCTCTGCTAGAAGGACCAAATCAGCCAAGTGTCGTGGATTTGTAACATCAGAGGTTGAGAAGGTTATGCAGACACATATCAGGCTCACCAAAGGCAACAATATAACAAATATCACCAGTTAGAGCTATCAAATAAGGGGCCTTTTCGGCCATCCGAACACTGTCTCCTTAGAAAACAAAGTCTGCACCTGCCAGGTCTTCCAGAAGCTTAAAATCCCCTGTGGCCATGCTCTTCTAGCTGCTGATTCCACAGGTCTTCCGTATGTTCAGCTTTTTGGTGTTTGCTACAAAACTCAGACATGGATTGACACATACGCTGGTGTCATATACCCTGACGTTCCCATAGGAGACTTTCCCATTCCGGAAACAATAACTTCTGTCACCATGCTGCCTCCTCAGACTCATCGACCATCTGGCCGCCCTAAGGACAAGCGTGTCGCATCAACCGGCGAGATACCGGTAACAAAAAAAAATACTCACTGATGTTATACATATGCTTCTGTTTGTCCTTAACAGCAACTCTAATCTCTTTGTATGGCAGGCACCCAAGAAGAAAAAACTTGTCCCTAACAAATGCGGCTGATGCGGGGCACTGGTCACAACAGGACCAACTGCATTGTCCCAATCTGAATGTGGTGAATCCTATATCCACGAGTCTTTTCTTTTGGATAGAGAATTCACCCATCCCCTCCCCCGTCGTTTTGTTTTTTGTCTGTTTAGGGCGTTTTAACATGTAATAACTTTATTAAACATGTAATGGCTCTTATGTCAGCCCAGCTACTTTAATCGATTTGCGGTTTAGGAAACATCAAATGTACTACGCTTTCACTGCATGTACATGTGTACACGATAATGGTTTTACAGGTGACATTCCGCGTTGTCCACCTGTACACCATATGCCCCACAGCTGTTACCTACATCAATCCCTGTACACGTGTACAAATTTGTACTCAAGGTTGAATGCTCTATCTTGAACACTTAGTAAACGACCATCAAGTCCTGCTACCCACGTGTGGTACTATGACACAACTGAATACGCAGTTGTCCACGTGTACCACTATGTGCAGCAACCAACTTGCATGTACATGTGTACTACCGCATTATACCCACCATGCTCCACACCAACATACACCTCAAAGACTATCAGCAAAATATCAGTTTCCAAATATACAACCCATACACGTATCCGCTAATCCAAACAACAACCTGATACTAAAACTTCGTACATCTGCTTATCAAAAACCTATTTTCTTGTATGCCGGGTATACATTTCTCATGTTTTCTTGCGAACAACAGGTCAACAACTTTATTTCTTCCAAAAAAAAACTGCACTGACTGTCCTAGTGTACACCCGTCTCGGGCATTGTCATGTAGTCCATCTATACAACTCTATCACTACTCCACACGGTCATGTTGTCCATATGTACACATCGATCCCTTCGTAAATCACCTTCAAGTCCTGCTATCCACGTGTACTACACTATCCAGGTGCCAAATCCTCTGTACATGTGGACTCCTTCGTACATATGCCATCCTCGACACCAACATACCCCTCAAAGACCGTCACCAAAACATGACTTTCCAAATATTCAACCCGCACACGTATTCGCTCATCCAACCAACAACCTGATACTAACACTTCGTACATCTGCTTATCAAAATCATGTTTTCTTGTACGCCAGGTATACATTTCTCCAGTAATACCAAAATTCGAAGTTTGCGTCTATCCAGCATCAACAACATGTCAACACCTTAATTTCTTCCAAAAGAAACTATCCTCGCTGCCCAAGTGTACACCCGTCTCGGACATTTGTTATGTTATCCATGTGTACAACCCTAATACTATTTCGCAAGGGTTTACCATCTGTACAGCAAGTTAAGTTATCCATGTGTATACCTATATTACTACTCCTCGCGGTCATGCAGCCCATGTGTACACATCGAACCCACAACCCCCTCCCCATCCGGCCCAGGTTTGCTGCCTACCTCTTCTTCAGCTACATAGAATGTGTTGCTGCCACTACCATAAAGCACGACATGACCATCACTGGTATCGTCCCCCTTCTTCGTATACATCAATGGAACCTCATCACCTTCTTTCATTTCCACCCCCGGGCTCGGTCACCCCATGCTGGCTGCTCTCACGCCCTTTGCCAAAAACCCCCACCATACATACTATCATCGCTCCCCTCAAGATCACTCCCGTCATACACACGCCTCTGCTCTGCAGGCTCGGCCCTCTTCTTTCTCCTAAAACCTCCGAGTTTGCTGCTAGAAAACTTGCATATACCTTTGACATTGTACTTCTGTAGCAGCCTTCCTTGTTTCTCAACAACCCTATTCATTCTGCGTACATCTTTTTGGATACCTTCCACAACTCCCAACAGAGCCTCGTACTTATCACCACCTCCGTCGCTTTTCCGGCTAAAGTACATGCTAAGCCTTCTTTTCTTCATCACAGGCCCTTCCTCCTCGTTGTGTGTCAACTTCCTCACTTTCCTCTTCTCCCCACGTTCTTCTGGTGTATGGACGTACAGAGGCTCCGCGGCATTGCCGCCTCCCCACTCCCATTTCTTGAACTTGTGCCCAGACTTAACAAGCTCCACCATGTAAGTTACTTTGCGGTCAAAGATCTCACAATCAAACACACCCCATCCATCCTCCCTATCCTCACCATCCTCCATCATAGGTAGCACCGCCATCTGACAAACGAAAAGAAATCAGCAAAGACAACTAATGGACTGACATTGTACATAAGGCGAATCGTACACATGTTCATAGAAAGAACTTCGTGTACACGAATTTTATCTATACACAAATTCGAAAGTATTTTATACACGATTCTGTTTGTGTTCCGTGAACTCAATAACCACTTATTTGAAATGATATATACGCACTGGTACCACCATGAAGACTGTATTCCCACTGGGTGAAGAATCAGACGAACAAACAAGGATTTTCTTTAGGGAATGCGCAGAGCAGCTTAGCCGTGAATCGATTGTACACATGTTCACACACCTTTTTTCATAGACTTAGTAAACTGTACATAAATTCAACCTTCTTACAAAGAGCCCGACAAACCTTGGGATCATGCTCCACATTTAAAACATCCGTCAGGACCAGCCCAGTGTGTGTTGGGAGCTTCTCACCAACATATCTCAGAAGCATAACCGCGTCGTCGCCCCCAGACGATCAAGCAGTAACGGGATTGCTTCAGAAGCCCACAACTGTAGGGCGGGGGAACCCAACCATAAATTTACTCTCCAGCCGGAGCTTTGTGCAGAACAAGCATTCCGAATCATCACACCTCCCCAACACCTTCTTCGGTGGTATCATTGTGCTGATTGTCAACCAAAACACCTTGCGCCCCCACTGGAAGGAGAAGAATAGATCCAGATTCTCTACAAGCTTAACATATTTAAGGGTTGGCTTCGGCTTTTGTGTTTTCGTAATCAGCACACCGTCCACGATGATGATCAGACATATTCTAAGCTTCTTCCTCGTTGACATTGTTTTGTCCCCCGCTACCATCCCCGCCAAGTCTTCAATAGTCAAATCACCCCCCCTCCCCCAAAACAACTTGTCCTAGTAAACATAGTTTTTTTTCTTCGCCTTCGTTTGGTCATCCACCTCGTAGACCCCCCGCCAAACACTGGCCACATCTCGAACCTTTTCTTTGTAACCAACTGTCTCGAGAGCAGTCCATGTACCAGTTTCGCTGAAAACGCACACCTCCTAACTGGCAGCCTGAACAGTTTCCCAAAGCATGACCCCAACAATCTCTCCATCTCTTCGGAGCCTTCCAACACATCCCTCACCCAAATTAAGTACTCCAGTGATGAGTAACAGTTATTCCTTTTGCTAGGATACCGATTGGTTGAGAAGAGACGAGCCTATAGCCTCTAATTAACAGGCCCTTCCTCCACCGGAGCCGTCCCTGGAACGATTGAACGCATTAAAAGAAGTAAATCGATCTGCTTTTAGTAACCAAATAAACCTCGAAAATAACCAAAATCATGACTCACCGTCGTCTATGTCTTTGCCAGAGCGCTTACACTTAGTCGTCATCACCTTTACTCTCCGTTGATTACCTCCGTCGTTTCTGCCCCGTTGCTCGTCGTTGGCAAAACCATCTGGGAAAAGTAAAATTAGGTTCACAGATTGGGGGAAGTTGAAACAAATATTACAGTTTTACCTTTTTACGGGCCCAATCTCAGATAATTAACCAAACCACACTACGCCTAACGAATCCACCAATCACCTTCTATTTTTTCGAAATTTAAAATCCCGAACCAGAGAAACCGGAAGAAAATGTTCTATGACAGATATGCCCACGCCTGGTTTGCCTTTATTGAGGACAAAGGCGACTTTAACCAACAAAAAGTGTTCTGGTAGCAACAACTGCTCTTTCAAGTAATAAAAACACAACAACTGCCTATATCTGTTATAAACTCTTAATTGTCTCCCCCTTTTCCATTTTACCCCTAAACCTAGGACACCTAACTTAGAGATGAGGAGAGGTAGATTTGGTGTGATCTTTTTAGTACAGTTCTAGGTTCCTACTCGGATGTAGGGTTGCAACTATTTGATTCTCCAACCACTTAGTTGCTTCTTTCTAACTTTTCAACAACAGATTTAATATCTGTTTTAATTTAAAGTTTATAACAGGAATAGACATTTATTGACTTTTTATTACATGGTAGAACACTTATTGCTACCAACACACATTTTGGTGGCTTAAGTCGTGCATGCCCCTAATAAAGTGTAACCAGGCCTGGGTAGTTCAGTAAAACATCAATTTGTTCTGGTTACACTTGTTTGCGGTTTCGAATTTCGAAATGAGACACACACGANTTGAACAAAAAAATGGTACTTAAAATATTAAATAAATTTAGTGTTAAAACTACCAAATATTTTTTAAAAACTTCTTGTAAGCCGAATATTTTTCATCTATAATATTTAAAATTATTCTAAATTACCTGAAAGAACTGAATTATCCAAATAGATTTTATTCTAAATATTTAAATTTATCCGAATTATCTGACATTTAATCCGAAAATCTGAAAAAACTGAATTTTACCTGAATTTTCCAAAATCGGGACCAAACTGGAACTGAAATGGAACGGAACCAAAATTTTATCAGATATTAGCCGATTCTTACAAGTGTTACTTGAACCGAAAACCAAATGAACTGAACTATTTCGAACCGGATTTCATAAATAAATGAACGGTTTCTATATATCTAGAACCAAAGACCGAAAGAACCAAACCAAACCGAAAAGCGGTTTTTGAACACCCTGGCCTAACTAAAAGTTTGATGTATTCATATTCACATATCATTTGTTTTCTTTCTCTATATCTCTCTCAGGTGGATGGGATTCAAGGAATCTTGACTTCATACACAAGTGCGCTCTTCAACGTCTCTCTGGCAGGACCTACTCTTTTTGGTCCGGTCATAAACTCTGCTGCGATGATAGCCAGCCAGTCTCTGGCTCAAGGCTCCCGGAGATACTACGTCTTACTAATCATCACAGTGAGTATTACATAATATAAATCAAACATCCAATAGCATAAACATAAACACAACAAAAATTCAAACATTGTTTCAGGATGGTGTTATAACAGATCTTCAAGAAACAAAAGATGCGTTGGTCAGTGCATCTGATTTGCCGTTATCAATCCTTATTGTAGGAGTTGGAGGAGCTGATTTTAAAGAGATGGAGGTACGAAAAGATACTTAAAAGATTCTTACAACTATATATGATCATTTTGTGTAAACTGTGTGTTTGGTGGGGTTGTTTAGATACTAGATGCTGATAGAGGAGACAGGTTGGAGAGCTCGACAGGGAGATTAGCTTCACGAGATATCGTTCAGTTTGTGGCACTACGAGATGTTCAACGTGAGTTTTGTTTGGTTCTTGAAGTTAAGCCGTGTGAGAAGGCTAGTTAGTGACTTAGTTTTAGGCTTGGTGGGTTTTAATGAGTGTGATGTGTTGTGTTGCAGATGGAGAGATCTCTGTAGTACAAGCGCTTCTTGCAGAACTGCCTTCACAGTTTTTGACGTATATGAGAATCCGTAACATGAAGCCAGGTCCTCCGTGAATGATGGATTGTATGTACATAGTCATATATACTTACATTGGCTTTTTTCTATTTCATGTTTATGTGTTTCTTTTTCTTTTCGGAATCTTGGATGTAAAAAGTTTCGGATGAAGCAACTGGGAATACATCTCATGTGTGCATCTTTCTTTGTAGTAACTAGTAAGCTTTTTCTGGTGTCTAGTTTGATTATTTTGAATTATATCTTTCGGATTAGCTTTGAAATCATAAATATTGAGAATCGAAACCGCCTGCATGACTTTGGTTATACAGCGAATGGAGGATGAGATATGTAGGTTTAAGTTACGGTATATATATGTTCAGATGCTTTCAGGTAGTGCATCGGGTTTTGGATATATCCGATCGGGTTTTTGTATCCAAATTTGTTGAATACAAAACCCGACCAAGTATTTTGTTAATTCGGTTTCCGTTTTTTGGTTCAGGCTCGAATTTGGGTTTAAAGGTAAAATGGTCAGGTGTATTAGTATACTGCTTTACGTTTTCACACATACGAAGACTATTGTCTAAAGAAAGATTTAAACTCTAAGACATTTTCTCTATCTTTATTTACACAGTAGGACACATTGTAATACACACACTTTACCCAACAAGGATCTAGTTACATTCCTAACTAACCTTTCCCCTTTTTCATTACCGGGCAAGTACAAAGCTTCATTCTAATGTCTCTTCTGGCGGGATTTACCCCTAGCCGTTGATCTCCTCATATTTGCCAAAGGCTGAGATGTAATATTGCAGATCTAGACAAGACACATAGCTTACTTTCAACATCCACCGTTAGATCAACTTCTTCCTTCCGACGGCAGAGATCAATTCATAAAGTTCACCATTTTCTCTCATCCTATCCTCGTCGGCGACTTTACACCTTGATTCCTCATTACCCAGAAAGTTAACAAGATAATTTACTTCGGATTCAAAACCTGATTATTTGGATAATAGGCTATGGTTTGTAACCTAATTAACCTTAGTTTTGTCTTTGTCTTTCACGTTAACTCCAAGTAACTAAATGTTCACTTAACCTTTTGCAGGCAACTACCATGGCGGACCACTGTATAGTCATCGCTGGAGAATGGCAGACCTTCGACGACGGCAGCTGGAACTTCTCAATCGACAAACACAAATGTCGAGGATTGTGACGCTTAGTCCAGCCATGATGTTGCTAGAACTGTAAAACAACGTGTTCAAGGAGTTCTTTGCTAACACCCAAGCCCGCCCATCAGCATCTTTGAGCTACTGGCCTCCGAACACTAAAGAACTGGCTACCGGAATCTCAACCCCACCGGTCATGCTCACACACGATGGGTCTATCTCTTACTTCTACCGTCATTTCGAGTTACACAAGAGAAATCTATTTGTCACCTTCAACCATCAGCCGGACCCAATCAATGCGAGCCAAGTAGCTGAAAATCTTTTCCCCTTCAGTACTCCCAACCAGCCTATCACCAAAACCCACCATCTCCTAAACCGTTTTTCTGGTCCCCGTCTCCCTGCATCTGGTCTGTCCCCCCGCCTTCTACCGCCGCTTCCAAAATCCTCGGATTTTCCTTTCTCCCTGACGATGATTTTCTTGGAGGCAGCCCTTCTAAGCCTTCTAACACAACCACCAGCCCTTACTCAGCTCCTTTTAAGATCCGTCGTTTCTCACTTATCGATGAAACGGTTCTTTGAAGCGACGAGATGCTAGAAGATATTTTCAAAGAAGACTCCGATGACATCCTCGACAGTTGGAAGACCGAAGCGGATGAGGAAGAGGATAGTGGTCCCGAGAGTTCTCTTCCTCCCGGTTTTGAAGATGTTCAACCACACGGGTATGACCACGACTTTTGGGACCCTTTGATTGAGAAACATCTTCGCGGATCTGATGCGGAACAGGTGATGACTGGCATCAATGTTCCCAAAACTGCTCCACACATTATTCATTGCACTACTGATGATGCTTTCGATCACACTGTCTTGCCCTCTGGAGAACAACCAACCAAATGGAAGCCTGATCCTGAAGATCCTACCTCACACCATCACAGTTTTCCCCATGTATACCTCAATCCGATGGACACTCGCACACCTCAATCAGTTCCCTCGACCAGCGTACATCATCGGAAGTATCCACATGGACAGTCTACGACATCATTAGCTGGAGTACATCAACGTCCTAATCCACATGGACACCCTATGATATCCCCCACAGGTGTACTTCAGCCCAGTAATCCACATGTACACTCTTCAATGTCCACGTGTACACCACCTTCCCGTTCTAACATCTCGTCGCAAGTCCCCCTTTCGAATATGCCTGGGTGCGAGACCAGGCCACTGTCAGAGATCAGTGATGAGGAATTTGACGTTCCACCACTCTTCGACGACCTTTCCTACGAAGCTGAGGATGTGCCCGACTTGCTTTGGGAGGATAACAACGAGGAACCATTTGTGGGGAAACTGTATGCAACCAAGCATGATTGTCAAATTGCACTTGCTATCTACGCAATCAAGGAGCAGTTCTACTTCAGGCAAACCCGAACCACTAGGCATTCCTTTGTGCTTAGTTGCCATGATACTAGATGCGATTGGCGCATATTAGCAAAAGAGCTTACCAACTGTGGTTACTACACCATCAAGAAGGCCCAGCTTCTTCACTCCTGCACCATTGATACACGCAACCTATACAGGAAGAAGGCCATATCATGGATCATGCATAGTCCACTTAATGTGTAAAGTTGTCTTACGATACAAAAACAAAGGTCTAGCGAAAATGGTGTGTGAGGCTGCATTCTCTTATCGCCGCAAAGATTTCGATCTCAGTTTCGCAAAAATCAGGAAACCTAATAGGGAATGCGCCAACTACCTTGAAGGGATTGAGACTTCTAAGTGGTCTAGGACTTACTTCCTTGAGGATCGTTATAACATGTTCACCAGCAACACCGCAGAGCAGCTGAACAATGCTCTTACCAAATCTAGGTCTTCACCCATCATTGAGTTATTCATGTTTATCCAACGCATGTTGACTCGCTGGTTTTCTACTAGAAGGACCAAATCAGCCAAGTGTGAGGGATTTGTAACCCCAGAGGTGGAGAAGGTTATGCAGACACATATCAGGCTCACCAAAGGCAGCAAGATAGCAAACATCACCACTTGGAGCTATCAAATAAGGGGCCTTTTCGGCCAAGCCAACACTGTCTCCTTAGAAAACAAAGTATGTACCTGCCAGGTCTTTCAGAAGCTCAAAATCTCTTGCGTCCACGCTCTCTTAGCTGCTGGCTCCATAGGTCTCCCCTATATTCAACTTTTTGATGATTGCTATAGAACTCAGACATGGATTGACACATACGCTGGTGTCATCTACCCCGACGCCCCCATTGGAGACTTTTCCATTTCAGAAACCATAACTTTTGTCCCCATGTTCCCACCTCAGACTCGACGACCATCTGGCCGGCCAAAGGACAAGCGTGTAGCATCAACTGGCGAGATTCCGGTAAATTTTCCATACTCACAAATGTTATACATATGCTTCTGCCTCTCCTTATCAACACCTCTAATCCATTTGTATGCCAGCCACCAAAGAAGAAAAAACTCGTCTCTAACAAATGTGGCCGATGCGGCGGCACTGGTCACAACAGGACCAACTGCGTTGTCCCAATCTGAAAGCGGTGAATCCTATATCCACAGGTCTTCTCTTCTGGATACCGAATTCACCGATCATCACCCTTTTTTGTTGGCTCTTTTTGGGGGCATTTTAACATGTAATAACTTTTAACATGTATTGGCTTTCATGCCAGCCCACAAACTTTAATCAAATCGCGGATTAGGGATAATCACCAACTTTTACTTTGCTGCCCACTACATTTTTTATCACATATTGTCCATGTGTACATTATATATTTTCGACTCATACCCCCTTCCTAATCTGTACACATGGACAAGTATTTAAATCTAGGAAATATCAGATTTCAAAGTTATATGTTCTCCCTGTCTATGCACCGTCACTACTCCACCTTCACATCAGCGCCTTCTAGCTTTCGCTTAAGGGTTTATCCATTTATCATTAACCGCCCCATCCTCCGTCGGAGCCGCCCCTGAGACAGTCGAATAAATTTGCCGGAGGTTACTCCAAAAGCTTTACGAAACGCCATTAACCCTAGATTCTAACTCACCTTCGTTGATGGCTTTGTCCGCTCTCTTTCACTTAGTCGTCACCGCCCACCGTCTCCGTCTATTCTCACCTTCGTCACTCCTACGTTGTTCGTCGCTGGTAAAAATAGAAATTAGGTCTACCAATTAGGGGAATTAGGAAGTTTACAGTTTAACCTTTTTACGGGTCCAACAAAGTAAAATAAACCAAACCGCACAACCACAATAAAATCCACCAATCAGCTTCACCCCATTTCGAAATTCGAATTCACAAACCAGTGTAACCAGATCATTTTGGTCTATTATCAATCTGCCCATATCTGGTTTACCTTTACTGAAGACAAATAATACTTTAATCAGAATAAAGTGTGTTGGTATCAATAACTGTTCTTTCCTGTAATAAAAAGACAACAACTGTATAAACTCTCGTCTAAAAAGTCATATGTTTATTAATGGAGGTACAGTGAGACTTTAATTAAAGATATTCTACAGTAAAATGCTTTAATTGTTATAAATTTGTTCATAAACATTACATTAACCGTCGGTTAGGGAAGTGGTAGTTGAACCTAACACCTACACACAGACACAATGCACAAAGACACATCTTTGCGAGTCAAAGTGGCTGGATTGCATTTACAAGCCTTACACTATTATCCCACATGACGCATTGCTCTTTTTACCTGTCAACTTACTTAGCTGTTGACCTTTTTTGTCAGTAGTTATTCAAATATGGAACTTTTTTATACAACAATATATAAAGATAGGCAGTCTCATAACATATACAAAAATTTCCATTCGAAAGCTGAAACGTGTACACAAACCCCCACACACCATCAACTAAAAGAATGATACAATGTAACAGTGTAGCTTTTTGTTCATCATACAGCTTATTTAGAATTAAGATTTATTCGGTAATATCCTCTTATTTACGTGGTAATTTAAATATGATTAAGTATGAAAGCCTGATTTTACGATTTTTAATTACGGTTTATAGGACAAAAACTCAGACCGTCTTGCGATTTTCTTGATTGCTTTTAACGTTGTTTTCATTGTTTACTAGCAAACCATTTTAGATATTAACATATCAGGGCATGACTGGTTTCTCCGCTACCACCCGCAAACGCAGATTTTGCGATTAGTAACGGTTATTAGCGTTTTGCAACAATCACTCAAACCGCTCTAAACCACTTCAAACCGCTCTAAATCTCAGAAATTCAAAAGTTATTCAAGCTAGCGTTTGCGGTTGCGGGAGGATAAATTTTTTTTTTTTTTTTTAAACAATAGAAATACAAAATAAAAATATTCAATAAAATTTTTAAATAGAAATTATGAAAATACTAAAATATATCTATTATATATTAATTAATATTATAAGATTTTAAAATAAAAATATTTTCTATAATTTTTTAAAATTTAAAACTATAACTTTTTAAATATAATTTTTATATTTATTATAATATTATGATTTTTGATATTTCTATAATTATATAAAATGTAAATATTGTTAATTTATTATTTAGCAGTCATAAGTATTCCATAAATGCACCAAAATTTAACCGCCGAACCAGTCGTATAAATCTCTTAAAACCGCAATCATCTGCATCCGCAAACTCCGGCAACCGCAACCGTAACCGCTGCGTTTGAACCAGTCATGCCCTGATATGAATTGAGAAAATTTATAGCATAGTCCTTTTTATTTTATCTTCACAAAAATAGACTTAAATAAAGAAAATGAACAAAATAAATTTTATTAAAAAATAAAAGTACATTTTTACCGTAGGGTTAATTAATCTAGACTTAGGATTTAGAGTTAATGAGTGAGATTTTCAGGATAAGGTTTCAAATTTAAAAAAATAAAAAATAAATATTAAAAATTTTAAAATAAAAAGGCTATTTTGGTTATTTTTTTTTCGAATGTTATTTTTGTGACAAAAACTTAAAAAGAACTATTTGAGATATATGTCGATATGAATTTGTCATAGCATTGTTTCTAAAAACATTTTAGATAGGATGGATACCAATTCATTTATCACCAATTAGTTTTAGGCTAAAAATTAATTAAATTAACAATATATATGTATATATATATATATATATATTAATACAAGATCTTGTCAAAATGTTAATTTTTCACCAAGGATTCTGCACTGCTGCCAAACTTAAAGGTGCCATTTTTTTTATGTCGATAGGAGTGTGTACACATTTATTGGATTCAGAGGTTTTAAAACTTCTTTTGTGTTGCAAACTTATAGTCAAACCCTAATTAAAAATTAGATTCACTTCACACGTACGCAAACTCATATTGCCATTTTTTTCTTATCGCGTTCCATCCACAAAAGAAACATATAAACCTAAAAAATCATCTTCATCTTTTTAGAGAATGTATGTCGATATTTGACGAAAAAGAAATTGTCGGTTAACATTAAACTTTCAACTATATCCTCACGAGCACGAGTTCTTTTTTATTTTTATATTAATATTCAGAAAATAATAATATCTCTTTTCCTCAAGTCCACGAGTGTGTTAACACTTTTACAAAGATAAAATAATCACACAAAACGTGAACATGCATGCATCTCCCCCTCTCTTTATTTTATCCTCATAAAACTTTGCATGTTTAATCCTTCCATCTCGTGTAGTATTTCGTCTGATATTTAAAATACAAATGCACTTTCCGTATTAGGAAATGTTTAACAAACATTCTCATATTATACATATTCAAGGCCCCAATATATTGATCCGTACTAATCGTACATGCAAACATGTTTTTTATTACTATACAATAATAACACTAAGTACATTAAACATATATAATTAAAGACCTAAAGAAAAGAGAAAATCAAACTTAAACGTATAAGAGCATGATTAACCCGATGTTCTTAGAATGAAGTTCTTAGCGGAAGTTAAGAAACTGTTTCTTAGCTTTTAACTAAAAAACTAAGAACCGGTTCTTAAATAAGGATTTTAAGAACCAGTTCTTATCTTTTTTAGTTAAAAGTTAAGAAACAGTTTGTTAACTTCCGCTAAGAACCCGGGTTAATCATGGTCTAATGTTTGAAGGTCGCATGTTCACACGTAGACCAACTTCCTCTATAAAAAAATCCTCCGAATATTGCATACTCCAAAAAGCCTTTACTCTCTCTTCATTCACTTTAACCTAGTTTCTTCTCTTCATCGCCTTCTTGGTCTTGATGTCCAAAGAACAACCCTAAACTCTAAATCCTCTATCGGACTTTAAATCAAATCTAGCAAAATGGATCCTCGATACTATGGGAATATGCCCTTTGGAGGCGAGGAAAATGAAGGAACCGAGGAAGATGAGAACTTATTCCCTGTCTATTCGGCTCGATCTAAACACGACATGCGTGTTATGGTCTCGGCTTTGTCTCAAGTAATCGGTAACCAACAAGGCAGCTCTCACGATAGTCCTTCTGTGTATAATCCACAAGACCCTAGTCAACCAGTTGCTTCTACTCATCAAGATCAAGGTAGATATATACATGCTAATGTCTATGTTAAATTATATGGAAACTTAGTTAAAATTTCACATCTAGCAGATGTAAATCTCATATTTTTATAGGAGATCCAGCTTGTAACTTAAAGTTATGGTATTATCAAATGTGATTTGCTAATTTGGATATAATTTGTTGGAGATGTAGTTATAGCATGACCTTATTGGTAAATGTTTGAATTAGTCAGCACCAATATGTGATGATATACATTTAAATAGGCATATATATGTACTGTGCAATATTGATATTTGTGCTTGATATTAAGGGAACTTGAGGACGAGACACTATAGAGGGGTAAGGCAAAGGCCATGGGGAAAATGGGCAGCTGAGATTCGAGATCCGCAAAAGGCAGCACGTGTGTGGCTAGGGACATTTGAAACCGCTGAGTCCGCAGCCTTAGCTTATGATGAAGCAGCTCTTAAGTTCAAAGGAAGCAAAGCCAAACTCAATTTCCCTGAGAGGGTTCAGCTAGGAAGCAATGTTATAAACAATCAACTATCAAACTCTAGTTGCTACTCCTCTAATCAAACTGAAACGCAAAATATACCATACTATAACCAGTATTATCAAGATGGGAGTAATAGTGATATGCTAAGTTTTAATTTGGGTGGTGGATATGGTAGCGGCAACGGTGTTTCAATGTCTCATGATCATAGTTTATCAACTATTACTACTGCTGCAACGACTTCTTCTTCGTCTGGTGGCTCTTCTAGGCAACAAGAAGAGCAAGATTATGCTAGAATTTGGCGGTTTGGAGATTCTTCTTCCTCTCCACATTCGGGTTATTGAAATGATATATAAGAGGTTAATTTGTGTTACTTCCCATGAAGAGATGTTATGATTCTTGAATGTTTTTCATGTTTTGCACTCTTATTTTTGTTGGTTAAAGATTCTTGAAAGTGTAACTTCTATTTCATAAAATATAATTAGTTCCCTTATCTACAACACTTTTGGTCCTGACAGAACACAAACTCACCAGTTCAATCTCAGCGCATATAAATTGCATATTACTTGAGAGAGGCATACCAAATCTTAGCTCATTTTATCGCCCTACAAGTGCAAACACAAGAGCTACTGAGCTAGTGTCATGCTGAGATAAAATGTCATCTGATCTGCGAAATTTCCTTACATATATATGTAGTATAATTCCATTAGCCTATATATGTATAACCAAGCTTAACCTTCGTTTTAGTTAACTGTTATTATTACCATAAAATAACAAAGCTAAGTGCAAAAATACTAATAGACGAGTTGACATGAAATAGTTTTTCAAAATCAACGCTAATTTTTCGTGTGAATTACAAGATTCGGCACCCAACAATACATGCATGTGAACTTCATCAACATCATGCAAACTTGATTCGCTAGTGGAACTCTATCAAATTGACTATCCATATAAAGTTAAAAAAATATACAGTGACATGTGTTTGAATCTTTTGACCAAAATAGAAGTAATGAAATAAAAATATTAAATAAAATACGATTCTAGTCTAAAATCAGTTGGTAATAAATAGATTAATTTATCTATTTAATATATTATTTTATTTTTAGAATATTTGGACAGAAATCGACGAGCCAATTTGTATCAGTTAAATTGCATTGATATGTCTCTGATACCATAGTAAGTTAAATGAGTTTTTAACCTAAAATCAATTAGTAATAAGTGGATTTATTAATCTTTTATATTTTTTGTTTAAATTAAGTGTCATTGTAAAATAATTTTTTAATTACAAAATAAGTGTTAATTTATGACTTAAATTCATTTTTTATTAATTTATCTCTTTTACTTCTAATTAAACTTTTTACAAATAACATATGTTATGAAATTTTAACAGTAAAATAAGAATGAAATAAAACGTTAAACTTATTTTTAATTTGTATGAAAAATATAAAATAATATCTAATTTGAAACTGATAGAATATTAATTAAAATATTTTTCAACTTCTGATGTGATACTTTGTACCAAGTACTTTGAATTGTCTGCTTTATCACAAGTTGTCTAATGAATAATGCAAAAGAATTAGCAAGACAAAACACCAAATGTCTTATCTGCGTGCGATTTTGGTTGGTAATAAATGAAATAGACACTTTGAAAATCTCAAGTCGACAGACTAGAATTCAACGAGCATACCTAAGAAGTAGGAAAAGTCAATACAATAAAATAAAAACAGGTTTAGACTTTTTAACAAGGGCCGGTGAGTCGGTGCCGTTCGAACCGCCGGCCTCACCAACCTTGTTACTCATTTCAATCTTTGCGGCCGTACAACATCTCTCCATTCAATTTTTAAAAACTTTTAGGCCCAAAACTGGTTTAGAGACATCAAGACACTTAACACATTTGTTTACTACATTGTTATAGTTTGTTCAGGCGTTTGTATTCCTTCCGGTTTCTTGTGGTAAGCAGCCTCTAAGCATTCTTTATCTCTATGAACCTTTGATTGGAGATAAAAGCTTCCTTTTTTTTTGCATTGCATTCGAATAAGTTGTCATACCTCTTCAACATAACATACATAAAAAAGTTTCAAGAAAAAAAAACATAGCATACATACAATGTTACTTTTTAAGCAAACAAAAAGGGGTAAATCTAGTAAATAGGTAAATCTAGTAAATATCATTTTTAATTTTTATCACGAAAATAGTGCTTATAAATCTTCAAAATAACATTTATTAATCAGTAAACTCAATACTTAATTACCTCACATCCTAAACACATCTTAAACTGTAAATTTAATTTCACCTTTAAATACTGTACCATAAATTTAAATATATAAATATTTTTTTTATTTTACATTTTATTATAAAATGCAACAATGATGTCAAATTGTGAACATAGAATAACAAACCTTAGGGGGGGGGGGTTATTGGTTTAAGAATTCTTAAGGAATTATAAAATTTTAAGAATCCATTGTTATTGGTTTATAGATTTTTAAAATATTTTCAAAATCCATTGTTATTGGTTTAAAGACTTTTAAATTCTATTCAAATCTTTTGTTATTCAAAAAGTCTAGTTTTGATTGATTTTGCTATTCTATTAAAGTCTATGGCTATTGGAAACCAATCCATTGTTATTGGTTTATGGATTTTTAAAATATTTTCAAAATCCATCGTTATTGGTTTAAAGACTTTTAAATTCTATTCAAATCTTTTGTTATTCAAAAAGTCTAGTTTTNCAATAAGTCCCCTGAAGAAACGTCGGAAGTTAAATCTTACCAACTACTTTAATGTGGTTATTCGGGTGTGGTCCCCAATGTTTCAAATAATTATTTTTGCCCCCAATATCTTCCAAATATATAAACAAATCCTTATTTGAAAATTTCTTTCATCGAATCTCTTCTGTTGTCGTCTTCAATGGCTATCATCTTCGAAACATTTTCTACGAATTTTGTTCATACCAAACATGAAGAAAGACCTTACTACTTTAATCTTTTCAAGCCAAACTCGAAGATTTCACACAAGCTTCGTATTTATTTCTATATTGTTTATTCCAAACGGGAAACGCACACAAGGTGTTCGACAAAATTCCCTACTGGTGTATGTTTTTTTTTTTTATATCCCAAACACAAAACCATGTCACGTGGCACTCACGTGATAAAAGCCAGCCTCTTGACCGCGTTTGCTATTACATTCCTTTGATTTTCCTTTTCCCTCTGAAGAAATAAAAATAACTTGAGAGTCAAGAAAGCCCGCAAGAATCTTGGAGAAATGGAATCGGATGATGCTGAGGTCAAGAAGCTTCTGCCGAAAGGTTATACGCTACGCTAACGGCGGCGATCACAACAAGTGGCTGGTGGTGGCGTTTGACGATTTGCTTTCAGCCTACAGGGAAGAGAGCGACTCGTGGTACTATGACATCAGACAAGGAGACATCTTTTTGGAGCTAGCGAATAAAGTCAAGAAAACTGATATGGAGGTCGCTTTGTGATGGTGAACTGTAATATAGTTGAATTATCACTAAGGCTCTAAATAGGGGGACCAATGAGTAGGAATAGATAATTCTTCTTTTTTTTTTCCTTAAATTTGACACCATTTATAAGAAATATTTTTCCCAAATGTTCATTCTCATTCCTTTAGTTTAAGGAATTATAGAGTAAAATTATTCTTTATCAAAATCCGGCAAGGAACAATACGTAATAAGTATTTCTATTATTTTGTTTTTCTTCCTTATTTCTTTTATTACTTTTGTGGTCACTAGTTAGAGCTTAAATTTCATGCTACTAAAAAATAGTATCGAGATTTTTGATTTTCAAACCATTTGAAGTCCACTGGTTAGAGCTTAAATTTCATGTTACAAAACCTTAGGCTCTCTTCCATTTTTACTTTGCTGGTAACAGAACTTTTAAACATTATTTTTTTGGTCCCCATATGTTTCAAAATATTATTTCTTTGCCCCGTATCTTTCAATTTTTGAAGATTAGGCTTTTCTCCACCACCTTTAATAGACTCACGCTGCTTGATTTAGTGTTTGCCTATACACACTTTGTTCATCTCAAGCATGAAGACGAACACTGTCCAAAACTTCACACTAGTTTTGGTTTATTTATCCCAAATGGGTAAATGCGCACAAAGTGTTCGATACAATTCCCCAATGGCAACGCTCAAAATGTTCTTCTTTCCCCGCCTTGTCACGTGCCTCTCACGCGATAGAAGCATGACCATTGTCCGAAGCTTCACACTAGCTTTGGTTTATTTATCCCAAATGGGTAAATGCGCACAAAGTGTTCGATACAATTCCCCAATGGCAACTCTCAAAATGTTGTTTTTTCCCCCACGCCTTGTCACGTGCCTCTCACGTGATAGAAGCCATACTCTGCTCTTCCTTTCTGTTACGTTCGTTGATTTTCCCGCCTCTCTACTCTTTAACAACTTTCTCTCTGAAAAAGCGAAAAAAACAAAACTTGGAGAGCAAGAAACCGAAAGAAAGCCTCTTGAGAATCGTTGGCTAATGGAGTCTCCTCTGTTTAAAGACGACGAAGAAGCCGCAGAGCTCTTCCGTGACGCCAAAGATCTAATCGCTAAAGGAGACCACACCAAGGCCCTGGAGATAATCGAAGATTTGTTACTATTCTATTCACAAGAAGAAGGATCATCGCTTCTTCTTCACAACGAACAAGCTAGAATCTTCTCAAAGCTATCACGAGCAACAGAGAACCCTAACTTGGCGTTCACGTACCTTTTGGCTTCCGTGTCATGCCTTGCCGAAGACGTAAACCTCTCTCGGCTTTGCGCAGAAAGGCTCCACCAACTAGGTCAACACCTTGGATCAGTGCTGTACTACAAGGAGTGTGTTCGCGTAGGGAAACAGAGTTTATATGTTTCTCGAGGCCTAGAAGAACAAAGGAGGAAAAAACTGGAGTTTATGATCAAAGATGCAGAGTTCAGGATACTTGAATCCAAGACTGAGACTATCAGAACCGATGAGGCGAAGTTTGTGGAGACAAAGAGAAGTCCAGAGCCTGTTAATAAAGGACTGAGGTTGTTTTGGATTGGTTTGGATGTTAAGATCAAAAGGGAGTTGATGAAAGTAAGCATTGAGAAGCTTAGAGGCTTTGTACATAGCAGTGAGGGGTCACTAAAGGTTTTGGAGAAAGTTCTGGCTTATGCTAAGGAACATAAAAAATGGAGGACATGGGTGTGTCGAACTATATGTTTAGCGGATTTCACTAGTGCTGAAGAATGTAAAGCTCATTTTGAGCAACAACATGGTGCAGATTTTAAGCCTGAGTCGGAGAAGGATGTGGTCGTGAGGATAGGGAAAAACTGGGGTCATAAGATTAAGGGTGGAGGTTGGGAGGCGGTGGATACAGTAGCTGCGGTTGAAATGATCAAGACTCAGCTTGAAGATGTGAAAGCGTTTACAACGGAATCTAGGAAGAAGGGGTGGTCCAACGAATGGCCTTTGGTCGAGGATGAAAAGCGGAGTGGTTTGCTCAAGGAAGTTAAACTACTCCTTGTGTCGCTCTATGAGCATCAGATTCTCTCCTGCAGCATTCGAGACTGGGTGATGCGTTTTCCGGTTAAGCATCTTAGGAAACTCGAGGTTTCAGAAGAGAGTATTAGCGATTGTCACATAGTGGAAACGCCACAGAGCGTATGTTTTCTTGAACGTTATGAGCTCAGTCAAATAAAAGCCTTTCTAATAACCATCAAGTGTGAAAGGCGTGATGGTAGAGAACAAGTTTGCAGAGGAGTGGACAGTGTGTTGGATCGTATTCGAATTAAAGAAAGCATCGAATTTGACGAGCAGTTTTCGTTGATGCTTCTGGATAAAAGACTGTTGAAAAGCAATAGTGCTGCTCCATTTGATGGTTGTGTTGATGATGGGAAAATCAAATTGATTAAAGATCCTGATGTTCACTACGCCAAGGCACAAGCTCAGGGAAGTGATATGATATCCTGGCTAGGTGACTGCTCTTCAGTGGATAAGAGCTTTCCAAAACCTATCAGGGAACACAATCTTGAAACCTGGGTGGCTGTTCTGAGAGCTGTTCAGTACACATGTAAAACGTTGGGAAACAAATATAAAAAGAAGGAGCATGTCTTGGAGTATGAAGCAGCTCTTACTTTCGTGGAGAACTTGTGTATGCTTGAAGACAAAAGAAGAGGGAATGTTCAGGACGATCGAAGGAAGAAGAGCTATGCATCTCTTCTCTGTGATAGATGTGAAGAGAGAGTCCCAAAAGAAAAAAACTCCCTCACAGCAAGATTGTTCTTGTGTGCAGTACGAGATGTTTTCGAGGGAGGATGGGATCCGACATTTGACTTAGAAGATTGCATGAGTCGTGTACGCGAGCGTAGTAAAGGTCTCAGCAATGATAAAGTGTTGAAGTACATAGAACTTCTGAAATCGGCTGTCACAGAAAAGGTTCATCCATGATTTGAATATATTTTCATAATAACATAAAAGTGCCCATCTGAAAGTATCTATTATCACTTGCAGGTTCTGCGGATCGATGCAAAGATACTGCTGATTGATAATTCAAGGATTAGATTGTTAGACAAGCTCACAAGGCTTTCTGCTTTTGACAACCGCTCTTATATGCTGCAACTGCTAAAACCTTTCTTGCTGGTTGGTTTTAAACTTTGGTTATACACAGAGAGCTCTCATTTTCTATCTTATCTGACATTTGAGATGTTTCTTATATGGTTTTCATGTAGAATGAGATTTTAAATATGGAATCAAAAGCCAAGTCAGATGCAGCAGAAGCAGATCTTTTACTCGAAGAGGAGAAGAAGTCACTCAAAGAGGAGAAGAAGTCAGAGGCAAAAAAGAAGAAGACAAGTAAAAGCATTAAGGTCTTTGAAGTTTTAAATTCTCTGTTTGCTTCTCTGACTTTTCTGCAAATCGTTTCTAAGAATGAATGGTCTTCATGGGCAACAGATAACTTCAACGAGTGTGGCTAGTCCTGTTGAACAGTAAGTGTTAGATACCCTCCCATAATATTCTCTCACTCTGTTAGATTAATTACATATATCCAAGGGAATATATATCCCTTAAACTCAAGTAAATGCAAAGAACATTCGAGGGGAAATACGTTTACTTTCATGGTACCTCAAGAGTCATTTTTGAGTGTTTGATGAATTGTTCTTACATGTACAGAAAACCTTTTATCGACCATGAACCGGGAGGTACATCTCAATCACCGAAAACGATGGAAGAAGATTCCATCACCATGGAACCAGAATATACTCTAGGAAGTGAAAAGGTTCCATTGGAAATTTCATCCACCAATGACATTCAAGAGGAAGCTACTAAAGTTAACACTGGTGGTAAAAAGAGCTTCTCAATAGACGATTAATTTGAACTTTTTTTTTTTTGTTTTAAGATTCATCCTTCTTATTAATATTCATTTGCCATCTTCAAGATATGCAAAACATGCCTGAAGAAGGTTCACTGTCCGGACATTTGGAGTCAGATCTTGACATGACGCTTAAGGTAAAGCAGTAACCAAACAAAAAAAGTAACAAGATTCAGTACCTAAACTGTCATCTTCTGATTTAGCTCATTCCATATCTCTTTACGTTCTTATATAAATTCACACTGAAACCTTTCTTGCTGGTTGGTTTGAAACTTTATTTTCATGTCTCTTTTCATGTAGAATGAGATTGTGATTATGGAACCCAAAGTCAAGTCAGATGCAGCAGAAGGGAAGAAGAAGTCACTCAAAGGGGGGAAGAAGTCACAGGCCAAAAAGACGAAAAAAGATAAAAGCATTAATGTATTTGTAGTTCTAAATTTCTCTATTTGATTCTCTGACTTTTCGGTTAATAAGCTATAAGAATGAATGGGCTTCATGGCGCAGCAGATAACTTCAACGAGCATGGCTAGTCCTGTTGATAAGACTATTGAACGGTAAGTACCTCAACAGTCCTTTCTTGCGTGTTTGATGAATTGTTTTCTGGTTTTCTCTGAGCCAAACATGTTCTTACATATCCAGTGAATCTTCCGTCAAACTTGAACTGGAAGAAGATTCTATGGAACCGGAAAAAGCTACTACAATTGACCGTGATGGTAAAAAGATCTTTCTCAATTGACGAATAATTTGAATTTGTTTTGTTTTGTTATGCGCTCATAATTCTTTTTCTTCATTCAAGATATGAAAAACATGCCTGGAGAAGATTCATTATCGAAACATTTGGAGCCAGTCCTTGAAGGAGCTGCAGCAAGATACAATTCAGCTCTTGACATGACGCTAAAGGTAAACCAGTATACGTTAACTGTGGTCTTCTGATTCAGCTCATTCCATATTTTCTTTGATAAGTTCACAAAGAATGTTTGGTATTGCAGGCCCTTCTGAGCATAAACGTTCTTAGAGAACAAGTTCTAAAGTACAATAAGCAACCAGTTCATGACAACCTGGAAGAACAAGTTCTATGTGCGCTACAAATTTTATTTACCTCTGTCGTGTCAGAGGAAATAAAAACTGAGGGAGTCTACAGTCTCATCTTGAGAGACTTACTCGTGTCCTTAGAAGCAGTTGATTCCATGGTTCGTGTGAATAATATAAGCTTCTAAGCATGATATTCTATTTTTATCTCTTAATAATTAACTGAAGGTAATGTATTTTTTTTCAGTCGAGTTGTGCTGCTGAGGTACTTGTAACCATCCTTGAGTCTTGGCATTGCTGGAAAAATTCAGAAAGAGAAAGCTTGGTGACTCGCCTTTTCACGTTGGAGGAAAATGAAAGAATGAGTTGTAGAAAATGCGGAAGGAAGCCAAATTATCCAGAGCAGAGTTCTTATGGCATTGTTACGGCTGCAGATTCAATCAGAAACGTTCAGGTATGTTTTCATTAATTTGGCTCCTTGTCTTTCATAGAGAAACTGCTACTTTTGTAAAGATGTTATGTGCTTACATATATGCAGTGTGCTTTTGGGGATATAAAGTTTGTGGATATCATTAAGGTGACCCGCATGGAATATAAAATGTTATGTGACATTAAAACTGGAGGTTGTGGAACGACAAACTTTGTTCATCATGTTATAAGTAGATGCCCACCTATCTTCACAATCGGTAAGTTTTTGAGAACCATGATTGTGATCTCATATACTCGTTTCATTGGTTATGGTTATAATAAAATAACGTTGGTGTTTTGTAGTGTTAGAATGGGAGAAGAGTGAAACTGAAAAGGAAATTTCTGAAACAACAAAAGCTCTGGAGTGGGAGATAGATATCAGCAGGCTGTACGAAGGCTTAGAACCAAACACTAACTACCGTCTTGTGTCAATGGTAAAATAAAAATAAAAAAAAGTGTCCTATTGTTCTTCTGTGTTTCTCTGTAATAGTCTCTGATATAAGGGATGTGAATGCAGGTTGGTTATGGTGAAGAAGACGAAGAACACATCTGCATGGTTTATGAAAAGAACCGGTGGGTCAATCTCAGACGTGAGTCTTTAGCAGGAGAGGTAATACAGAAACTGTTGATTTTTTTGTCTTCCTTGTGTTGAATTGTTGGGATAATATATGTGTGTGGCCATGGCGTAGGTTGTTGGTAGCTGGAAAAGTGTGGTTAGATTCTGTGGAGAAAGGAAGATTCGGCCAGAGATTCTGTTCTGTGAAGCTGTCCTATATATGTGAGGACCTAACAAGTGAAACCCAGCATCGATGTATAAAACATTGAGAATTTGGCTCTGACATTATGTACTTAGACTCATATCATGAATCAAGTTTGATAGTCATGTGAAACTTGATCTTCTCAAGAGACACCAATGTGCAAGTAATGACATGATAAAAGAGTACATGTACAGTTTTTAAGCTGATTGTTTTTGCTGGGCATAGTAAAGATATATTCTGGTGCAGACTTGTACTTGCGCTTACTTTACTTACCTCCTGGTTACTGTTCTAGCAGTAGGTGACACGCCAAGTGGAACCAAAGCATCAGGACCGGGAACTTAACTTTGTTTGGTTCCTAGTCATTCGTCGACTATGCACCAATGGCTTCTTCTGCTTCTTGTCTGATGAGCTCTTTGGGTCCCGATGGACTCAATGGTTCTTGATGCTTTCTTCTTTTGCTCAGTAGTTTCTATTCGTTTTCTCTGCTTCCCTCTATGCATTCCCCGCAAGTCAGAAGAAGCAAGCAGAACATTTTATTTACAAACAGGAACTCAATTCCAGATTCTACTTCATTTAAGTGTGTCCAAGTGCACCATTCTCTCCTTTTCCAGCAGATTCTGTTGGATCCATTAAACCAAATGGGTTTTAGTTAAAATGGTGAAAAGCAAATGACTTGGGCTCTTATGTTTAACAGCCCAATAAAGCTTTAATGAAGAGATGAGGAAGAGTTCCACATCGGGGAAGAGTAGAAGAAATGAGCAATATAAATATGGTCACTCATATACCATTGCTTAAACAGCATGGAGGGAGAGGAAGGCTCTCCACGCGTTGCTGTCTGGCCGGCTCGTCTCGTCTTGGGTCTTGGTGAAGGGTTTGATAGAGAGTCTACGGTCCAATAAGAATAATTTTTTTGGGTCAACGTTTTGCCATTTAATTTCCGAAAAAACGGCATGCATTTTATTTTATACAACACGTAGTTCGTTTAAAAACTAACACGTTGTCTCTCTCCTTGACGATAAGTTTTAAACGAGAAAAGATCTTGCGGAGGAAGTTTCGTAACACTTCGCCTCCGAGATCATCGCGAGATTTCCGCCAACGTGCGCACGTGCTGCATCAGTTACGGAAAGTGGCTCGCCTTCTCCTCTTTATAAACTCGCTCCTCCTTCAGTTCTGATTAAGTTTTTACGCAACCAAAATCACCAAATCCCTCAGTGTAAGTCTAGATAATGTTTCGTAGATCAATAGTTCGTAGAGGTTCTTCACGAGTGCCGCGTGATAACCTATCATGGTTTTATCCTGTGACTCATTTTCGTACAGATCGGTCGTACTAACGGAGCGAATATTAAGAGTTAAGAAAAGAGATTCGTCTCGACTCCATGATTCATTTTCGTTTCGGTTTTGAATCATCTATATTTTCCTTAACATCGTTTTGTTAGTATATCGTTTGTTTCGATCCGGTTATCCGGCTTCTACAGATTCTACTCCCATTTATTATTAAGATTTTATTTTTATATGTTAGTGTAATGATTCATTCTTATCTCGACTGATTTTTCGTTTCATTGTAACTTTTTTTTATAATAATATATCGATTCGAAAAAAAAAACGAACAAGCCCAGCCAAAACGAGTAAACTAGAGGCTAATAATTAACTAAGGAAACGAACAAGAAACTAAACCAACAATAACCCAACTAATTAAACCCCAAACCGCCAGACGCAGACGACCCCGTGCAGCTAATACCGTTCCCGACCAAAGCTGAAGCCGCAGCAACCGCATTGCTCCGCTCCAAATGGCAGAGCTGACGCAGCTTAGTGGGAACATACCAAATGGAGAGGCGAGGATGAGCGTTGAAAACAGCGTCTATGTCCCAACCGTGACGACATGCAATGTTCACAAGCGGCTTGTAACATGCCTGACGCCACGACCCAACGTTCTCGCCGCGCTCTTTAAACGCTCTCCTGAGAGCGTTTGAAGCTTCTTCGTCTAGGCAGTGGAGTGCGTAGCAATGAACGTAGTGTCGCATCTTCGGCTTGTTTATGTAACTTGCTCCGGACTTCTTGGCGTATCTGAATACTTGGTTCGTCACCTATTTACATATTTTTCCAAAACATAAAAATCAGTATTTAATAACTCCAAACAAAATGTTTTGTTTTTCCCTAAAAAATGGGATATAGTATAGAAAAGTACCAATATTTATGTTCTAAAAAGATTATTATAAAAACGTTGGAACTGAAAAAATAACGTGCGTCTGTACAAGCAATGGCACAGAGCTGCTCATGGATTATGTACTATCACCACTCGAAGAAAGGAGACACTATTACCCGCTGAGCAATATCATGTATCCAAATATTATTTCTAAATATATACACACAAAAAATATCCTTATTAATTGTCAAAAAGTATAATATCTATGTTTATTTACACACACACATGCATGCAGAAATTGAATCTAAATGCATAAGGACATCGTATCTTAGTACTTGCTATCTCATGTCGTTTTTAGACTAAAACAAAACAACGACTGTGTTTTTATCCTAACTCGACACGTTGTCGTACGCTGACTCTTGTCAAAACTTTAAATTGAAATCTAACTATATTCGTTAACAAAAAGAAAATGTAAATCAGAACCTATATAAATCTATGCCACACATAGCAAAAACTAAAAAGAAAATAACAAAAGTAATACTGAAAAACCCTGACCTAGTGACTTGTCAAACTTACTTTAAAACAGCTGTCGATGATAATGGCTATGGTATCCCTACCATACCTCATAAATTCCGACAGAACTAATATATAAATATATTTTTCTAAAAATAATAATAGTGTAAAAGTAAACGTACGGCTAGGATTAAGTCTTGGAAGATACCTTGGTGGGGCATTTTTCGCCACGGTCTTTAGCAATGGTCTGAACCTGAATAAGAAACTCGCGACACTGTTCGTACAAGTGGAAAAGATAATCCAAACCGTTCTTTTTGCCACGTGCCACTTCCCCTGGCTCCGTTACGATAAACGGATGCTCCCTCTGTCTCTCAATCCCCAACACACCACCACCTCCTCCTCCGTTACCGTCATCGTCATCCTCACCTTCGTTCATTTCATCATCGGTTTCCACTGACGCCACCATCTGTTTCTTTCTGCGTCTTTGCTGTGGCTTCTTCATCTTTGCCTGCCCCGAGTCCCAATAGCCTCCTCCTCCGCCGTTGTTCCCCGCCGCATCGGTATGTTCTAGCTGATGCACTGGCTCCTCTGATAACCCTGTCCAATCATCTATATATACTTTTGTCACAATCACATAATTTCTATACACTATAACTAATCCTCGTACTTCTTGCAATAGGTCTAATATATAATAACCTGACTGCAACTGCATAGTGTATACACAATAGTTTCACTATACACGTTAAGGGATGGTTCTAGTGACAACTGGATACAATATTCGCTTTGACCCAAAATATTTTGAAAATATTTTATATCTAGATTCAATAGCACTCAAATTATAAAACAAAATTATTAAAATTAAAGTTAAAATTTTAATAATCCTTAAACTTTTTTTTTTTTGAGTTAGCTTATATACAATTGTTGACTTTGAAGTTACACTGGAGAGCCTCCAAATAATTGGTATTAATATTTTAAACGAAAATTATCAGAAAATTATGTTGCTCTCAACCTTATCATACACATATAAAACGTGGGAATGTATATAAATATATATTCAATGTTGTACCTTCTTGAGAGAGAGCATCAAGAGCGTGATGAGTGCCGGAATCACCTGCGGCGGAGAGTAGCAAATGACGGCGTCTAGAAGACTCCTCCTCCTCCTCTTCTAGCAACCGTCTCCGTTCAGCTCTAACGGCGGCTTTGACACCGTACCGTTCACCCACGAGGAGCTCCCAACGAAAGATATGAGAGAGGCTATTCATCATATCCTCAAGCTCCTCGTCCTTCATGCCCACAAGCGTGCTCGCCGTGAAACCTAGCTCGGCTATCTTCGCCGCCGTGTAAAAACGTACACCGTAAGGACCGAACAAACCCTCCAACCCACCTAGTCTCATTCCAAACGCTGCCGTCTGCGGTGTTGCGGGCGGTTGTTGCTGCGGTGGAGGAGGAACCGGAGGTGGTGGTTGTTGAACCATTGCTCTCGTTGGGTTCCATCGGAATAAGCCACTCGTGAAACCTTCAGGATCCATATTCTCTTTCTTTACTCTTTTTTTGAGGAGGTTGCTTTATTGTTAAAATGACCAGTCGAGCAGCTTCTATATATACAACAGTAAAGAATCTAGAAAATAAATACAACTTTTAAAAATGTTCTTATTTTATATAGCTGTTTATTGCAATAAAGTACGTATGTATATGTAAGTATTATATAAAGAAGATATGTGTCTTGCTGGAAAATTGACAGTTGTGACTAAACAAGTCAAGCTTTTTTATCTTTCATCGACATTCTTTTTTCTCTATATACTGATTATGACCCTTTGTCATTTGACACGTTAAGTTATAAAATGATTAGGGTTTTTATTGTGTTCTCTTCTTTTTATTAATACATTTTTATTTTTAAATTTATCTCTTACGTTTTTAATAGTTTTACTTCTGTAATTGTCTCTTTGAATCGGGCAATATTGTGTATACCGTTATAATTTGTACGAAACTCTTTGCAGCAGCCGGAGAAATGTATATATTTCTCTTTAGTGTCCTTTACATAACTCAAACGAATAAGTTATCCACATAGGCTACTGAGTACGTCTTTTTAAGTTATGGTATTTTTTNATTGCGACTTGCGACTCTAATACTGTTTTTACTTTCTTTTTTTTTTGGGTCAAAATACTGTTTTTACTCTGTTAGTAAACTGTTGGAGTTTTAGAATCCTGAAAATATTGAACAGTGTGTTCTAAATCCCCCGTTACAACCCTATTTTCCAATATTATACTTGCCTTAATTTATAAAAAAATGAAAATGACTTAATATGTGATTTGAAATTTTAATTTTCCTAGACTATATAATAAATTAATAATAAAGATGTTAATATACTCATCTTCTTTATTTGTTGACTGCAGCATTAGTACATTATTATTATATATATTTGTTATTATTATTATTATTATATGGCATCATGTTCATCATTTCGACTTGCGACTCTAATGCTGTTCTTACCACTGTTATTTAACTGTTGGGAGGTTTAGAATCCTCAAAAGGTTAATAATGTACTCTAAACCCCCTATTACTACCCTATTTTCCAATATTATATCATTCTTAAATAAAATTTTGAAAATGATTTAATATACAGCTAAACTACAAAAAGGAAAAGAAAAAGCAATTAAATTATAAATTAATTGACCTCACAAGAATAAGTTAACTTAGAGCATGATTATCCTAAATCTCCTCTTAAGGTCTCTTGTGATTTCTTTAATAGTATTAAGCAATAAATGTGAGGTTAAGAAACCTAATCAAGAGATCTGGAAATTTAGCGCTTCCAATGCAAGTCTCTTATTTTGGGGTTCTTAAAAAAAAAAAATTTTTAAAATTTTAAACACAAATTTTTTTATTAAATAAAACATTTAAAAAAATAACATTTTAAACATAGATTTAAATATAAAACTTAAAACATAGATTAGTAAAAATACAATAAAAATAGAAAGATGCATCCTAGATCAGTTGATGTCTTCATCACGTCCAAATTTTTGTCATATATTTTCAACTAGATCAGCTTTGAGTTGTTGATGCATTTGTCTACCACGAATTCTAGTTCGAATACCCATCATATTGGCGATATTGGTAGGCATATCTGTAGAATACGTGAAATCGACATGTGAACTTCCGGTGTCTTCTCTTTGTTGGAACTCTGAAACATCAAATTGAGTGTAGCCATCTCGTTCGTCTTCTACTATCATATTGTGGAGTATGATATATGCTCTCATAATCTTGNTTTATATCTCCTGAAATTTCAGATCCGGCCCCAACGAGCTTAAACAAGATTTATGTTAGATTATTCGTTTTTGTAACTTGACATCTTGTTGTTAAATCAGGTTTCAAACTTTCAAGTGGGTTTGTTGTGTCCATCTTGAGATGTTTATTCATGCATGATAACGTATTTTATTAGTTTTACTTCATTTATTTACCTCTCTATAACGATATCGAAACAGGACAAAATGGCTCGTTGTTACTTGATCATCTCGTCCTTACTTCTTCTTCTGGTCGCGTTAAGCATATCTCCTAGCTACACCTTGAAGATCAAGTCCGCAAGTTTCCTATCACCAAAACAAGTCATGACTCCAGGATCAGTGGCAAACCCTTACCTATTCGACATCGATTTCCCTAGAGGCCACATCGGCCTCAAAGGTTTCGACGCCGAAGTAGTCGACCAAGACGGCAACCCCGTCCCGTTACACGAGACATATCTCCACCACTGGGTTGCCCACCCTTACTACGTGCGTAAAGGTCTCAACCTACCGCAGCTAGACATGCCTAGGGATCTTGGTTCGAGTCCTGATTATATTCTCGTTAGAAACGGAGGGTTGTGTAGGAATAGAGTCAGACAATACTTTGGGTTAGGATCAGAAACACGCAAGACTTCGACGTATGTTCCTGATCCTTACGCGATCGAGATTGGTAATCCGGAGGAGACGCCTGATGGGTATGAGTTCAAATGGCTTCTAAATATTCACGCTATTGACACTAGAGGGGTTGTGGATAGACAAGGATGCACCGAGTGTCGGTGCGATCTTTATAATGTGACCGTTGATGAGTATGGTCGAGCTTTAGAACATGGATACAAAGGAGGTCAAGACTGCTGCTACGATAAGACTCAATGTCGGTTAAGAAACGGATTCGACAGTGGAAACAAAACAAGAACTGTGTATCTTAAGTATACTGTGAGATGGGTTGATTGGGACAGCTCGGTTTTGTTGCCGGCTAAGGTTTATATTCTAGATGTTACGGATTATTGGGAACGGTCAGAAGGATCAACGGGAGATAACCAAGAACATTTTTGCCATGTCAGTAAAGACTTTTCAAATCTCTGCTTATTAATGCTTTTACTTAAATACGTTAGCTAAGGTGTCTTAACTGCTTTCTTTTCAGGTGGAATATGATGTGAAACCGTGCAAAACTAAACGTGATGGATGTGTTGATGTTAAGAAAAAGAGCTTAATGATGCCGTTTAATGGGTATATTGTCTATGGAGTAGCTCACCAGCACGCAGGTGGTATTGGTGCTGCTCTGTACCGAGAGGTTAGTTTCTAACAGGCCCGGACGTTTGGTGTCTTGTTCGGGGTTCGGTTTGATTGATTCGGATTTTCGGTATCATGCACAATGGTCTTATTCATATTTTACTATTTTTTGGATCGGGTTTGATTCGATTTTGTATCGATTTCGTATGTGTCTGGTTCAAATCAAATTATAACCATTGTCTAAAAATCGTACTAAAATCTGGAAATAAAATTAATGAAATTGACAAAAACATATTTAAAATATATAAAAAATTCAAAAATCTGATTAAAAACTTGTCAAGCTACCTAAACTGATTAAAAGTATTCCAAAAAAATGATTCGCAATTCCTATAAAAACTACAAAAAATTCTAAAATATTTTTAAATTTCTAAATTATCTTAACGTAACATATGTAGAAAAAACATTAATAGATTAACTAATGTGGATTTTTTCGGATTCTAGTAAGGATTTTAGTTTGGTTTGGATTGAACCCGAGTCCGAAAGTATCTAGCTCTTAGACTTTTTTTTTTTTTTTTTTGGAACTCACCTAGCTCTTAGACTCTATTTGGGTATTTTTAATGATGGTTTAGATAGAATTTTGGTTTGGTCTCAGTTCGAATTTCGGGCTTGGTTATAAACACCCAACCTAAGTTTTTAAGATAATGCAAAAACGAAACTTTTTATTCAAAAACTGAGACTCTTGTGTTATGGATTGATCAGGACGGTGAGGGAATATGCTCTTCGATGCCGAAGTATGGCAATGGACACGAACCTGGAAACGAAGCTGGTTATATTGTTGGAATGTCGTCTTGTTATCCTGAACCGGTGAAAGTGACTAATGGAGAGACACTGAATTTGGAGTTCAATTACAGTAATGCCATTGGTCATACAGGAGTCATGGGACTCTTTTACATCCTGGTTGCTCAGCAGCTGCCTGAACCGGGGAGCTCCTTGCAGGTAAACTGCCGGTAACAGATCTCGGTTTAGGTCAAACCGGTTTTTACCATGTTTGTTACTTTACTTAGGTTTTTTTTTCTTTGCAGGCACATGCGAAAAGTGTGAGCTTTTTAGCCTTTCCTGCAATGACGGTGATTGTGGCGGTTGTGGTTCTAATAGCCGCCGTGGTATACCGGAGACAGAACATGGAAGATGGTTACCAATCACTTAGTACCTAAAGAGTAAAACTATAGATATTCTTCTTCAACATTTTATGATTTTCCGCGTTTTCTAATACCAAATATTAAAATAACAAAGTATCTTGTTACTCTTCCACTAGTGTTATATTTTTGTAATGGTTGTTACGACTTATGTGTGTAAAAAGTTTGCTTTTGTCAATGGTATGTAGAAGACTCTTGCTTCAAATCGATTAGTAATTTAGTAGCCCCAGCTCCACTAGAGACTTTTGCGTTCGGTTCTTTTGGTTTTTCAACTTTTCAGTTCCAGATGTTTAGGATTCGCTTCGATTTGATTTAGTTTGTTTTTTCGTTTGGTTTAGATAACAAAGTTAGGAACCGACTAATTTCCGAAGTCATTTTTGGATCCTATTCATTATCGGTTCGGTTTTAGGTTTTTTTTTTGATGAAATGTTAAATTTATTAATCATCTTTGAAAAAATGGTTTATGTACATCTATAAGGCGTGTACTATATTAAAGAATCAACAAATTTGGAAGCCTATGAAAAAATTATAGATCACTCATTTTCAAGAGCTCCAAAACCGTAGATCACTCGTGGTGGAAATGAACTTCAAACCATCTGCACATAATTCCTTTCAGCTTCGGCTTGAGGAAATAATGGGTAGATGATAACCTGTTCCTGACAGCCTTATCAATCAACTTTGCTAGTTGCTCCACAGACTTTGTTCGGTTTTAGGTTTTTTGGTTAATTTGCTTTAAAAAATAGAAATTTCAGGTTTTTTACTGAATATAGTTTTTTCAAATTTTTAGATAAAAATTAGATAATTCAGATAATTTAAAATATTTCGGATAACATATATTTTAGATATTCAGTTTTTGGTATTTTAATTTATAAATAACATTTTGAATTATTCTATTATTTTGAAACTAAATGCAGTTAATATAAGTGTATATTATATTATTTCCAGTTCGGTTTTAGTTTTTTTGGTTCTAGAAATATATGATCCGTTCGTGTATTATATGATATAAATCCGAACCGAACTTCATTTTTTTTTTTGGTTTAGTTTTAGGTTCGGGATAAATGCGTTCATGTCTACTTTTGCTTTCGGATGACTCTTACTCCACTAGAGACTTTCAAATTGAATAATATGCCCAGCCCAATACTTACGTTAGACTATCTGTAATAAACATGCACATACGTAGCAATATAAAAATTGCGCACGTAGGATACCTCNCCATTGCGGCAATCGGTATAGAGATCTGGACGATGCAAGACGGTATCTTGTTTGACAACATGTTGATAGCGAAAGACGAGAAGGTCGCTGAGAGTTACAGGCAGACGACTTGGAAGCCGAAGTTCGATGTTGAGAAAGAGAAACAAAAGGCAGAAGAGGAAGCTGCTAGCACTGCAGATGGTCTCAAGAGCTACCAGGTAAATAAAAAACAAAAACCTTTATTATACATTAATACATATAGCGTCTCGTTATGTACTTACATGCATGATGTTTGCAGAAGATTGTGTTTGACCTCTTGAACAAGGTTGCAGACATTTCTTTCCTAAGTGCCTACAAGTCTAAGATCACAGTAAGTTTCTCCTCCCTCGTTTAAAACTTGTTGCATGTTATGATGAATCGACCTAAAGTGAATTTTGGAATATGGTGTCGTTTTTGTAGGAACTGATTGAGAAAGCTGAGGAACAACCAAACTTAACCATTGGTGTCCTCGTCTCCATTGTCGTAGTATTCTTCTCGCTCTTCATCAAGCTCATCTTCGGTGGCAAAAAGGTAATATTCCCTTTGTAGTTATCATGTCATTTTAATATGGAAGTAAGTGAAAAAATTAAAATGGTTTGTTACAGGCGGCGCCGGCAGCAACTGTGGAGAAGAAGAAGAAGCCAGAAGTAGGAGAGAGCTCAAAGAGTGAAGATGAGACTGAGACGAAGGAAGAAACCGCTGCTCCTCCTCGCAAAAGGCAACCGAGGCGTGACAATTAGAAAAGTGGTGTTTTAGAATGACAGAAGGAAAGGGAATGTTTTCGAGATGTTGAAATTATTATTTTTGATTTTTACTTGTGTCGAATTTGTCTTTTCTGCTGTAGAGAGCCTATTTGAGGTGTAAAACCAAGTTGGGATTAGAGCTAAATTGTAGTTTCTGTTACTTTGTTTTTTACTCTCATAAAAAGCAACTGGTTACTCCAAAGTCCAAAAAGATTCTAAAAGTGTCTTTACGTTTCTTTGTTTAGTTTCACTAGTTGGGGTGGAAACATTTGACATTTTAGAGAGTTATTCGAGTTGAGAGTCTTCACTATCTCAATTATTCTTATGTTGCTTAGTTGCAGTTTTTGTAACTATTGTCTTTGGACGTCTTCATTAAACATAATCTAAAGTCATGGCCTTAGCAATGACACAAAATCATATTATTTCTTGGGGCGATGACGTCTTCATTAAACATAATCTCTAAAGTCATTAAACATAATCTAATGATTATAAGAACGACATTCTATTTAAATTAATAAGCTCAGGTTATAATAACGGTTATTAAATTTAACTACCTGGAGAAGATGAACTTTGGAGGAAAATACAAAAGAGGATGAAGCTCAAACTTTAATTCTTAAAACATTAGCGAAGCATATGACAGTCCCCTCTTAATCTTATGTTGTCGGACTTGATAAACCTTAAGTTACGTCAACTTATTATTATGAGATTCTTTTGTCAAACAAAAAATAAGGAACAAGAACAACGTCACTTTATGATCTATAAACCAAAAAGAAGAGAATTTCTAAACGTTACAAAAAGTTTGATGCCTTGCAAGCAACATTTTGAACAAGGTTGATCCCCTCTTTGGAACCCACCATTGATCATAAAGTTGGAAAACACTTAACTCACCCGCGACCAGGTTTCCTGACCGGAACACTGTCCTCATCATCAGACTGAATGTCTCCATACTGCCATATTCCTGTCCTAGATTTGCGAGCTTCTTCTTGGTACTTCTCCAGAGCATCAAGAGCTGCTTTCTTGTCTTTATGCTCCCATCTCTTCCGTTTCTCCATCCTCGCTATTCCTTCTGTTCTCATACCAAAACACATTTCACTCTTCATGTTTATACAATGTTAAAATAATCGCTATGCAATAATCAGTCGCTAAAGATTAGCCATTAGCCACTAGGCGAATTATTCGGTACCAAGGCGAGGTCTTGCTCTAACAAATCATTAATTTATCTTTTATATATTTTACATTTATGTTACATATTTTACTTCTTAGGCTTAACTATAAAATTATTTTAATGAATTATGAAAATTAGATAAATTAGTGATTTGCAGTTTGATTTAAATTGATTTAAATCGATTTAGACCATTTTAACCGATATTCAACGGTTTAAACCAATTTGAATCACATAAATCGGATTTTGAGGTGGCCGCCTAAACCAATTTTTAGAACACTGGGTGTATATAGTGAAAAACACTGACCTGAAGCATTGCTGCATTGACAGAGATCTCGTCGTCAACAGCGATGAGAGTAACAGCGAGCTCGGTCCCAGTTCCTTGGCCTTTCACTTTGCCTCCTGATGTATCTCTTTCCTCTACCACTGCCTTGAACTCTTTACCACTCCCCAGCGTTACCGAATGTAGATACTCTCCCGCTTCAGGACCAAAGTCCTCTTCCAGGCTTGGAACTTTTAAATACGCAAGTCTGCAGAGCTGCGCGAGTCCTGGTGCTGAGGACACTGAAGCCTCTACAGGGCGAATAGCGCTGTACGGAACTGTTTCTTGGTTCCCATAATCGATGTAGAACACTTCGAGTTTGTCTTCTGGAGATTGAACTGCTCCTCGTGGTGCATTAACAATCTGATTTCAAAGTAAACATACAATAAGAAGAATTAAAGGATCGGGTATTTAGAGGTTTGATGAGTTACCATTGCACGGTTCCAGGAGTTATCGAGGCTAAACTGTGCAAGGACGATGTCACCCTTCTTAGGGTTAAACGAACCAACAATGGGAGCGTCTCCAAGACTCAGAGATGCAAGCTGGTTTTGAATCGAAGCTACTTTCTGATCTCCAACCGTCTGAACATAGAACCGACCGCCACCAAGCACTTCCGTGACAACAACCTGTAGCCAAAGGGCAATTTTAATGTTTTGCTTTTAGTATTAAAACTCTTGACTCGTTGGTTAAAATTCACCTTTAGTGTTTCCTTCTGTCTTGTTTCTACTTTAGAACCACCATCTACAACTTCATCTCCTTCAACATAGTTTTCCCAAATCTGTGAAACCAAACAGTTCAGCAATGCTTTTCTTTTGGAAACAAAGTAGGAGATATATTGATATCTATTGGTAGTTACCTTCAGTTTCTGATTCTTAGCAGATCGTTCCGCCAATTCAAGAAGATGAGCTTCTGGAATCCTGTCTGCACCAAAGCCAGTCTGCATTTTTGCCACCCCAGCTTCAAGAAGAAACGTTGCTGCGTTGGTCGTCCCCTCCCACATTGATCCCAAGAAAGTGCCGGTTCTATCCACAGTTTCAATTTCGATCTGTTGATTATAAAAAGACAATATAAGACTCATATATAGAGAAAAGGGAATAAAGAAAATGAGATCTCGTATTACCTCGACATCTCTCTGCATGATCTTGCGTCTCATTAAAGCAATAGCTTCTTCCGAATAAGGTTCGCCACGGCCAGGACATCTAACACCAGAGAATGCAAAGGCGATACTGCATGTTTCTTTTGGAATATACAGCTTGAACCGATGTCCGCTCAAGACGTATTCCACAACAGCAGATATTCTCCTACTTCTGTGCAGGGACGGAAGGAAATCTTTAGCCTTCTTAGCCGAGGCCACAGTCAGGTCTGTGACGTGCATTGCTGGAGAATCCTTTGCAGATTGGATTCCTTTCTTCCCAGCAATAGCACGAGCTTCAGCAGCCAGTAGAGCCTCGTAATGGTTTGACCTCTCTTCAAAGTCGCGATGTCTAACCACAGTCCCTAAGCCACGGGCGATTATGAGTTCAGCTATATTGACTCCGGGAGTTGCTGCAGCTGCATCACCCTTGGTAGCAGATGGTAGGAACACTGAACCAAAATCCATAACTCTGGAATCGCCAGCTCCAGAAGTAGTAGCACCATCTGCTGGGCTGATCTTCCTTTGGTATTCCATTTGCACATTAACCTACACCGGGAAGAAAGAAAAAGTCAGAGATCTTTCTCTTGTGGATAGTTTAAGTAAGAAGGCACGAAGCAACAAATACCTGTTTTCCAATAAGCTTCTGTCTCAGAAACTCCTTGGCTTCCCGAGCGTAAGGGGCGGGTTTCTCCTCTCTGCGTGGGTTACCGATTTTAGGAGACCTAATGCTGGAAAGACAGACTCGGCGCTCTGCCATTGGGCTCCCGAATGGTACAGAATCATCAGCTACTACTAAGCAGTCCCCACTCACAACTTCCACTACCTGAAGAGAGTACAAACTATTAAGAACTAAGAACTAGTGAAATGGGGACATAGTGTACAACGTGTGCAAGCAAGCAATTACCTTCCCAGTAAAGTTCTGGTCATGAATTGCCTTAGAGTTGCTAGCTGGAGGGACATAGTTTGACCACATTTTCACCCGGTTTTTCTTGCATTGAAGCTCTTCAGCTTTCAGCTTCTTTTTGGCTTCTTCCTCCATCATGTTGGCACTCCACTCAACATACTTAGCAAGACCCTGAGCAAAGGAATAACAACCAATGTCATAACTTTTATTCAACACCATCAAATCATTATATTGCCAGTGTAAGTACATTGTTGTGGCAAACTCAAACTTTGATTGGCCAGTTAGTTCAACATGTAATCATGTCGAAAACAAAATAACTGTATACTTTAGACCACTTACATTTTCAACCAGCTCCAGACCCAAGTCTTTAACTGTTTCGCCAACAGAGTAGTAAACTGACCCAATCAGATTGTTGAATTTATCAACACCTTCAAGAACAATGCGAACCTGCAAAATCCAGCTCACACTTAGATGATTAAAATTTCGGATACAGATACATGTGAGATAATTTGTTGCAATTAGTCCTTACATCTCTATTAAGAACACGAAGCTCAGTAAAATACTTGGCTTCCATTGCAAACGGATCAGAGGAAACCTCAACGGACGATACTGCTGAAGCAACGAGTCTCTGGGCTGATGTTAGAGGACCACGGGGCTCAGCAGAAGCATCTCCATTCGGAGCTGATGTAACATCTGGCTCAACAACAGTTTCTTGTGTGGATCTCCTTCCCATTGATGGAGCCTACATAGGATATATCATGAAATTAATGTAAACTCGTCATAACAAAAAATAAAGAAGAAGAAACAAGATTACACACCTGGAGTCCAGCAACAAATACTTGCACAAACTGAAATTCAGGAAGAAGATAAACACGGATGGTACTGCCATCGCGGACTTGCTCAACAATAGCTTCCATGGGCTTGCCTTTACTTGCGGCTAAAAGACCCATGGCATCGAAATCCCCAGAGTCCCCAACGGCAGAAGGAGGAAGGTTCCTAACAGATGCCTCGGCAGCAACAGGAACCTGGATCAAGTAAAATATCATCAACAAACCAAGAAAGAGTACATGATACTAACTTTCATAAGTCAAAACCAGAGAAACTTAAGACTGCCCAACCAGTTTGTCCTTTGTAATGAAGACACAAACCAAATTCAGAGAAACAGCAAAAGAGAGCACCAACCTTGCTCCAACGGCCAAGCCCTTCCTGCTTAGCCATCTCTTCAACCTGTAACAGCTCCGCAATGTAAGGCTTAAGTACCTTATCCTGATTCTGCTGACCTGGCTCTCTGACCTATCCACAGTAAAGGCATTTCTCAACCATATCAGAAAGCTGACACAAGCATCATACACCATAAACAAGCCCCTATCTAGTGAAGTTTTTTAAAACGGTTTTATCACCTTAGCCCAACCATTCTGAACAACAAGCTTAGCAAGATTTTCACTGCCAAGGTAAACAGAGCCAAATTCTCTGCCAATAGCTTCCACTTTGTAGTCCACTTTGAAAGCAATCTCCTGCTCAACAACAAAAATACAAACTGTTTTATATAAAGAATTATTTCAATTACCAACACATAGCATANGAGAAGAAGAAGTGAACGAAAATCTATCTTAATTCTCTAATCTGAGGAAGAAACAAGGAGCTGATGAGAATGAGAGGAATGAAAGATATATAACACACGAGGACATCATGCGGAATTAAAAAAAAAGCGAGTGTTAGACGTTTTTGCCCCCGTACTTTCAAATGTATTACCACTCAGTGCCACTATGAGAATGTTATGTTTTTAATTAATTTGGAATTAATCATATTTTCCCCTTTTATTCAAATAAATATATTGAACCAGTGCAATAAAAACATGTGTTTTTTTTTTCAAAATAAAATAACGAAAAAATGTTAAAAGTAAAGGTGATTATTTAACTTGGGTAAAATGAGATGATCATTTCTTGGGTTCACCCTCTAAGGTGATCTTCTAGGTTAACCAAACAATAGAATTTCATTATTTCAAATTTGATATCTTTTAAAAAAGAAAACAAAATATTGGCAAGTTATATTATGTTTTTAAAATAAAAAAATAAAAATATAGTGGTTACACAAAAAAGAATTTAAAAAAAAATGTTTTTAACGTCGTCAGCAAAACACTAAATCCTAAATCTTAATCCCTAAACCCTAAACCCTAAACTCTTAGGTAAACTCTAAACCCTTGGTTAAACCCTAAACCCTAGATAAAAACACTAAATCCTAAAACTCTAAACCCTAAACCTTAAATCCTAAACCCTAAACCCTTGAGTGTTTTAATGTTTAGTGATTTTGATTTAAAGTTTAAGATTTATCCTAGAGTTTAGGGTTTACCCAATGGTTTAGTGTTTAGGGTTTTAGATTTAAGGTTTAGGGATTAGGATTCAGGGTTTAATGTTTTGCTGACGACGTTAAAAATATTTTTTTTTCTAATTACTACTATTTTTATTTATTTATTTTTACATTTTAATTTTAAAAAGATAATATAATTTGATAATATTTTGTTTCTTTTTTTAAAAGATATCGAATTTGAAATAATAAAATCATATTGGTTGGTAAACCTAGAAATTCATCCTCTAGGGTGAACCCAAAAATAAGTCTTCTATTAATTCCACAAAAATTAACAAAATATATAAAAAAATCATTGCAATAAAATGAATTTATTTAAATTTTTCTTATATTTCATTCATATTATCTCATTGGTTTTTATTTCATCAGTCGCCTCTTACGTTTATTACAGCTTTAGTTGTTTCGTCATTCCTTTTGAGCAAGACGTCATTTCATAAAATGCTCTACAACCATTTTTAATTCTACTCTGAATCTTTTCAGCTCATAAAAAAAGTATAATTGGTTTGTTCAGATTCTCTCCATTATAAGAAAATTAGATATGATGTTTTAGAGAACTTCTTTCTTTCACAACTTCAAGTAGAGAGATTAGTGACAAAGACCACTCACTAGCTTTTGTCCTTTTTAGTGTAAACACGATCATTAACATAAAATGATATTAAGATTCTTTCAATTCAAAGGACAAAAAGACAAAACTTATATTGCTCTCTGTCAGTGTCAATATAAATGTGACATCTTCTTCTTCTATCTTTGTAATGAAAGATTGTGCTTGGACTTATATATGCTCCAAAACAAAACATTCCCTGTCTTGATGTGAATCTGCTCAACATCTTTATCAACATCTTCATCAAGTAATAAAACCATTGAAGGAATATACACATTGTGTCGGCAATGAAATTCCATTGTAGGAATAACCAAATGTGAATTTCAAGATTTGACATTTAACTATAGTTTTTTGTATATGAAAATAAATTAAAATCAGAATAAGAGAATTAGGCTGATCATGTAATTGATTGAAGTGAAAGCTACTTGAGAAATTATCCTTTAAAAAATCAATAATCTCTAAAAAGTTTGTCACCTCCTTTCTTGGTTCTTTATCAATAATTTACATCAAACCAAAACACGAAATCACAAGATTTCTTGAAAACATTTTGGACCTTTGATGCATATCTTCATGTCATATGTTCCACATATTTGGATCTTGATAGAGTACTCATCTTCCCTACCTTTCTTCTGATCCTCATCGTTCTTGACGCAGCTTTGGTAAAAGAGGAAGCTGACTACGGTGTCAAGAACCAAGAAGAGAGCGTATAAGTAAGCTATGAACGTTCCTTCGAGAGCTATCAAAGTCATATCCCTGTCCTCTTTGTAATAAGACCTCACTACTCTGTACTGAAACAAGGCTTCTACTCCTGCTAGGCCGAGATTAGTAGGCAGAGCAAGTGCCAATGCTGTTGAAGCTCTTCCACGAATGAGAAGACACGCCTTGAGAATTGTTGTTGTGTATCCTCCTGAGGAGGGAGAGAATGTTGATGAAACCAAGGCTAAGTTGGAGATGACATAGGCGTTTGCGAGGATGATCGAGTAGATAATGGCTGAGGCTAAGGTGAATAGAGTGTAGACGTTTCTTGAAGAGAATCCAAAGGATGCTATGAAGAAGAACAGAGCAAAAGCAGAGGCGTTTGCCGAGAGGAGGAAGAGAGAGTTACAAACGTAGGTTTTGAGAAGAGGAAGGTAATAATAAAAACAGTCGTGCTTGTTTGAAAGGAGTTTGATGACGTAAGCTTTGGAGAAGAGGAAGAAGGTGAGGGAGAAAGGGAGAGTGAGTAGAGATGAAGAAAGGGTTTGTGAGAGTTTAAGGCTTAACGTGTTGAAGAAGTCAAGTGAAGAAGTGAAACCCGCTCCGTGGAAGAGAGTGTTAAGCCTCATGTGAAATGAGGAGGAGGAGGAAGAAAAAGAATAAGAGAAGAAGGCTTGAGAGAGGAGGAGAGCGGCAGAGAAAGGGAGGACAATGGCGGCTGCGGTGGTGGCATGGTGGTAGTTTTGGAGGAAAGTGTGGATTGATCTTCTCATGATCTTGCTTGAATCTTCCATTGTCTTCTTCATTCTAGTTTTTGCAATCTTTTTCTTTGAAGGTGTGTTCTTGAATGATCCACCAAATCTTGAATGAGGTTTCTCAAATAAGGTCCTTATATAATATATCATATAATAATAATAATTATTATTATTATATTTTCTGAATTAATTGTGGGTTGGATGTTAAAGAACGGAATAAAGAGAGGCCAACCGATTTTTCCTGGTGATAAGGAGTTGTTTAGAGGAATTAATAAAAAANAAAAAAAATAAGTTGTCAATGATCGTTCAAAACTTTTATCAAAAAAATTGTTCAAAGTAAAATTTGAAACTAAAATATTGTATTTTATATGGTTTATAGTTTAATTTAAAACGATATATATATTAATCTTAATAATTAATTAAATTAGACTTTTTACTTATATAATTTTTGTAATCATTTGTATTTTGTCATAACAAAAATTTTAAACCATGGATCATAAAATTTGAATGTGAGACTTTTAACAGTTTTAGTAATTTATAGCCGTTTGTAAAAATTCAAAATATAACATATACATAAAAATCTAAATTTTTATTATATAGTTATTGTGGTTGTTTAATTTATTTAATAGTTTAAAATTAAACAAATATGATAGAAGATACACTATTTTTTATCAAATCTTTATTATTCAAAATCATTAATTCTCATATATACTTTAGCCACATTAGGCAATTCCGTAAATTTTATTTAAGGAAATAATAAAGTACATTAATGATGAATTTATTGTTAGTTTAATAAAAAACTTATTATATAATTAGATGGACCAACATATTTCTCAAATGATTCTAAGAATCATTCTAATGATGACATGTGGCTACAAAAAGAAGTTGTAATGCTTCTCAAATAATATATATGAGATATTAACTTCAAATAGTTTGAAAATCAATCGTAAAATTTCCATAAATATGATATAAAAATAACTGATGAATATTTAGTAATAACAAATGCTTGTGAAATCATATAAATGTAATTATCATATTAACTTCTCCAACACATATTATGCATCTTCTTCGGTCTATTCTTATTTTTCTCGTTATTATTTCGTTCTTTTTATTAAATAATTTTGCTAATGTTTTCTTAATTTTTACATATTTATTATGCATCTTCTTCGATCTCTTCTTATTTTTCTCGTTATTATTTCGTTCTTTTTATTAAATTTTAGCTAATGAATATTTGTTTCGTCCTTTGCCATTTGATAATTAATAAAATTTTAACTATAAACCGAGTTCATGTAACAATGCAAAATAATGACGTTTTTATTACCGAAATCTAACATGGTAACTTTTCAGACAAAAAAGACAAATTTCCCCAATGAGACGAAGAAGACACTGAGGTGGATGCAGCCTCTTCGTGACACAGACGAAGACGAGAAGAACAACAACTAGGAGAACAACCACGAGGAGAGCTCCGATCACAGCGAGGATCACGAGGAGAACAACCACCAACACCGACGCCAATTTCTGTGTATTTACAAAACCGCGAGTTGGGGTTCTCTTGCACAAGCATTGCTGTTCCATGGAAGTAGCAGTTGATAGCTTCTGTTTTTCCGAACAGCCGGAAGTACCGGTCCACATCAAAGGACGCTCTTTGGTTCATTGATTATATAGTTTGTATTACTATTTAGAGAGAAAAATAAATATTTGGTAAAAATATATTAAAAATTAAGAAAACATTAGCAAAAATTTAATAAAAAGAACGAAATGATAAAGAAAAAAATAAGAAGAAGCCGAAGAAGATGCATAATATGTGTTGGAGAATTTAATGTGATAATTACATATACAATTCCATAAACATTTATTATTACTAAATATTCATAAGTTATTTTTACATCAAATTTATGAAAACTTTATGACTTATAATTAATTTTGATAATCAAATTTATTGCCGTCTCCTGGAAATAGCAATTGATGGATTCTGTTTTTCCGAACAGCCGGAAGTACCGGTCCACGGTAAAGGACGCTCTTTTGTTCATCGATTGTATAGTTTGTATTAATATTTGGAGAGAGAAATAAATATTTGGCAAAAATATATAAAAATTTAGGAAAACATAGAAAAAATTTAATAAAAAGAATGAAATGATAATGAAAAATAAGAAGAGGCCGAAGAAGATGCATAATATGTGTTGGAAAAGTTAATGTGATAATTACATATACAATTCCACAAACATTTGTTATTACTAAATATTCATAAGTTATTTTTACATCAAATTATGGAAACTTTACGACTGATAATTAATTTGCATCAAATTAATATATTTTTAGTGGCTTAAATTAATATTGTTGAATTATCACTAAATTTCATGTTATTAAAAATAGTTTTTAGATTTTATATTTTCAAACTATTTGAAGTTAAAAATTATATTTTTAATGTTTCTAATTTTTTTTTCAAAGTTTATGACATTGTATACATAATATATATTTTCATACAATAACAGAAATACAGTAAAAACTCTATAAATTAATAATGTTAGGACTTTGAAAATTTATTAATTTATAGATTTATTAATTTATAGAAAATTTCTTTTTTTAGATTTACATATTTTGAATTGTATTTTATGTAAAATTAAAAAAAAATACTTAATTTTACGGTATATGTATTGATTAAATTTTACATATACAAATTTTATGTTATTCCTATTCGAATTTTTGGTGTATAAAAAATATGTACTGTCAATGTAAATGAATATTTTTAGATTTAAAATGACAAAATAACATCAATATATTTAGAAAAATTAAAGATAGGATTTAATGTGAATAAATAAATTATACAATATTTTTTATATTTATATAAATTTTGTATACGTTAATCATTAATTTTATGTTTATATTGGGACTATATGTTTACATATTTTTTTAAAAAAAGTATTATCTTATTATTTTATCAAATTGTGTCATATTTTATACCTGGCAACTTGCGACCGCTAAAACTTATTAATTTATCGTGTTGATTAGTTTTTTTTTTAACAACTGTTCTATTTAAATAAAATGTAAAATTACAATAAGAGTATAGCAAATAATAGAATTACAATTAAATGCAAAACTAAGATTATAAAACATTAAAACATAAAGATTAAGATCTGAAGAAGCTTTCTTCTGAACCATCTTCTTACTCCTAATGTAACACCATCTGCATTTGGCTATCACCTTTTCAATGAGATTCTAAATTATTCTTCGTAGATTTCTTTGTTGTATAACATTGACCAGATTCCAAATAGGAGCTATCGATATTTTTCGAGAAGAAATCCAATTTACTGATTCTCTCAAAAGAATACATATGCACCAGTTTATTAACTACTACAGTGTTTCATTGCACAATGATGGACTACAAGACAATGGTGTACACAAGTAGTATATGAACTATTTTGAAACTGTAGAGTAACTCTGCTGAATGGCAAAAACATCAATATCTGGAGCCTTTTAGTTTATCCTGAAATAAGAGTTACTGCAGTTCAGATCAAACATGTGCATCGAAGCCAAGTCTTAAGATACTAACATAGATATTCAGTTAAGGCAAAATCAACCAACCTAAGATTATAACAGAGTATTTTTTTAGCTCGTTGCTTCAACATTACACAGCCACAGCTTCTGGTTTCTTGCTGGTCTTGATTCCTTTTATAGCTGTAGATTTTTTCAAAACAAACAAAAAGATTATTCTCCCATAAACTGAGCAAGTTTATATATAACTTTCCAAAGTCTATACCTTCTGCATAGTCTTTAGCTCCAAATACAGCTGATCCAGCTACTAAAGCATTTGCTCCAGCCTCAATAACCTATTACACAACTCACAAAACAGATTCACAATCAAGAGATTCCCTGCAGCAAAATGCGAGACTTGGAGGAGTTTTAGAGCTTCACCTTGTATGCTTTGATAAAGTCTGGCACCCTCTGATCCGGCTCCACTATCATCTGGTTATAGAAAACAAGAGTGTGACTTGAAACATCAAGAAACCATATATAGAGATAAAGAATAAGGATAGAGAGAGAGGTTTACAAGATGAACATCCAAGGGAAGATCAGTCACAGGGCGCAAAGCATCAACCACAAGAGGTCCAATTGTAATGTTTGGAACAAAACGACCGTCCATCACATCGACGTGGATCCAATCACAACCTGCCAAAAAAAAACAAACAAATGAGTGAAACTGAGAACATAAAAAAGAAAAGACACGGAGAGAGTGAACAAAAACCTGATCGCCTAGTTTGGCGAAATTGGCAGAGAGGATCGAGGGAGAGACGATGATGTCACTCTTCGAAAACTTATCAACACGAGCAGAGGCCTTCACAACGCCATGAGCTTTCCTTCTGAACAAAAGCCAAAGTGTGTGACTTTGAGGATAACAGTCAATGCAAGATTGAGTCTTTTCAACTTATACTCTGTCAATCATATCCACAAACACATGACAGACATTAACTTTAATAACCAAATCCTCGTTTACGTACCAAAGTGTGTGACTTTGAGGGTAACAGTTAATGCAAGTTTGAGTCTTTTCAACTTATACTAATGTTTACTCTCTCAATCATATCCACAAACACATGAAAGGCATTAAGTTTAAATAACCAAATC
>QGKV02000571.1:39095611-39113625 GCA_003260655.2 Brassica cretica | reverse complement strand
CCATCAGAAAGACCAACATAGCTATCATCAGTTTCATCATCATCTCCTGAAAGTGAAGGATCACCATATGTATCATCCATGTCGCTGCTGATCTCCACATGTAAAACACTTCTACATTTATCATGATTTACTTGCATGAGATAGCCCAAAACGTCTTCATCACACCAAATATATGATGGCTTGTTCGAATACAATACCATTGGAAAGTATCTAATCTTCACCATCCCATCTCCATTTGCCTTAATCTTTCTGCATATACTCTCAACCAATTCAGAATACGTAATCTCTTCCACAGCTGTCTTCATCAGTAGAGTGTGAATTTCATCTTCTCCCGAGATTCATCTTCTCTCACCCACATCTTTGATGTAACTTCCTCCGTAATCAAAACATATGATTGTAATAGGAGAGATCATAGATTACCTGAAACAAAAATTATGATTAGTTAACTGTTTAAAGAATCTAAGTTGTCCAAGTTCTTTGGTACATATTCGATTTAGTAATACAAGTAATACATGTTTTACCTTAGTAGTACTAGTAATTCCAGTAGTTTCTATAAATTTTCACTTTTGTTGATTTAACCCTTTTGACTGACCAAAAGGGTATTATACAACCCACAATATCATCTACCAATATTGTAATGTATTATTTTGATTTAAAACAGTGAAAAATTAGCATAAATATACAAATTAGTCTTGTAACTTTATTTTTATACCAATATACCTAAAACTTTAATTTTTCATCGGTTTAAGTCTGTTTAATCAACAAATGACGTGTTACAAAACCAACAATATCGTCTAACACCTTTTTTATGTTTTTTTCTATCAAAATCGTGTTAAAAAGGAGATTCTTCTTCAAATTTTACTTTCATATTTCTTTGAAAACTTTCACTATTTTTACAGCTAAGTTTTTATCTTTTTCGTTACTCATAACACATAGAACATAAGTAGTATATTATTATGAAAATTTCATGAAAAAACGTACCAATTTTCGTCAAAAGAACCTTTAAAAACGTCATTGGAGCTTGAAGGGGAAGAAGGCTTTGTAGGTGGTTGGAAAAAGGGGAGCAAGATGTGAGAAAATGGAACAAGATGGACAGCTGTGGGAAGGAGAGAGGTAGATGGGATGTGGGGTCGCCTGTTAGGTGTCCAATAAATTATGGGCTTTATGAGGGTCGAGGGGTCCGCTTTTTAATTTTTAAATTAAAAATAACACATGGGGTCTGCTAGATAAAGATAATAATATAATAGTTGAAGGTAATAGAGAGAAGGAAAATATGATAGGGTAGTTAGAAAATAAGTGGGGTAATGAGAATACAAAATTTCCAAGTGGGTCAATATAGATTACTTTCCGCTTCCTCTTCGGCAAAAGTTATATATATCTAAACTATTAAAACTGAAGTACAATTAGTATTTAGCCCTGAGTATTCCTCAATAATCACAAGTAAATGCCACTCTATTTTTAATTAACAAATAAATTTACTAAAACTAATAGATATAAGTTTTCATAAAAATAGTAAGTGAGATTCCCTAATATTTAGCTATTACATCAACTTAAAAGATTGCAATCTTTCATTTCCTAAAAAAGTCTATATTATAAACTCAAAAATCCTAAATATTCTATTAGAGAGAAAATATGCTAGATAGTAGGTACATACGTAGTATTTTCATCATACCATTTCATTAAAGTATTTGAGTAAAGTTATGATTGCTATGGATTTTTGTACGTGAAATTGGTAAATGTAAACATAATTTAACTTTTATTAGTTAATTTCTTTTTATCATAAACATTTTAGCGTGTGCACTTCTGAAATTCCAAATCTATATTAAAATCATATAATAAAATCAAAATCATATGTAAATGTAACATATGTTTAATAATCTAAATAAAAAAATCCATACTAAAATCATATGTAAATTTAACTTATGTTTAATAATAAAAATACAAAAATCCTTACCAAAATCATATAGTATAAATTATTTATCATTTCAAATTTTTAAATTTCATAGTTACATCCAAATTTTAAATTTTAATAATCTATTTCTTATAAAATTAATGCTAAAAATATATATAATTAAAAGAAAACTATCCAACTTATGTTTTAAAAAATATTTATTTATTTGATTATTTCAAATAGTTAATGTGCTAACACTATATACTACAATCATATAAAAAATACAAATCCATATTGTTGTTCATTTTCTTATATATGGTACATTTAATTATTTACAAATGAAAAAAACTTTACTCACATAAAAATGAAAAAAAAACATAGCATATTGTTTTTTTAGATTTTGCTTTATTAGTATACAATAAATGAGAAATCAAATGAAAATTTGAAACAAATAAATTATATTTACAAATGCAAATTTTACAATTATTGTATTTATAAATGACCGAATTTACAATTTTTATATTTAGTATGATTATTGTTATTTTATTTACCATTATTCAGGTAAAACAATATTGGTGTATATTAAATGAATATAAGACATGCACGGACGTGCGGGTTAAATTCTAGTATAGTGTTGAAACTGAAAGCGCACCTTAGAGTGAAGTGTACAAATGGAAGACACAATTTAAAAAAAAAATTCACTAGAACAAAATGTAATTTTAATTAATTTTCAAATACGTAAATTAAATTAACTCCTTTTTGGTGTTTAAATTCACTCCTTTTGAATTACTTTTTTTTCTATTATATAAATTCTTTAATACAATCTAATGGTAAGCTAAACTCTCTTGTGAAAACCACACTAAAATAAAGTTTACTGTTAGATTGGAAATAGCCTAAGTAAAACTTTGATAGTATAATTTTATTTTTGATTTAGAAATTTAAATCATTAATTACGCGTGTACGTCTACTTAGACAACTTACGTAATAAAATCTAATCAGAGAATCTGACACGACATTGTAAAGAACAAGAACATTAATTCAGATATTAACAGCAGCCTATAAACAGAATGAAGCAGCAATAACAAGATCGTGTAGTTCAGTGATCATTTTTTCTCTGCCGGGGAAATTTCTTAAAAAGTATCTATAATCTCGGTTGATATCTAGAAAAAACTATATATAGTTCTTTTCTTTGCTAAAGGTGTTTCTGAGTTCATCCAGTTCTATTATAATTTCAGTTTATTTATATTTTTAAGTGTATGTGATAAAAAATACGTACTTACATAGATTACACACAAAAACAGATATGTTTCACAGGATACTGATTGCATTCGTTTATGAAGCTATATTTGTTGTTTTATACCTATTTGATTATCAGCAGAAACAATTTTGTTTTAGAAGACATTCGTGTTGTTTGTGGTTAGTTTTAAGATGTAAGATGTTTGCCCCGAAGTAGTCGCTGACGTAGTTGCTGAAGCAGATGTTGTGTTGAGTGGTGAATACCATGTGGAGTCAAGATACTGAGCTGGAGTCGTGTAGATTTGAAGAGTAAGAGAGTATCTTGGAGATAAAGAAAGAAGAATAAATTTGAGGAGCAAATTTAGGGGTGGGCGTTCAGGTATCCGTTCGGGTTCGGGTCGGGTATTTCGGATTTTCGGGTATTTCAGATTTTCGGGTATTTCGGTATAGAGGTGTAGAACCCGTTCGGGCATTTTTGTACTTCGGATCGGGTTCGGATATTTTTAGTTCGGGCTCGGTTATTTCGGATCGGGTTCGGATATTTAGATTTTGAAAAACCAAAATTAAATTTTCATTTCTCAAATTTTTTGTATTTAAAAATATAACTTTCACTTAACTAATTTTTTTTTATTTTTAATAGATTGAATGGTAAATAGATTTGGGCATAACATTTTGAAACTAAAAAGATATTAATTTGGTTATTGTTTTTAAATTTTGGATGTAATTTTTTGTTAATTTTTGAAATAAAAAATTTGACATGCATTTTAAATGAGTAGCAAATCGTTTTCTCCGTAATTGTATGTATATCATATGAGTTTAAAATATGTGTAGTATCAATATAAATATTTTATATAAAATAAGATATGTAAACTAGAAATATAAGGTTAATTATACATATGTTCGGTTATTTTCGGATATCCATTCGGGTTCGGATATTACCCGTTCGGGTTCGGATATCCAATCTGTCATAATTCAATACCCGTTCGGATATTTGCTACTTCGGTTCGGATTTTGGTTCAGGTTTTCGGATCGGGTTCGGGTGCCACTTCGGATATCGGGTAAAGTGTCCACCCCGAAGCAAATTTATGACTTAAAGAAAGAGGAATAAGTGCATTCTAAGAAAAAGAAAGTTACACTTATTGTTATGGAAGATGTCCATACATGTTGCCATTGAGACTAGGGTTTCGGGAATGTGGAGAATAACTATAAGATAGCTATGGGGTCATCTGTATAGACACAGAGACACATATGCTGATCTTATAGAGATGGATAAGCTCTTGGAAGTGTTCTTAGCTCGTACTGAAGCAGTGGCTGAAGTACTTGACGGGAGAGAAACATAAGCGTGTAGCTTAGGAATCCTTCAGTGTCGTGTGTTAGGGTGTTAACACTAGACGAGTACAGCTGAATAAACAAGGTCTTGTAATAGATTGTTTAAAAGAGATTCTAATAAAGCAGAGTGTTTGCTTGTATTGTTTTATCTCTTGAGTTATCTTCTGCAGTACTATTGTAGTGTCATCTTGCACTAACAAGTGGTATCAGAGCAGGGCACCTAAGTTATCGGTGTTATCCTGAAGGTGCAGAAGGCGATCATGTTGAATGCGGACCAGTATGGTCATTGGAAGGCTCGCATGAAGCAGATGATTCGAGGAATCAATGAAGATGCGTGGACAGCTGTGGAGATTGGTTGGGAGGAGCCTACCATAGTTATAGGAGAAGGGAAGAAGCCTAAGCCAAAAGAGGATTGGCCAGAGGCAGAACGCAATGAATCTAAGTTTAATGCAAAGGCGTTGTCGGTGATTTTTGGAGCGGTTGAAGCAGAACAGTTCCTGCTGATTCAGGGGAGTACTTCGGCCAAAGAGGCGTGGGAGATCCTGCTGAATTCATTTGAAGGAGATGAGAGTGTGAAGAGGACACGTCTAGATCATCTTGGGTTGCAGTTTGAGAATCTCAGGTGGTCTGATAATGATTCTATGGCGAGCTTTAGTGCCAAACTCAGTGGTATGGCGCATGAACCATTTGTAATTGGGAAGAAGTACAAGGAGAAGAAGCTGGTAAAGAAGTTACTACGTTGTCTTCCTACGAAGTTTGGAGCGCACAGGACAGTCTTGAATATGACCACAAACACGGATGAGCTCAAGNCACCGGCGGCTCGGCTTGCTCTCGGGGGACTCGCGGCGAGGAGAGAGGAAGAGATCCAACGGAAAGAGAAAGGAGAGGGAGAGAGAGAGAGAGGCGTGAGAGAAGAAGAGAGAAAAGGAAAAGAGAAGCTTGACGGCTAGGGTTTCCTAGTCTCTCTAAATCTCTGTAGAGCTTCGCTCCAGTTTCAGAATGAGAGAAAAATGAGAGGAGACAGCTTCATTTCTAGAAAAATGAGGAAACCCTAGGTCATTTACCCTAATGGGCTGCAGTTTTAACGGGTTCTTTAAGAAATTTTTGGATTAGGAACCGGGCCGTTACAAATGGGATAATGGACTCATAGAAGAAAAAGCCGAGATCCCTGTAAAGAGGCGATCGTCGTCGCAAGCGACACATCAGCACGAATGGGGTCGACTGCGTGATAATTTTAGTCTTGTAATTTGTGTTGTTTCATGCCTCTTTGTAAGATTCTAGGGGCATCTTTACGAATCATTTAAAAAAATCATTGAGGGATGCGCAAGTGGGTCAAAATTAAAGGCCACTTACGAAAGGAGAGCAAGGCTTCACATGATTATTTTTCAGAAAAGACACTGAGAAAATCTTATCTCCTTTTTCTTTATTTTCATAGTAAGTGAATTAAGATATCAAATCGCGTTCCTAAGGGTTAAGGTATTTACATGCAGATACAAGTAAGATACACATATATATAGTTCTACATACATTGAAACAAAGAGATGGAAAATCATATAAGAAAAATGAAGACTATAAATTGAATGGAATCATAGCTAATGAGGTGCTTTTGCTTTTAGAAAAAAGAACTAGGGTCATTTTGTTGTATAATAGCAGCCATAAATTTTCACATAAATACGTTGATAGTAATCTCCTATATATTAAAAGTAAAGCATTACAACATTAGAAGTATGACACGTGTCATCATGAGAATGATTTTCGAGAGTATTTAGAAAAGTAAGTTGGTCTATCTAAATATAAACTATAGTTTTCATTAAACTCATCATAAAATCATTTATTAGTATTAAAAGTTATTTTTCATTCTTTCCTTAAATAAAACCTACGAAATTATCTAATGTTTTTAAAATGTATATATGCAATTAATGATTTCCAATAACAAAGATTTGCTAACAATTTGTATACACTCAATCATTTTTGTTTAAATCTTTGTAACTAAAATAAATTACACAATTGCATTAATCATATAATAAAAAATTAACTTTTTCGTATATATTGTATTTTGAATTTTTTAAAACGAGTATAAATTACAAAACTGTTAAAAGTCTCAAACAAATTTTTGTTATCAATGGTTTAAATTTTTTGTTATAATAAGATATAAATAGTAATAAACCACATGAGTAAGAAGTCTTATTTAATAAGTGTTTATATTAATATATATATATATATAACATTTAATTAAACTACATATCATATAAAATACAAACTATATATTGATATTTACATTTAGGCCTGGGCATTTCGGGTTTCGATTCGGTTCGGTTAGGGTATTTCGGGTATCAGGTAGTTCGGGTAGAGGGTTAGAGGATTCATTTGCTACTTGACATATTTTTGGTTCGGTTAGGTTCGGATAGCTTCGATTTCGGTTCGGTTCGGATAGTAAAATTAGGTACCGGGAAATACCCAAAAAAATCGGTTCTCATTTGGTTTCAGTTCCGGTTCAGGTAGTTCGGGTAAAATATCGGTTATTTATGGTAAAATATTAAAAAAATTATGATGATTTAGATTAAAAAAATTAGATATTTCAGATTACTTTGGATATTTCAGATAATACTTTCCGGATAGTTTCAAATTTTGGATATTTTCGGGTAGTTCGGATACTTTACAATAATTTAGTTATTTTCAAATATTTTTTGGTACTTTTAATAGTTTTTTTAATTATAAATNGCTTAATATCCAATCTCGTCGGTCGTAACATGTCCATTTCATTTTATTATGATAATAGTTTATCTCGCAGACTAAAATTCATCATATCCTTTCACGATGTTCGCATCGAATCTTATCCAAGCATTTAGATTGCGTTAATCCTTCTAACTTTTCTTGAATTTATAACTTTTTTGCGGTTGTTTAAAACATATTCTTAACTTTCTTTTCGCAAAACAACTTGTTTCACTTTTCTTTTTGGTGAACTTTTTAGTGACGTTTCTTATTTTTATTTCCCACTTGATACCTCAGTTCTGTCTATATCTAGCATTTTCGTCCATTTATTTGTTCCTTGATAGTTCATGCTGTTACTCTTGTTCTATTACGGTCGAGAATTCGTATACGAATACTTCTGTTATATTAATCACCAACATCACACGAACCTGATCTTCTTTTTGTTTATCTTCATATCGTGATTAAACACTTCTTCACGTCAAAAACTGTAGTTTCGTTCTCAGTGCCTTTGACGTAAAATTTGGACTTATTAACGTACGTATCATATTGCAAATGTCGAAAATTCTGAGTTATGGACAGGCCCGGCTCAAAAGATATGTGGGCCCAGTGCATAGTCAAAAAATTTAAGGCTTTTTCTTGCACAAATTAAAAAATTAGGGCCCTTACTTGCAAGAAATCAAAAATCTAGGGCCCTCATGTGTAAAAGAAATTTGCAAAAAAAATTGGAGGGCCCTGTGCAATTGCTCCATGAGCACACGTCCAAAGCCGGCTCTGGTTATGGAAACACACTTCCACTCTGTGTATTGAGAATTGAGACGATATACATATACACTCAAATCCTACACTTCTAAACATTGGCTGGTGTTTATTAATTTATTAATGTTTTTTTTTAGTTTAATTTATTTATTAATGTTGCATGGTAGGGAAATTAGTTGATTAGTCTATTGCGTATTGGAGTATTACATATATAGTATCATCTTATCGTGTTTATATTTAATTATAAGATTGTATGACATATGTTTAGTTCATGATCCATTAGTCACTGAGTTAATTAGATTAAAAAAACATAGGAAGAAAATGATTTTATAGTCAATTAGCTAAATAACTACAAAGAAGTTGGAAATTAGGTGAATACACATGATGTGACAAGTTATGTGTCTATCAACTAAGATATCATGTTGTGGGATTTACAGTATTGAGTTAATTAAGGGAAAAGTTATGTATATGAGATGCAATTTCACAATATAAAAAGGTAAAGTTTAAAAGAAAAGCTTCGTCATTTTTATTCTTTTGGGATGAGTGGTTGTTTTCAAATTTCCGCGTATGGGCTTTCGCTACATGGTGCCATGGTCCCAACTCCCAAAGAATATGGCTGAAATTCTTCATGATCGCAGCTTATGGATTAAAATCATGTGAAATTGCATCCCATATACGTAACTTTTCCCAACTCAATACTGTAAATTCCACAACATGATATCTTAGTTGATAGACACACAATTTGTCAACATCATGTGTATTCACCTAATTTCCAACTTCTTTGTAGTTATTTAGCTAATTGACTCTTTTATATTCTGCTTTAAAAAAATATTTTATTTATATATAAAAGAAATACTTTTTATGAAATATCACTGATTTCGGTTGCGCTGTCAGTTGTAGTTACAGTTCTTTTTTTCTTNAATTATATTTTTGTTATCTAGATTCTCTACATAAATAATGTTTTTTATTTCTTGTACAAATAGATAGACAATGTTTACCTTATTACCAAAATTCAGGGTGGCCGATGCAAGCCATGCCATATGTTCAAAGTGAAAAAAAAAAATAGACCAAATTCGAGATCATTTTAGCACTTTCAATTCGAAGTTGTATTTAGCCTAAAATATATTTAAGATGAAAACATCTCTTTATAAGAAGTTGGATGAAATTATCATCTATTTTGATGATTACATAAGATTTATGTCTCTCTTTTCTTTACATGTTATAGTATAATTATGTTTTCTTTATTTTCTGATGTGTATATTCCTTGCTATCTGTGAACAGTATCCTAATTGGATCTTAGGGAAATATAGGAAAGCTGATACACGGTTGGTTACTAGATGATGATGTTAGTACCTAAGAATGTCTTCAATAATAATTTGGATTGACTTTTGGTGTACCTTCTCAACCATAGTTTTCTATCTAATTATCCCCAAAGTTTTAGGTTAATAACTATACTACTCGGATTTAGAAAGTTTATCACTATACCACATTGATTTACTGTTTGGTTCGAAGCATATATCTTTTCCTACTGCATGGCTTGAAGTCATGGACCATTATAATACCCCACTAAATCAATAGTCAAGAAAACAAATGCAGACAATGAAAACCGCTACAAATTGAACCCCTAAAATTAGGTATGTGATTGCATATATTTTCTTTTGAAAAATAGGTCGGTCATTGCGTGGTCACCCATGTTGCATGCAAGATGATTCAGTACATAGGTAGGCCAGTTTCTTGGTTATATTGGGCTTCTGCCTGGACCTCCTCTCTGAAGATAAGGATCCATTTTAATATGCACTAATGATATTTCCTGTGCATGAAAATAGTGTGCGATGATGTCCCTTAGATGGTTTACTCAATTTACATTTTACAATGTTACTATTTTAGTCCAGTCAGGGTTGGTGTTCAAACAAAAAAAATCACGGTTAACTCTAGGTCAAGATTCCCATTTTGTGGGATAAAAGGCCTACTGTTTTTTTCTTGGAGCTTCTCAGTGTTTAGTTTTTGGTTTCAGTGCTTCCTGTATGATTTTAAGTTCCAATACCTAATTTTTAGAATAATCATTACTACTACATATATAGTAAAAAGAAAAAGAAAAAGAGGAAAATCCCCTCTTGAACAATCATGTAATATACTCCCTCCGAATACGAATGTAAGATATGTAAGATGTTGTATATTTTTATCTTGTATACAAATATATGATGTTTTGAGATATAATTAATTCATTTATTTTTAAAATTTAAACATAATTTAAAAGGTAAAATTATGAGTGGTGAAACTTTATTGGTATAATCAAAAATTAACAATTAAAATAGTAGATTTATTGTTTTTTAATATGTGTGTAAAACCTTAAACATCTTATATTTAAATCCAGAGGGAGTATTATGCAAGACCGAAGGCTTATTTAGGTACGAGTGTTTTTCTTTTTTGCAATAAATTTGCTAAATTTATTAATGGAAATGATTCATGTCATTTGTAAATATATAACTAAAGTAAAAATAATAAAAAGTGGATATCAATTTTTCTAACCAAGCGCATATGATTATTAGATTAAGAAAAAAATACCAGGATGAAAGAAGAACAGACATAAAGTTCAAAACAATTGGGTTAGGCAGTGTGATACGTGTTCGGGCTAATCCATTCTGTAGCACTAAGTGCATTTTTTCCGGGACTGACTGAATAGCCGATAGGGTTTATAAGAAAAACAAGGAAAAGAACAAACGAATGTTTTGTAAGTGAACAATTAACATCTAATTTTGACACGTGGGAATACGTATCCATGTAAAAACCCGTAATTAACTTTGAATGTAAGATTTCAAGTTATACCCAACCCAAAGTAGAAAAATACAACTTTTTAATCAAGTCTTCTTTAGGTTTGGGAACTAGCTACAAAAGGGTTTAGGTAAATACTATGTACCATGAATTAAATAAAAAGGAAAACAAAATCAATAGAAAATGAGAATGAGAATATAAGACGGTCGAGGGACAAAGTGAAAGCAAAAACAAACTAAAGAAACTTATAAGATTTTTTAAAATGAAAAGAAAAATGTTAAAATCGATGGGTTAAGTAAGATGTTGTGCGAGACTCATTTTCTTTCATTTCTAGTTATATGTTCCGGACACACACACACACACACCCGTGAACTTTCTTTTCACCTCTTGGTTTTTTTTTTTTTTTGGTGCACCACATTCTTCATTCATAGTTTAAGTGATTACAAGATTAAAAGTATCATCGTACAAGACACGATGTGCAAGCCAACAGGCTAACTCCCAAGCATATAAACCAACATAGAACAAGGATAGAGATACAAACTTGTGAAAGTTTGATAAGGCGTTATGCAAGATATCAAAGTTGCCACTTGCGATCCGATCTATAAGAGACTGATACAGCACTTCAAACTCTGCAAATAACGAACGATTAGTCACAGTAACATGTGATGTCGCAACACTATCCCAAACCTCGACTCTCAATCCGATGAGGATCGTTGCATCTACCGGTCCCAAGCGGACCTTCACATAAGATAGCAAACGGCTAGGACAAAGGTAAATTTTCTGGATTTTCAACACCGGAAGAAGATCACCTCTTAACAGGAGGGACTGTGGTGGAAAGATTCTCTCCTGTGAGAAGGAGGAAGGGGATGACTATCTCTCTTGGCCCTGTCGAGAGGAAGTTTTAATAAAATTACCCACAAAAGATAAATTTATAGGACTGCTTGATTGAAGCTTTAGAAGTCTCAAATTAAAAGATGATACTGAGCATTGACTTGAGCTCAAACTAGCAAGCTTCGGTTGACAAGCTCGAGACATATGAACTAAAGCGCTTGGATATAGTGCCTCACTGAATAATTGACGGTGGAGAGCAAGTGAATTTGACGATGAAGCACGAGCCACCTTTACACCGGCGCTTGACGAGATTTGGCGGAATGGCGGAAGCTGTGGCCAACAAAAGACTCTGGACACCAATATTACCGTATCGGAGCCAAAGAGTATCAATGAAACAAAAGTTAAGCCTTTTGTCACCTGAATCTGTCTTGTTATGGAAAGGAGAGCAAGCACCGGGCTTAGCAACTGTGAACGGTAATAGCGTTGAAAGGTGATTGGTCTTTGCGTCTTCTGACAAGAGTCGATTCGCTTCGGAGGATGCGGAGTAGAGCTAAGAGCAACCAAGGCTTGTAGATCTGGCGAATGAACATCGGAAAACACCAACACAGAAGCTTCGTTCACAACAAGATAAATTAGAACAGGTTTTCCCCATAGAGAGAAAGTTCATCGCCCACGAGGACGAAGAGAAGAACATATCTGACAGTATGGCGGTCTTTGGAGAACGAGATAATGCAGTACAAACGCAACCCTCAAAAGTTAGATCTGGTACCAGTGCAGCTGTGACGGACGGAGCTGGACTACAAGTGAGAAACAAGAGCCAACAGGTTTGGATATGGCAGTAACGACAGCTTGCACAACCATGAACAAAAGAAGAACTTAAGAAACCTAAGAACAAGAGACAAACTTGGAGCAAATCTATAAAAGAGACAAAGGGAGAACTAAGATAGAGAAACGGAGAGAAGAGACGGTGACGCCGGCGAGCTAAGGAGCTGCCGGCGTCGGAATCCATGGAAGAAGCGGTTGCCTCGATTTGTGGGCTTGGGAGAGAAGACGATTTGTGGGGGACCACACAAGTCTTTGTTACCTTTTTCGCCTATTGTTTGGTAATTTGAAGTAAGTCATAAAATTAAGAATAGAGATTATTTTCATCTGAGTTTATATCATAGATTAGATATTCATATGGTTATATGGTTAAACCATCATAGCCAGAGAGAGTTTCGCAGTGTTAATGCTCGATTTGGTGACTATTGTGGTGACATTTATGAGATATTCAGCTGAAGTATCTATTCACCCTATAAAGTTTTACCAAGTAAAAAAAAACTAAACTTATCATCTGAGTTTTTAAATTAACTTAAAACAGCACAAAATACTCGTAGTTTCTAAAAGACAACTGTTTTAAGATTTAGAAACTACAGCTTGACCCGCTCGTCCATGCATGTATTAATTTTCACCTTTATATAAATTGTTTAATGACATTTCTAAACATATAAGTTATTTGGATATTTTTAAATTCCTACAAACCNCGCCCTTGCTCGACTGCCACTGTCCCTCTTCTGCTTCTCATGGATGGAGGGGGATTATATGGGGTCGTGATCTTCTGCAACGAGGCTTGGGATGGAGTGTAGGCAATGGAGCTCAGATAAAGGTTTGGTCCGACCCTTGGATTTCCTTGTCTGAGCCAATTACACCTATTGGACCTCCTCCTTCTATCGAGAGTAAAAGCCTTATGGTTTCTGCTCTTATCCTCCGGGACTCAAAACGAATGGAACTTTGATATGATCAGACATCACTTGCCTCTGTATGAGGATAGTATTCTCCACCTGATCCCTAGCTCCTTCAACAAACAAGATGAGCTAATCTGGCTCCCTGAAGCCTCGGGATCTTATACTGCCAAATCAGGGTATGCCATTGCTAGGAAGTCACAACAGAACACGATGGATCCCACCTTCCCTTGGAGGAAATGCATCTGGAACTTACACACTCCCCCAAAGATCCAATCATTCCTATGGCGTGCAACCAATGGAGCCTTACCAGTGGGACATACCCTACGTGTTAGAGGGCTTCATGCTGAAGTAAAATGCAAAAGATGCGGCGAAATTGAAACACCAGTTCATCTATTACTTACGTACCCTTTTGCTGCCCGAGTTTTGGAAAAGGTTCCTGCCATGCACAAGCCTTCAGTAGACACGGCCCCTACAATAAGAGAACTGCTCATCAGTAATTCCCGGATGATCAACTTGCTACCTACCGGACTTTGCCGTGCTCCTATTTATCCTTGGCTTTATTGGCATCTATGGAAAAATCGGAACAGACTTGTCTTTGAAGATAAGTCTTGCACCGAACAGGAACTGATACTTAAAGCCCTCAAAGATGCTCACAATTGAGAGGAAGCTACTCAGGCCGAGAAGCGCACCTGCCCTCCCCTCGCTCATCCTTCTCATCCCCCTCCACTAACTGGCCTTAGATGCTATACGGATGGAGCATGGGACCCTGTCTCTGGTCACAGTGGACAAGGCTGGACGTTTATTGATTCCACCGGTGCCACTATCAGGCACCAATCTTGTAACCGACTTCACGTTGCTGCGCCTATCCTGGCGGACGCACTAGCGGTAAAGGCTGCTCTCCTTGATGCAGTCACTAATGATTTCTCTCGGGTGAACATCTTATCTGATTCGAAGTATCTTGTCAACCTCCTCAACTCCTCAGTCTCGACAGCCCTACTTCAGAGTGTCTTGTTTGATATTAGAGTCTTGAGTTGTAGGCTTGATTCTATCACCTTTTCTTTTGTCCCTCGTTTGGAAAACTTTATTGCAGATTCCTTAGCTAAGGCTGCTTTAAGCCACTCTGTATAACCTCTGTTTGGAGGTTAACTCTGTTTTATTGAGTAAGCAAGTAGTTCGTTCAAAAAAAAGGAGAAATTAGCTTCTACACCAAAGAACTTTACGCTAATTAACTAAATACCAAATTCGCACTATTACAAACTGTATATAAATCTTATTGACACTGCTACCCCTATAACTATTAAACTGTAATACGTCTTTCGATTATATCCTCAAAATCTTATAGTTTGATTTAGGAAATCTTATTTACCGCAAAATATCTTCTCACAAATCTTCTCATATCAAACTACATGTTATTCTTTGGTTTGACATTTTTTATTCGGGTGAACTGTAATTATGCAGGAAGGGTCAGGACAAAGAGATGAGAAGCTTTGGTAATGCAATGACAAAACTCAAGCTCATCAACTTCGCTGCATCTCCGGTGAAGCTCTCTGCATGCCGATGCGTCTCTGGTGAAGCCCGATGCGTCTCTGGTGATGCATGTTGCATCTCCGGTCAAGCTCTTCCGCCCAGCGTCTCCGGTGAAGCTCTCCGTTTCTGTGTCTCCGGTGTAGCTCTACCCTGTTGCATCTCCGGTGAAGCTCTCTGCCGCTATGTCTCCGGTGAAGCTCTCGGTCTCTGTGTCTCCAGTCAAGCTCTTCTAACCCTGTGTCTCCGGTGAAGCTCTTCGCCGCTGCATCTCCAGTGAAGCTCTTCGCCGCTGAATTATTGGTGAAGGTCTCTGTCGCTGCGTCTCCGATGAAGCCCTAGGTTGCTGCGTCTCCGGAAAAGTTCTTTGCCGCTGCGTCTCCACTTGATATATATGCTATATATGTTGTAGGGTTGACATGTCATATAAGATCTATAAGATCTTCTTGTTCGTTAACCATGTAAATATTATATTGAATGTATAACAACTTTACAGTAAAAGAAATCCAGATTTAATCTCAAGTAACTCATTTTGTAAAAGTGTATATATTATATTAGATGTTTAACAATTTGTGATGTACCAACGAAAACATTACTTAAACATTATTCGTATATTCATTTCATATATCATAGCTGTGATCTTGATTCATATGATATCGATGAATGTGATATACATAATTCAAACAAGTTTATCCAAATAACTTCTTTGTTAACCGTGCAAATATTCTATTAACTTTCTAATAACTTGACGATTACAAACAAATCAGTTTTTATCCCACGTAACTCATTTTCTAACCGTGTATATATTATATCAGTTGTCCAACAGTTTAACATTTCCAACGAATACATGTACATAAACATTGTTCATATATTCATTTAATATGTCATAGCTATGATCTTAATTTCTTATGGTATTAGCTTAAAATCATGAATCTGCTTAGTTGTATATTCAACTAAATACTCATCTAACAAATTATTATACCGGCTATAATTTAATAATACCGGCTATAATTTAACATAGCCATCTAAACGGTCATTTAACAAAGTAAGATCTTTCGGCCGCTGCTGCGTCTCCAATGAAGCTCTCGGCCGCTGCGTCTCCGGTGAAGTTCTCGGCATGTGTGTCTCTGGCGAAGCTCCTTGTATATGTGTCTCTGACGAAGCTCCGCCTATGTGTCTCCGGTGAAGCTCTTCNTTTTTTTTTTTTTTTTTGCTAAAGTCACATTTCTAAAAATGCTAACTAGTTTAACTACTATTATTATACATATATAGTATAGTATATAGTTATTCTTGTCAAAATAATATATGCACTGTTTCATTTCTTATTTAGTTAGAAATATTATTCTTATTAAGACTATCTTTATATATAAAAGAGAGTTATCTCTCTCCTGGTGAAGCCAGATGGGATTCCAGGTCACAAAGTCGATGCTTCAGGAGTCGATACTTATCCAGCCGAATAAAACACACCGTTTCATTTATTCTTCTGATGGGCTTCGTTCGCGTATTGTGGTATTGGGCTCTGAAATTGGAAGATCCATCCAGCCCGCTGAAATGTATGTCGCCTCTAGACCTAATACGGCTGAAGTGAATTTGTCTCTCCTCTTCGTGCGGTGGCGATGCAGTGACTTTTATGTTTCCTCTCACGATCTGAAACCGTCGGATTTATGGCTTCCTCTTTAATCTCGTTGATTCACTCCCCCTCCCCCCCACCCACGATGTGTCTTCAAAGCGTTCTTTAGATCTAAGAGGCGTGTGGGTTCAATATAAATATAGGGAAGAATCCTCTCCTTGATTGTGTGGAAGAAAGCATTGCTTCGTTTTCCTATAGAGCCACCAGAGGAGTGGGTGTATGATCCACAAGGTCAAGGCGTAAAGCTCGAGTCCGAAGAGGAAGTTGTTGGAGAGAAAGGCGACAAGTCTTGGTTGAGAGTCTCTTTGGCATCTCAAAAATTACGGGAGAGCATCTCAGCTAGGTCAGTAAGAAAATAAAATTTAAAACATCTAAGCAGTGAGTTAAGTGTCAAGAAAATTGCAACTTATAATCGAGTTTTTGTTGCAGTCCGATGAAAGGGCTTTATTATTGTGTGATATACATAAGATCAGGGGACTACCATCAGATATACTCTCTGGCTGACTGGAATGCATTGGTTCGTCGACACTTTGCAGGTTTGGTTACTCTCTAATCTCTCATTTAAGTAGACAACCTATGTGTGAATGCATCTTAGTAACGATTGATATCTCTCTAATTTCTATAAACAAGTAATTTTACAGGCCGTTTGTTTCCTGTGAATGAGCATGCTATGAGAACGATAAAAAATCTCTATGTTGAAAATGAAAGGATAATTATTTCTTTGTTTCATTGTAAACGTACCAAATATGTGTAGCCTTTTCTTTTGATCTCCAGACATTGATCATCAGCTGTTAATCTGATTGAGCTGTTAATCTGTTTGAGAACAGGTCGTACTTGAAGAGATTTGGAAACAAGGTTTTATGGCACTTGCTGCTTTTGGTGCTACCAACATTGGGTCCATTGAGGTAAAAGTCTGATGAATAAATTGAAACTTAACTCCCTAAGCCAACGACATTGCTGACGTTTGCTATCGCAGCTTTCCATCGAACCTGAACTAAGAACACACGAGCCAAAGAAGAAGCTGTTTCATGCCGCCTCTTTGATAGTGTGGAAGAAAACATTGGTTCGTTTATGTATTTACAAACGTTAATGGTTACACCTCCTTTATATCCTAATAAGTCATTTAGTTTTTTTCCTGCAATTGCTTAGGTTCCAAATTTAGGTTCTAATACTATCTAAAGTAAGGTATGCTTTTCAAGAAATATATGAGTTTTCCTTTGTCAATTACACAACTTTCGTTGGTCTACTCACCCTCAATATTATATTTCTTCCTTGCAAATGCTATTATACAGGTTAATATGAATCTTAATTTTGGTCTCAGGCGTAAAATCAGAATGTAATGTCCATTCATGGTCATGCTTTTAAGATAATTGCATATTAATATATTAGATCCCTTGCGTATGTTATTTTATTTTGATTAATAATATTCGTTTGGTTTTCCTTTATTAAAGATTCAGTGTACGAAAACAAGTTCACTTTTTGATTAAGATCATTGTGAGTTGATGAGATGTGACTATCCATTATCAATGTATAACTCCTTTCAAAATGTAAGAACATAAGATCTTTTTTGTTGGTCAAATGAACATAATATCTATTATGATAATTTTTC
>QGKV02000571.1:39082121-39095596 GCA_003260655.2 Brassica cretica | reverse complement strand
AAAAAAATTTTCTCTTATGCGTTTTATCTTTTTTGGAAAAAAAAATCCTTGCGGTGGCCGAAACAATCTGGATGCCCGGTCCCTGAGGGTCTCCCCGTTAATAATGCTGTTTCAAACATTGAATATTCGATTCGTGTTACGGGTTGCCGTAATCTGATGATGTCAAGATCATTCTTTGTTTATTGTGACGCTTTTAAGATGTGTGATGTCTTGGGGAATATCTATTTCCCATTCCCCATGCGACACGCAGGCACTAAAGAAGAGAGACGCAAGAAGATTTTCGTGGACTTTATGGGCAAGGCTATTGGCCATCGTTAACCATTAAATCTGGTGCTAATCATGGAGGACATCTCAGAACACCCGGAGATCCTCCATGCTCTTGAGTTTTGCAAAGGGAGAAAAAATATCAATATTCTTTTATCACAGCCACGTCTTGACCTGATATCAAAGGAGCTACTTAGTTCTGTCGGAGCATTATGGCTTTGGAATAGCCTGTGTCTCGCAGAATGCCCTTTAACAGAAGAAGACATTGAAGGAAAAGGAGAAGGACACATCAAAGGAGAAGGAAGGAGAAGGAGAAGGAGAAGGCAAAGGCAAAGGCAAAGGAGAAGGATACTAGGAGCTCAGCTCCGAGGAGCCTGAGTATCCATCTACTGACTCTGAGTATGAGTATTTGCAATAAAAAAAAAAAATTAAGGGTGCATGCTTCCAGTGTTGGAAGAGGTTATGTTTCCCTTGAATGATTACGTATATTGATATCGACATATATAGTACAAGTAGTTGAGATATTCTAGGAATCATCTCAGAATATACAAGGAATAATATCTATGCTTCACAGATGATAGTTATCCTCTAGTACCCTCACGCAGTTGCAGCGTGGGCTCTGTCACATCAAGACTGGACCGAAAGCTACAGAAGAGTGATGACGGTAAGCCCTTTGTGAAGATGTCTGCATACTGCAGGCTCGAAGGAATGTGATGGACACAAACTTGTCCAATTAACACCTTTTCTCGTACGAAGTGTATGTCGATCTCGATATGTTTTGTTCGTTGATATTGAACCGGATTACTGGAGAGATAGACAGCACTGACGTTATCACAATAGACCACTGTTGCTTGCTGTAGGGGTCTTCCCATTTCGAGTAGGAGATTACGTAGCCAACAAGATTCAGCCACTACATTCGCGACACCTTTGTATTCAGCTTCGGCGCTTGAGCGAGATACCGTAGGCTGTCTTTTGGCAGACCAAGATATTAGGTTGTCGCCGAGGTAAAGACAGAAGCCAGAAGTCGACCTTCGTGTGGAGGGGCACCCCGCCCAATCAGCGTCTGTGTACGCCGTGAGCTTCATGCTCTGTTGCTTGAGGAGTTGCAGGCCCATATGTTTCGTGCCTTGTAAGTAACGAATTACTCGGCGTAACGCAACCAGATGGGGCTCGCGAGGATCGTGCATGAACAAGCAGAGTTGTTGGACCGCGTACGTGATGTTAGGGCGACTGAAAGTCAGGTACTGCAACGCCCCTACCAAACTTCGATACTCCATTGCATTTGCGACCGGTTTGCCATCATCGTCTGCAAGCTTGGATTTGAGATCCACTGGTGTCGTGCACGGTTTACAATCAGCCATGCCGGCGCGTTTGATGATGTCATCGGCATACTGAGATTGATTCAAGAAGATGCCTTTGTCATTGAACTTCACAGAGACGCCAAGAAACGAACTTATGCGACCTAAGTCCATCATGGGAAACTCAGACTTCNGAACCTGAATTATTGTGTCGCGAAGTGTGGTGTTGGATGCAGTCACGATAATGTCATCGACGTAGAGGATGAGATACGCCATTAAGCCATTCTTTTTGTAAATGAATAAGCTTGTATCTGACTTGCATTGTATGAATCCATTTGCTGTAATGAAGTTAACAAATCTTGCATTCCAGGTTCGCGGGGCTTGTTTTAACCCGTAGATAGAACGATTCAACTTGCAAACATGATTTGGTTTTGAAGAATCGATGAAGCCGGGAGGTTGAAACATGTATACATCTTCGTCCAAAGTCCCATGTAGAAATACGTTTTGTACGTCTAACTGATTGACCTGCAAATTATTAGTTAAAGCAAGATGTAACACAGTTCTTATAGTGATTGGCTTGACTACCGGACTGAACGTATCGTCGAAGTCGACTCCCTGTTCCTGCGACCTCCCATTTGCCACTAAGCGAGACTTGTGACCTTTGAAGTTGCCCTCTGCCTCATACTTATGTTTATAAAGCCACATAGATCGCACAATGTTAGTGTTAGGAGGCCGAGGTACTAAATCAAAAGTCTTGTTTTTAATAAAAGCATCGTACTCAACATGCATGGACGGGTTCCAGTTTGGATCATCGAGTGCTTGAAGATGGCCTTTTGGTAATGGAGATTGTGTTTGAGTAAGGAGCGAGATTATGTGTTTAGGCTTTGGGATTCCATGCTTTGAATGGGTTGATATGGAGTGCCTTGGGGCCTCTCGCACCGCTTGGGTTGGGAGAGTTGGCACCTCTGTTTCTGTTTGAACTGCATCCGGTGAAGGTTGGATGGCAGGAGACGAGACCAATATCTGGTGAAACAGAGGTGAGGGTTCGACGTCAGCTAAAAGGAAGTCATACGTTGATTCAGGTTTGCGTTTTGAATCTTCATATGGAAAGATGTTTTCGTCGAAGTTCACATTGCGTGAGATGATGATCTTTCTAGTGGATAAATCGAAGCATCTATACCCTCTGTGATTTGCTGGATAGCCAAGAAATAGACATTTTGAAGATCTAGGAGAAAGCTTTTGTAAGTGAGAATGATTGAGGTTAGGGTAACATAAACAGCCAAAGACTTTCAAGTGAGAATATGATACCGGTTTGTTGAATAAAACAGAGAAAGGGATTTTGTTGGCGATAGCTTTAGAGGGCAAGATGTTTAGAGTATGGACCGCCATGTGAAGTGTCTCTACCCAGAAAGAAGATGGTAGGTTTGCTTGAAAGAGGAGGCTGCGTACCGCATTGTTGATTGTACGTATCATCCTCTCCGACTTTCCGTTTTGTTGAGATGTGTGTGGACACGAGAAACGGAAAGTTATCCCATTAGAAGCAAAGTATTCATGAAACTCTGAGTTGTCAAACTCTCTTCCATTGTCACATTGTAGTGACTTTATAGTTCTGCCAAATTGAGTTTTCATATAATTTGAAAAGTGCAGAAATTTAGAGAAGGTTTCATGTTTGTACCGCAAGGGATAAACCCAGAGAAAGTGGGAGAAGTGATCAAGAAAGAGAAGATAGTATTTATGTCCACTTAGACTCTGGATTGGCGATGTCCATAAATCAGAATGAACGATGTCGAAAGGGTTGTTGACAATCATTTTTGAGGTGATGAAAGGTTGTTTTGTGTGTTTTCCGAGTTGACAAGCTGGANTAGCCGTCAAGTCTTGGTCAGTCTTTTTCCGGATCCTCTTCTCGTTGCCTCTTCTTTCCCTTATATAGACGTCCCGATGCTTCGCTCTTGACCTAATTTTACGCCATCTTGGTGGGCCTCCTTTGCTGGGCCGAGAGGCCCGTAGGTGTTCGAGCAACCGCTGAGCCGAACGCTCTTCAGTCGACGATGGCCAGCTAGAAGTACTCAAGAGTCAAGCCGAGAGACCTGACTCTCGAGCCGACAGACCGAGCCGTCGCTCTTTCTAACTCGGGCCAGGCCTTCCTATTCCGCGGGCCCTGTGGGATGGTCGAATCCATCCTCTACATGTCCTCAATGATATCTCTACTCTATATGCGTCTTTCGACTCTATCTCTTTTTATTATATCTCTCGCTCCTTTAATGCTGAGGCTGACTCTCTGGCAAAGAGGAGCCTTTTAGATCTTGTAAGCCAGCCTACTGAAGGTTGAGTACCTTATGTGTTTGATTAGTAATGAAAGGTTTGTTCAAAAAAAAAAAAAGAATTTGTGTGTGTGTCTAATGGCTTCACTCCACTTTCAGTGAAGCCTGTAGAATTATATGTTTTCTTATGATGCCAAAAAAAAAACTATATGATATCGTAAGCGGTAAACCTTAAATACCTATTTCTCCTCACATATTTTCAGTAGTATTAGAAATGAGATACTTTTGAAACTCTACCAATTGATACGTTACGTGAATTTAGGTTTTATGTTCATGGAAATTGTGTTTCACTTTACACATTCCCGATATTTTAATAAACCAGATGGGGATGCATAAACATATATATATAATTTGAACTGTGTTTATTTCGTTTTTTCTTCAATAGTTCGTTCACCCACACATTCTACGGTTTATAAATCAGATGATAATTACTATTTTTAGTACAAACTAAGGCCATGCCATAATAATCTGAACTGTATTTACAATTAAAATATAGGACGGTGCATATTCTTTTCATTCAAAAACAAATGTAGTATGTCTTCAAAATTAGTATACATGGTATGAACGGTCACCACATATACTTAATACTTTATGTTAGATTGTTATTAAAAATTGGCAGACTTCTATCACCAAGTAATATTAAAATGTAAACCTCTTATGAATTAACTTTCACACTATAAAGCTTCAAATGTCAAAACACAAAAAAAAACGGTGATTAAAGGGTAAAATTATCCTACAGACTCTTAGGGCATATATATGCATATTATCATCATTTATATTATATAATACCCATTTGTACCAATTCATAAATTAAGTTTTTTTAAGAGTATAATATATAGTGGAAGTTGAGATGGTAAAAATTTATACAAACTTTAACACACCATACTATAAGGTGGAAAAGTTTTCTTACGTTCTTTCATGACAGTGAATCAGTAGACTACTGAATCTTCTTCAGTAATTCCAGAAAGGTTCAAGATCAACCAGTCCAGTGGAGGAAGACGGGTCTTCTTGAGCATTGAGTCGTCTCCTACCGTATTCAAAATCCGACGAAGTATCAGTGTTCATGTCAGTAGAAACTGCGGTTTCTTGTGAGACACTCATCGCTTTGAGACTCTGCCTTGTGTTGTTATCAATCATAGCCTGTAGAACCGAACGTTCTTGAGCGAGCATCGGGCTTTGGTAGAGTGGAATCCTCTGGAAAATGTCGGCTTGGATCGAGTTAAGAACAGTGTTGCTGAAGCCATTGAGTGTGTTTCCTCGGGCTTGATCAGTTTGGTTGGAGAAGCAGGGCACGTAAACCGGTTCTGTTTTGGTTTTATCATTGTAACTCGAATTATCGGTTAAATGGGGAAAATGAGAAGGGTTAAAGCCGGTTCCAAGTGAACCAATTCGGATTAGACTTGAAATAGGGATCTTCTTCCCTCCAGCATTCTTCTGGAACACTCTACATATCACCCATTCATTCTGAAAACTCCAACAAAAGTTATTAAACCAAAGAAACAGAGAAAAACAGAGCAGAAACAGAGCTTTTAGATAGAAAAAAACCTTTGCGGTTTGAGGTAAATTATGAGCAGAGAGTTTGCCTTCAAGCCTAAACTCATGCATCACCCAATTTGTTTTCTGACCTTTAGGAGCTCTTCCTCTATAGAAAACAAGTGTCTTCTTCATCCCAACAAGTGATTTACCACGGTAAATCTCCTTATCTTTCCCGGTGGCCTTCCAATAACCGGCTTTAGTAGCCCGGTTAGTCCTCAAACCGGTTGGATATTTTTTGTCCCTCGCACAGAAGAAGTACCATTCTTTTTCTCCCATTTTAGCTATCCCTGTAAAATCAGTCCCCAACAATGTTATGTTTCAAGAAGAGGACAAAGAAAAGAACAGTTCTGATCATTGAAAACATACACGGTAACTCCCATGGCTCAGACTTATTGAAGTCAACTTCACCAATAGCTTTAGCTGTGAAGCTGATGTCAAGAACCTTCTTGTGGAGATATTGAGTTATGAGTTCTTCATCTGTTGGATGAAACCTGAACCCTGGAGGAAGATCTATCTGCTCTTCTTCCTTCTGAAACTCACAAAAGGTCTCCATCTTTCTCCCTCCCTTGCCCAAGAAACCTTAAACCCTAAATATTGAATGAATAACCAACATATGGTTTATTTATTTGATCTTGAACGGTGTTTTTTGGAGAGATGGATTCAGAGAATACTATGTGAATATATTTATTATAAATAAAGAGGAAAAAACGATGAACAGAGAAGTTGGGGAGAAAGGTTAGGAAGATGAAGTGAAAATATAAAGGAAAAGGCCAAATGAAACTATAAAGGATTGGAGAAAAAAATATTGAAATATTTATTTTCTTAATTATAAGAATTAAAACGATTTTTTGTAGAATTTGGAAAAATAAAAAATATAGTTCCCCATTTTTGTGTGTGAGTGTGAGAGGAGAAAGATACGTAATGTGTAACGCAACTTGAGTAGGTTGTTTTAGCACTTGCCACTTTTAAAGAAAAAAAAAACTTTTCTGAGCTTTATTAATATCAATAAAATTAATTAAATTTGAAAATATATTATTAGACTTAATGAAAAATTAAGAAATTATAGGAGCTAGAAAATAAAAAGATACTGTTTTGCAAAACTAACAAGAATAGATAACTACGATTCTTTGAATCTAACGCATTAAGCATAGCTACTATAATTGTAATGAAATACAATTAATGATCTATATCCTTATTACGTCAGTTAAGTAATACAATGAATAAAGACATGTTTTCGAAAATAAGTTGCAAAGAAATATCACAGTATGGTATTGAATATCCACGGTGGAATGAGCGAAAAGTTCTTTAACAATAGTACACAAAAATAGTGAATGAGTTTAGGGTTCAGATTTTCGATATTAATTTAATAGAACAAAAGTTAATTAGACTTAGAGATCAACATGTCTATCTATACACTATGAACTATAGCAGAAAACTTTTGGAATCGTCGCGGTTATAAAAAAAATAGATGCATGCTAGGAAATAAAAATGATAAAAAGTTGATGTTTCAGTAGTAGTACTATTTTTTTTTGTCGACAGTAGTACTATTTAATATGCATATAGTAATATTTGGCAAAAAAAAGTAGTACTAATATTTAATTTTTTTTTTTGGTCGAATATTTAATTTTTATAGTTGTAAGTTTTGGAACTCTCTTTCAAGGAAGAATCAAGAATGATTGACAAATGATGTTTGATGTTTCTGGTGATACCCTTATTGGTTCTTTAGTGTTGTTACCTTATTCGTCAAAATTGAAATCTTTTATTACAAACAGAAGAACCACTTAGAAAAGGTCAAAGGAGTTACTGTATAATATTCTTTTTAAAAAGTTATTCTGTTTTGAAGAGCGAAGTGCGTTCGGTGTATTAGTAAGACCATCTTTATCCAACGAAACCCACTTATTTTTTATTTATTTTTATTTTTTTATCTGATTAAAAAAAACAAAATTAAAAAGCGAATCAATCGCGGACTAGTACGTATACGTAGGGCATGCGAACAGTGCAAAAAAACACTTAAATCGGTGATTATTTGGGAGCTTTAAGCAACGGTTTTTCTCTTTTTTTGTGAGGCCTACACTAAAAAACCCCCTCAATCCATGCCATAAAGATGACCTAACACACTTTGATTTAGGAATGTGAGTTGTACAAAAAAGAGGAATATGTGTTAGACACTTGGAGTGGGTGTTCGCCTAGAATCGCATTATTTATTTAGTTTTTAATCGTGTGTTATATGGTGGGAAACATTTGACTTATGAATGGTGACCAGAAAACGACAAGGAATAATGCATTCCCTAACGTTTCTAAAAAATATCACCATTCACGAAGAATAAATTTTTTTTCTCATTCCATACCATTCCTTTTTTTGTAGAAAAATAAAAAACAAAAGTATTCCTTGTTAAATTTGAGAAGGAACAACCATTCATATTCATTCCTGCAATTTTATTCTTTTACGTTTTTTTTTATTCGTTCTTCTTGTTTCCAGAATGATCACCAGTCGAACCCTTGGAGTTAATCCTACTCAAATTCAGTATATATATATATATATATATATATATATATTTAAAAAAAAAACTGATATATGTAATTTTCATAAACAATTCTACTAATAAAAATTGTACGATACATCTCATTTGTAAAACACAAATCCTACACAATTTATTTGTATGACTCAATATGAATATGCATATAAATTTTGTTTTTAATCTTAAATCAAGATTAATAAATCATTTTTTATCATTTTTAAATCAAGCTGTGATTATCCTTATAATTAAATTTGTATTTGCATAAACAGAATATGCATCAGTTGAAAACAAACATATGCATGGTCTCTGGTATTGTATTTGTTTAAGTCTTTCATATTTAATTTTATATCTATTTTTTGTAACACAATTTTTTTATCTTAATTAGTAGAAAACTACATCTAGTGGTCCACTTTTTTAGGTTATGATAGAGAAGTGAACCATGAGATATGCACATATGATATTGAATGTGGGCTGAGGTTTGTAACTTAAAGAACGTACAAAGCATATATTCGCATTCTTTCCGCATTATCCATTAGAAACAAAAATATATGCACGTGATTCTACATAACTGGATCAAAACTCCTAGTTGAAAATCTGGTAGGTAATGTACTAATGTTTCCACCGTTTTAGTTATTATTGGATTAGCCAGGTTTGTTCGGATCACTTGGTTAACAAAATAGGTTCGCAACAAATGTAGTTATTATGGAACTGGATTAGCCTTTAGCTGTGAAATTTAGATCGTAATCTCAACATTATAAGCCTCGTTAAAAGTAAATAATTTGTATACAGGAAATCAAAATTTTAACTTCAAATTTAAAACCTAACTGTCCTCTCACACAATAACTTCTTATCCAAAGAACTAATTTGGCACAACCCTCAATTTGGAAGTTACTTCAAGTCCACAAACAAGATTTCTTGACTTGTTTCTATATGTAATTTGAAAATCAGTGTATTCTTACCTGTTGGTCGCTATCATCAGGACATTCACTTCGGGTTTTTCAATGTGTTATAGGCTTAAATTTTAGTGTTTCATCTTTTCGTTTGTTCATATTCTTGAGTTTCATTTGGCTCCAGAAAGATTGTGATCTTTACTGGCTTATGGTTTTGGAAGGAATGTATTCTTTGCCGACCGGTATAAAAATTAATCATATTTTCATATGACCAAAAAACCGTCTTGTTACTTTTTTGCTGAGGCTCATACCACAACATGAAAGCACTTTGTTCAAAAAATAAGAAGAAATTCTTTTAAATAGAAAGTATGAATTATTGAAACAAATTAAATGATCAAAATAATATTTTCACCATTTCTCCAAAATATATTGATAAGAGACATATAACGCTAAAAGTTTTGGGCAGCGCCACTCCATCTTTTCCATTTGCTAGTAGTAAACATGCATTATTAATAATTTGATGAATGTTGAACAAAAAAAAAAATTGATGAATAAGCCTTCAGTCAAAAGAAAAAAAATGATGAACGAACTAGAACGAACAATAAGCACGATGGGTATTTTCACTTTTCATCTTTTGCATAGTTGGGTTTCACCAAAGTACCAAACAATTACGACTGACACTCTTTATAACGCTCCGACCCGTCCACGGCTAATGGGCCACCCACGCCCGTTCTCTCGGCCCGTGGGCCCCATCCCATCCGACGGTCGGTCCGTTAATTTCTGAAAGCTCGAAATCATTGTTTACTGACCCTGCAATCACCACCCAACTTTTCTCCGTGTTTTGGTCTCACTCGCACGGTATCGCGAATCACTTCCCGATAGGTCACCCATCCTTTCACTACTCCAGCCCAAACACGCTTAACTCTGGAGTTCTAAACGGATGTGTGACGAAAAAGGTAAGTCAACTTTGGTGACATAGATAGCCAAATCAATTATCTTAAGCTTTTTCATATATCACAACTCGGGATGTTATACTCTTATCGGTATATATTTGATCACCTTCCCAAATGATTTTTATTTTAAAACGAAAACTCAATTACAAAACTAAAATTTATAAAAATAAATTAATATATGACGAGTAAATTAATGTATGATAATTATACTTGTTGTCTAAACCATATATTTTATAATTATAAATTAATTGTTACAGAAATTGATCTGCAAATTTTGTAGGATGTTGATTTAAATTTTTGAAATCCAAACTATGAGCAAACAAAAAATTATGGTTGTGGGGTTTCTTTCTCCGTATATATAAACTACAGTGATTAAGGTATATGCTCCTAAGAGAGGTCAAAATTGGAAGTATACATGACGTGATGGAAGAGCCCCAACTCGTGTCCATTTTGAGGGGAGAAAACGATAACATCTTCGGTCTCTTCTTTCGTTCGGTGTCGTATCCTGATGAAGCAGAGCACCGAAAAAGCGTGTCTGGCACGTAGAGAGCCGTTCGAAGTTGTAGGTCTGCAGCTAGATACCTTTTCCACCACATGTTTTCTCCGGTTTTGGCGTTGAACCTACGAGCGCTATATTCATGATAATATCGGTAAGTAGAGAAAAGATTTCAAATCAAAGTGGATAATTGTTACAAGGTTTTCTATACTTCAATATATATGTTTAACAGCTAAACAATTTAACATTATGATTTACACAGCATAACAGTTCTAGAGGTCGACTCATAGTAAACACCTGTTCTGCATTCTTATGGACATGGCCTGTGCTCAAATCTACAAATGATAAAGTAGCGTGGAAACAGGTATGTAGTCTCAAGAGTGAAGGTGGGCTGGGGATAAGAGATCTAAAAGGAGTTAATAAGGTGTATGAGCTCAAGCTTATTTGGAGAATGTTAACCGGAGAATCTTTGTGGGGTAAATGGATCAGATTCAACTTGCTTAAAGGAAAAAAATTCTGGACAGTAAGCTCAAAAACGCAAGCAGGTTCTTGGATGTGGCATAAGATGTTGAAATTGATAGAAGTGGCTAAGTTGTTCTACAAGAAAGAATTGGGTAATAGGAGACATACATCCTTTGGTTTGATAAATGGTCAGATAGGGGAGTGTTCTTTGACTTACTGGGTGAAAGAAGCATTATAGATATGGGTGTGAAAAAGGAAGCGACAGTAGAAGAAGCAATATTAAGTACTCGGAGGAGAAGAAGACATCGAACGGGTTTGCTTAATGATATCGAATCTGACCTGAGCGTTATTGCAAGGAGTCTAAATTCAGAGAAAGAAGATATTAGTCTATGGAGTAGAAAGTCGGGTTTGAAGCAGAATTTCTCAACATATGAAACTTGGATGTTGCTGAGAGAGAGTAAGACACAATGTAATTGGGCTCGAGGTGTTTGCTTTTCTCAAGCTACACTAAAGTTTGCTTTTATGGCGTGGTTGTCGATTCGGGATAGAATGTCGACATTGGATAGAGTTGCTAGATGGAGTCAGGGTCTAGATGATATGTGTGTTCTCTGTAAAAATTCCCCTGAATCGAGAACCATCTTTTCTACGAGTGTTCCTATACTGCTCCGGTTTGGGAGTACATCACCAAAGGGATATTGCAAAACTCCTTCACTAATGTTTGGTATGATATTCTAATACTTATCAGAGATGAGATTAGGGAGAAGAAGAGTTTTTTTTGTGTCAAATATGCATTTCAGGCGGTCTTGTATGCAGTGTGGCGGGAACGAAGCAAAATAAAACATGGTGATAAGTTGTTGCCGTTGCCGGTGCTTAAGAGAACGATTGATAAGTGGATCCGGAACAAGATCAGTTTGATGAGAATGAAAGGGATTAAGGGAATGTAAGAGCTGATGCAGTTTTGGTTTCATACTATAATGTAAATAGCTCCTTAGCAGTCCTAGTTATGTGATGTAGATAGATATTTAGAATAAATATCTTAATTATTTAGTGTTTTATTTATTATTTGGATAATTATCTTTAATGTTTTAGGGTTTTATGATTTCTTATATATAGTCGTTTAGGCTTAAGTTTGTATTTAGATTTTGATTGATTAATAAAAAGGAGTTTTCCTAAAGAGGTTTCTATAAACCACTAGAGTATTCTCAATCTTAAGAGTTTTTGATTAAGCACTGTGAAGAGTATTTATAAACTCTAGTTTCCGGGTATTCTTAGAATCAACGGATCTAGTTCTATCCTAGAAGCTTCCGCTACATCAGGTGGTATCAAAGCCAGGTTTTGGTTTCTTAATCAAAACTCGATTCTGGAATCATGTAGAGTTTGTTCGTCGAAAGTGAACAAATTGTTTTCAGAGAAATTCATGGTGATTCAATATTCGATGTTTATGATGACGAAGGTTGGATTCAAGTTGAAGATAATGATTTGGATGACCAAGAGCTAAACAATCTTTACAATGAAGTTCTTCTCCAAACGATTGGGTTTATTCTCATGAACGGTAGCCGCTTAGGGTTACACAATTCAATTTATGAAGATTATTGTGCTAATTGGGCTTTTGGAAATTATTGTGCTAATTGGGCTTTTGGAAATAATAGCCCGATTTTAACACGTCGGTGCAATAAGGAGCACAAAGATTTTAAATCATTCAATCTCATAAAACACGACGGGTATGAATGGTGACTAAGGAACGACGAAGAACAAATGCATTCTCTAACATTCCTTAAAAAATTCACCATTCATAAGGAATAATTTTTCATTTTCATTCCCTACCATTCCTTTTTTTTGTAGAGAAATAAAGAACAAATTAATTCTTTGTTAAATATGGGATGGAACAACCATTCCTTTTCATTCCTGCAATTTTGTTCTTCTACGTTTTTTTTCTCTTCGTTCCTCTTATTTCCAGAATGGTCACCAGTCGGAGCCGGCATGTTTTTGAGAAGTGTGGGAATTCACGAGAACAAATGGATAGTGGAAATTTGATCTTATTATATGCAAGATCACATGGAGACAAAAATCCAGTTCCTTGTGAGATGCTACGCTGAGGTTGTTGATTTGAAGATTAAGGTGATGGTGCGAATGAATTACGTTCTTTTATTTGAAGAATATTATTTATGGAAAAGTCGTAAAAAGTTAAAAGTTCTCATGAAGATTTCAAGTCTGGAAAGCTTTGAAATAGAAGATCACGGTTAAGATTCGAGGGCGAATCTTCTCCAACCCGGAGAGAATAATGCAGATAAATATTTGAAATATTTCCAAATATCTTCTTATTTGTTTTATCAATTATTTAGATAACCATTTTTAATGTTTTTAAGATTTATGGCTTTTTTATATATAGTCGTTTAGACTTAAGTTTGTATTCAAATTATTGATATTGATATTTTATAAAGAGTTTTTGTTAAACACTGAGAATAGTATTCTTAACCTTGTTTTCGGTAGATCTGTGAATCTCAACGAGTTCAAGAAGGCAACTTTCTTAGGTATTCTCAGAATCAATAGGTTACTTGCATTATCGTAGGTTCCGCTACATCATTATAGCAATTGATGAGTTTCAATTTTTAACTTTTAAAAGTAAAAATGATGCACTTGTATAAAAGTTTTTTTGGGTGAATAAAATTTAACATTTGTTCAAAAAAATTTAATAATATTAATCACGTATCAAAACAACAAATATTAATCGCATAC
>QGKV02000571.1:39059940-39076081 GCA_003260655.2 Brassica cretica | reverse complement strand
TTTTTTTTTTTTTTGACAAAGGGCTTAATAATGTTATGATTGTTATCTACTAAATAATTGTTTTTTTTCTCTTCTCTGTCGATCTGATTTCATTTTTAATTCTTTTGTGATGTTAATGGCATGGTTTTATATGGCTAACTACTGCTTTTATTTCATGTTTCTAGTTTGGGCTATTCATCTCTCAGGCAAAATATCTTATATAAACGGTTTTAACGGAGGCTGAGTTAATGACACAATGTGATTAATAATTTATAAAGCTACAGTTAATTAATTACCACTTAATCAATAGACCTAAATAAGCAGTTAGTAATTAATTGTTAAGACTTAAGAGCATAGTGCACTAAACACTTATGGTAAGTGGTTAACTCCTTTTGAATAGTATTCGTATGTATTTATGTTTTCTTCCGATTTCTGGATAACCTTTTGAATAGTATTTGTACGTATTTATGTTTTCTTCAGGTTTCTGAAGCTATATATGCATCACATTGGCACAAATCATATAATAATATATTCAAACAAACACTTCTCGCAGCAAAAGCAATCAAAATCATTATCACCAAAAAATTTTTATAGCTTTTTTTATTCCTTGTTTCTTTTTCATCATAATGAGGTGCGAGAAGTCATTTTCAAACGGGAGTACTCTTAGAGGGCACATGATGTCTCATAGTCTGATACGTTCTGCACCAAACGCAGAATCAGCGAGTGGCTCGACCCTTCCATCGCTAGAGACATCCAACAATGGAACCGTTTTGATTAGATCTAACCACACCAGCGAAGTTGGGGAACCAGATCTAAAGAGAGACGAAGGTGCACAGAAAATAAAAGGCAAGAGAAAGATGATCGTGGACGAGGCAGATTCTACCGGGTCTGGTAGTCCTTTGACAGCTGTTGAAGAAGCTGGTTTAATTCTTGTAGCGATGTCTAAGGGACAGAGGCCAGAAAATTCTCAGAATTGGAATGCTATTGATCGTTTGTTAGCAACTCCAAACGGTAAAGAAGAATATTACCAAAAAGATTTAGATTCTGATGATGATAATAAAGAAGTCAAATACAAGTCTGTTGCTGAGCTTCTCACTCAAAACGTGGAAACCCTAACAGAAGACAGCGATGAAGATGATGAGGATAATGATGCTGATGAAACAAATTTTGTTACGAGAGAGAAAAAGTGTAAGAAAGAATTTATATGTGATGTATGTGGAAAAGTTTTTGGTTCGTATCAGGCATTAGGTGGTCATCGAACGAGCCATAAGTGCAAACGGTTGAAGATTTGCGACAAAAATGATCAAGACGGAGAATTAGTTCCAAACAAAAAGAATGATCAAGACCGACGTCACCAGTGTGGAGTTTGTGGCAGAGAATTTGAATCTGGTCAAGCACTTGGTGGTCACATGAAGACTCATTACATATAATTAGTTCGGTTATTATTGGTTAGTCGACTTCAACCGAGTGACATAGAACCTATGAGAATTGATTTGGGTCATTAACTGAGCAAATTATGAATTATGCTCCTTATGTTTATGTTTTTCTACCCTTTTTAGTTTATTTTCTCTGTTTTATGTTAAAGTTTGTGTTTTGTTTTCATTTTTCGTACCTTTGAGTTTGTTTTGTATAATAATAAAAGTTTGGTTACAGTTTATGTGTTTTTCATAAAGTTTCTTGTTCAGAATATACTTTCGGAATTTATTTTCAGCACAAAATAGCGAAATAAATGTTGATGTAGTGATTCTATATGGTTTAGAGAAATTAATATGATTAAGGACATAATTCATAAAAGACATAATTCATAGTACAAGATTAACAACTATTCATAATTCATAGTAATATTGTGCCAGTCAAACAACAAGACTAAAACATTAATGGAACATTATTATGCTTTATTTAGAAAATTTTCTATATTTAATGTATATATACATACGTGTAAATTTACAAATTAATCATAATTTATGCTTTTGTTTGACTAAGCGAAGTCAAATATATTCAATCCAAATATATATACATTGATTAAAATACGAAGTAAACAAGAATAGCATAATGATTAGTTGTAAGACTAAGAATTTACGTTAAGTGGAAATATCATCAAACGAAGTCGTATCTTGATTGTTTCTTTGCATTTATGTTAATAAAATGAAATATATATATATAAAAAGTTGGGTTTTTCCATTTTTCTGGTAAGTGGCAAATTGATTTTTCAACACGTGTTATTCATGTATTTCTTTTTTACATTTTAAATCTTTTTTTTTTAAATTATTGCAATTTGGCCAAGTATTTTCTAATTGTGCACTATCTAATCATTTTCGCACTAACTATTATCGTATGAAGTTTGATAATATATTTTATTGTTCACTAAAATTCAAGATGAGTAAAGTAATAAATAGAATAATAGAAATATATTTTAAATATTTAATTTATTCACAACTAAAAATAACATAAATATTTGTTATTTTTTTTTACCATGTTCTATTATTTAATTTACAAATTATATATTTATTTAACTATTAAAAATATAAAATAACCAAACTAATAAGAAGAAATTAGAGTGCAATATATAATCTAAACATAAAACTTCCAGTGACAGAGAAAAAACAAAATACATAGTAACACTAACTCAATATTGGAGCTGGAAAAAAATCAACAAAGAAGACTAACCTATCTCATCTTACCACATATAATGTCTTGGTTAGAACAAACAGATGTCAGAAAAAAGTAAAAAGATAAAATATGAGACAAAATAATCCCCAGAATACAAAGGATCGCGATCAAGCACCATCGCAAAAAAACCAAAAAAGTGAGTAAGAAACTTAATAATCATCGGAAGAACAAAGTCACCACGAAACAAAAAGACGCATGTCTAAAGCACCGAAAACACAACCACCCGTTAAAAGATAAGAAGCACCTCACAAACTAAACAAATACATACAAGGCGTCCATGCCAGCGAAGAACAACAAAACTCTGAATAAAAGAAGCCAAAGCTCCAAAAGACTAACTCCGCACACCTGCACCAAGGAATGCATGAGAAGAAGATAAACAACCTTAGTGGGNTCGAGTTGTGGCTCAACTAGGTTTTAGGTTTTAGGTTTTAGGTTGCTAAAACTAGGTAATTCGCTGACAGCTTTTGCGGCCGAAGCTTTTATAATCTCTGGTAATGATCGCAACGCTCTTACGCGATTCGAAATAAGATCTACCTTTTCTATAAATTCGTTTTGTTATCTTTTCATATTTTCCGCATTTATTTGGTCACTTGTCGTTGGCTCTCGCAGAGAATCCGGGAGCTCAGGGAAAGTTAGGGTTTCCTGAATTTCCTCCGATTACAAAAATCGACGGTGTGAATTTCGGTTCCCACAAAGAGTTAAAGCCCATGGCGAGCACGCGAGCTCCAGACGGAGACTTCGAAGATCCCGAGATCGTGGAACAGTTGCGAAGATCACGGGAGCAGCCCGTTATAAGAAGAGATCGACGCATAAGGAGGGACACACGTTGAAAACTCTAGAGAGAACATTCTTGATCAATGGAGGAACAATATCACCATTTTTGTTCAATAAGATACCAAAATGGATGACTGACTCATTCCATACTAGAAAGAATCGTAGGAAATCTTTTGATAACAGAACCACACCTCGACCTTGTTTTCATCCATCTTTAGATCTTTTCTCTTAACGATCTCGTTTGTTACATTCGACCTTGTTTAACTTATTGTATTCGATCTTATTCATCAATAAAAGTCTATTTTTGCCTACTGAAAACTGATTATATCGTTTTATTCTAAAGATATTGTTGCCTACATCATTTATCTTCCCTAGATTAAACGCCTAATCAATATCAAATTCTTAGTGTAGATTTTAGGATCTACAATAGATAAAGTTGAAAAAGAGTTGCTTCTAAGTTCTAGAAGCTTCCGAAATTTTGTTATGTTGTATATTCTGGGAAGGACACATTGAAATATTTAGAACTTATATTATTTAAAAGCATTAATCTAGAGGCGACGTAACAAGAAATCTATATATATAAAGTTGGTTTTTCTCTTTTTTTGACAAGTGGCAGAGGGATTTGCGACACGTGTCATCTATCTATTTTTTTTACATTTTAGGTTTTTCTTTTAGATTATTGCAATTTGGCCAATTTGGCACTATCTAATCATTTTCACACTAACTATTATCGTATGAAGTTTGATAATCTATTTTATTGTTCACTAAAATTGAAGATAATAAATAAATAAATAAATAATAGAAATATTTTTACATATTTAATTTATTTACAACTAAAATAACATATTTTTTGTTATTTTATTATTTTTACCATCTTCTATTATTTAATTTATAAATTATATATTTATTTAACTATTAAAAATACAAAATGACCAAACTAATAAGGAGAAACTATAGTGCAATACATAATCTAAATATAAAACTTCCACATTCACAGAGAAAAAATAAAATATCATAGTAACACTAACTCAATAAAGGTTTGGAGCTGAAAAAAGATCAACAAATAAGACTAACATATCTCATCTTACCATATAATAGCTTCACTAGAACAATCAGATGTCAAAAAAAGGTAAAACGATAAAATATGAGACAAAGCAATCTCCAAAACACAAAGGATCATGATCAAGCACCAACGCAAAAAAAAACCAAAAAAGCGGGTTAGAGAAAGAATAATCATCGGAAGAATAAAGTCACCACAAAAAAAGACGCATGTCTAAAGCACCGGAATCACAACCACTAGCTAAAAGATAAGACGCACCTCACAAACTAAAAAGCACATACAAAGCGCTCATGCCAGCGAAGAACCACAAAACTCTGAATAGAAGAAACCATAGCTCCAAAAGACTAACTCTGTACACCTACACCAAGAGATACATGAGAAGAAAATAAACAACCGAGTGAAGGAGAATGGAAGCCAACCACCGAAAAATCAAATCATAAGCTTGAGACCATAAACAACCATCCAAGCGCACAAAGCATACACAGAGAAAAACACTATCCAAACCTGGAGTAGCAAATATGGCGAAAGGGAGAGCCACCGAAGACGTGATCAGCGATGAAAAGTGCAACGAGATGAGAGAACAAAGAGATAAAAAGAGACAAAATGAAATCAACAAAGAGTGGAGCCATCCTCGAGCTATGAAAAATAGTATAGAAGTCAGATCACCAAAAACTAGATCTTGAAAAGCAAGACGAACAGAGACTATTGATGGCAAACCAACGACGAGGAAAACAACATCAAAGACAATTAAAATTTGACCCAACCCAACCAAATGTAGTTTCTAATCTTAGCCAAAACCTAAGGAAAAAGAGGATCAATATTGACTGAAATAACATAAAATGCCGTAAGAAACAACCGCACAACATGAAACTAATATGTATGATCTATAATAAATACTAGATAATCTTACAGAAAAATAAGGTGAGGAAAAACGAGAACACGAAGGTGAGTCTTTTCTCAGTGATGGTGAGAAGCACTACACACCGGAGAGGTAAACGAAATACGTTGATGATGATGACTCATGGTCAAAATATGGGGGAGAGTGCAAAAACATCTAAAAAGAGCAATGTGAAAAAATGTGAAAAATTAAAATATAATTTTGACGCCGTTAATCTTAGAGTCAACAAATGCATAAAAATAAAGTTATTGAAATTTAATATGTATTACAACCCAATTCACCACTAACAAGTAGTATCATACATACAACAATACATTATTAAAAAGATAAACACATATATTAACTTATTACTTACTACTACATAATATAATAAAATATCAAATAATGTTATTTACAAATAAATACTAACCACATCATCCAAAAATTTTATTTAAAAACAGTAAAATAATATTCCGCGGGAACACTCCCTAGTATTGGAATTTAAGCAGAAAAGGGAAGAAAGTAAATGAACTATATAAAATAACTGGATTATACTTTTTTTTTTTATAACGGACTATACTTTTATGGGAATACTAAAGATTCTTCAACAATCGACAAACAATTATGGAACTCTGTACAATCTTTTTCATGTTAATAGCCTTAGATAAATTATCATTAGTATAAATAATTAGAGATACCCTGAGAAGTTGTTTTTGTCAATCTTATTGACATGGTTATTTTGTCATCGTGCATTTACTAACACTACAAGAAAACAGCGGTATTCTAACGGACATTCCGACGGAAAATGAAATCCTCGGAATATCCCGAGGAATTTCCTCGAATATACCGACGGAATTCCGAGGAATTTCCTCGAATATACCGACGGAATTCCGAGGAAATACAAATCCGTCGGAATATTCTTATGGAATACCAAGGAAAAACGAATTCCTCGGAAAAAACCGATGAATTCCGAGGATATATTATAGCCGTTAGAGAGCCGTTGGGGGATTTTAAAAATTTCGAGGAAATTCCGACGAACTAGCCGTTTCCGTCGGAATTCCGTCGGAATTTCCTCGGTCTGTCGGCAGGAAATAGGGGTTTCCTCGGAATTTCCTCGGAATATTCCGAGGAAATAGGGACTTTAAACCGAAAACAACGTTTTGCGGTTTGAATAACACTTATATAACCCTTATTAAGTGTCTTAGACTGATTATGAAGTCAAAAATTTGTTCCTTACCCTATAATAAACACTTTTCCGATTGTATGAACGAAATCCCCACAACATAAGAGAAACACTTATACACTTTAATGAACGGTAAAGGGAANACAGAGAAAAAACAAAATACATAGTAACACTAACTCAATATTGGAGCTGGAAAAAAATCAACAAAGAAGACTAACCTATCTCATCTTACCACATATAATGTCTTGGTTAGAACAAACAGATGTCAGAAAAAAGTAAAAAGATAAAATATGAGACAAAATAATCCCCAGAATACAAAGGATCGCGATCAAGCACCATCGCAAAAAAACCAAAAAAGTGAGTAAGAAACTTAATAATCATCGGAAGAACAAAGTCACCACGAAACAAAAAGACGCATGTCTAAAGCACCGAAAACACAACCACCCGTTAAAAGATAAGAAGCACCTCACAAACTAAACAAATACATACAAGGCGTCCATGCCAGCGAAGAACAACAAAACTCTGAATAAAAGAAGCCAAAGCTCCAAAAGACTAACTCCGCACACCTGCACCAAGGAATGCATGAGAAGAAGATAAACAACCTTAGTGGGGGGGGGGGAATGGAAGCTAACCACCGAGAAACCAAAGCTTAAGCTTGAGACCATAAACAACCTTTTAAGCGCACAAAAACATACACAGAGAAAACACTATCCAAACCTGGAGTAGCAAATATGGCGAAAGGAAGAGCCACCAAAGACGTGATTAGCGATGAAAGGTGCAACGAGATGAGAGAACAAGGAGATAAAAAGAGATAAAATGAAATCAACAAACCGTGGAGCCATCCTCGAGCTATGAAAAAGAGCATAGAAGTCAGATCACCAAAAATCATATCTTAAAAACCAAGACGAGCAGAGACTATCGACTCCAAACAAACGACGAAGAAGACAACATCAATGACAACTAAACTCTGACCCAACCCAACGAGATGTAGTTTCTAACCTTAGCCAAAATCTAAGGAAAAAGAAGAACAATATTGACCAAAATAACCTACATCGCCGTAAGAAACAACCGCACAACATGGAATTAATATGCATGATCTATAATCTCACAGAAAAAGAAAGTGAGGAAAAACAAGAGCACGGAGGTGAGTCTTTTCCCAGTGATGGTGAGAAGCAGTGCACACCGGAGAGGTAAACGAAATATATAGATGGTGACGGCTCAAGATCAAAATATGGAGGAGAATGCAAAAAACATCTAAAAAGAGTAATGTGAAAAAATGTGAAAAAAAATTTGACGCCGTTAATCTTATAATCAACAAATGCCTAAAGACAAAGTTATTGAAATTCAATATGTTTTACATCAGAAACTCATTTCACCACTAACAAGTAGTATTATACATTCAACAACACATTATTAAAAAGACAAACACATAATATATTAACTTATTATTTACTACTACTTAACATAATAAAACACCAAATAATACTATTAACAAATAAATACCAACCACATAATCATATCATCCAAAAATTATATTTAAAAATAATAAAACAATATTCCGCCGGTGAACACCCCCCTTGGTTGATACTAATGTTGAGTTCTCAAAGAAGTTGGAGTTCACGTGTTAAGTGTTCCAAGATCCTTTGGGGTTGTAAATCAATAACGGTGAAATTAAACGGGCCGATAGTGAGTAAAAGACCCACATACTGGACAGTCACTCTCTTCAGCCCGACAAATATATGAGCTTGGTTGATCCTTTTAAAACAAAATTCCAAAATCATTTCTTTCATATAAGAAAGGAAGCAAAGGCAAAAGTACTCTCATATATATCCTCTCTAACACCCTTCAAAAACAATTCTACAATTACATTAAAAACACCATACACAAAGAGATGTATATCAACACTCGATATATATCAACACTCACAACACCTCAATCTTTTGACCACAAACATCTTCAATATTAGCATCACTAACATTACCAAGAACTATCACATAATTAGCTCCTATCATTTTCCTCTTAGGCTTTGTATCTTGAAGAAACAACAACACATCTCATATTGGCGGCCGATCTGTCGGATTTCAACTTGTACATAACGATGCAATTCTCAACATTTGTTTCATCTCTTCTATTATCATACTACAAGACCTACCCATGCTTTTGTCTAGAACTTCTTCTACATGTTCTTTTATCTTCAGCTTTGACCTAGCCCAATCCACAATACTGTTACCTTCCCTGAATCCCATTTCGACGGATTTATTAATTTCCTTTGATGATTTCTAATAATATAACTCTGTATATGTAGATATCACTCTTTTTATCCACTTGTAGTGTGTATGCGCATATTCTATAACCAAAACAAAAACAAGAGTCAGAGGTTGTCAAGACTCAAAACTCCCTTTGGATGTATGAAAAGGTTTTCTTAAATAAATTTCTATTAGAAACCTTAAAAAAAAAAAAAATTCTATTAGTCGCATAAATTTTTTTGGCCAGAAACCACTACTCCGTTTACAGAAACACACATCTGAACAAATTTAATTTACATTGCCCATGCTTTTATTTTTGTCATGCGTTGTGAGCACAACAATGCTTTAGCTTGAAGTTACATCTAAAGTGACAATAATGCATTATCATTAGCCTATGAAATTCTAAACTTTTTATTTTGGAAATGACGTAAATTTTAGTACACGAATAGAACGCCGCATTCGAATACCTAATACGATAAGGAAAAACCATTTTATGAAATAAGTGAATTTTTCTGAAAGGAAAAAAATATCGGATTTTTAAGCATGGGTAAATAGATTTAACTGATTGTAAATTATTTACTTACATAATTAATAAACAAACCCTAAAAAATGGGTATTTGTATTAATCATGTTTTTCTCTAAATGTTGTTGCTTTTCAGGTTTGATTCGCGTTTGTTTATTAACATAAATACTTTCAAAGTTGTTATGCAGATTATGGAGACAAACACTTATAACAATAAAAAGACACAAAAAATAGAAAAGAAATGAACAATAATAATAAAAGTTTCCACACAAGAGGTGTTTTTTCCCACTGAGTCATAGACAACTTCAACTCCTTTCCAGTGTAATATCGTTGACCTGTGAAACAAAATACTCGATTCTTTTACATAACAACATGGTAGCATCCATCTTCTTTGGACTGAGCCGCTTTCTCATTTGTCGAGACAATTCCAGTGACCGTGGCTCCAAGCACATTTGCCAATTGACACAACGGAGACCCGACTTCACCAGCTGTAGCATGAACAATGTTATACTGTAATATTGTTTCTTTAAACAGAAATCTGTTCCCCCATTGGCGGATTTAGTTTCTTCGGATATGTCTGAATTGATCAGAAAAATATACTCTAGCTAGGATTTGTTTTTTTTTCAGTGAACATATGAACATAGTTGACTTTCTGTAATTATCGAAATTTAAAATCTTTTCTTTTGTAAGAACACGAGCACGTAATGACTAGATGAGCACATAATGACTACATCTCTAGTTGTTGCATATATTATTAATGAATCGTGATAAATAGTCATATATACGATTCTATAAGACTATCCTGTATCGAACAAAAAACGCTCTCTAGGGCGAACTCAAGTGAAGACGCCGCCGCCGCTCGCATCCCTCGACGCCGGTGAGGCTTTTTGCCGCCGGCGTCGGGTCCTCTGCTCCCTCAGCCACTCCTTATCGATCTCTGTTTTCTCGTCGTCTCCACCATCGTCATCTCGCCGAACCTCCTCATCGCTACCGTCTTCCATTTTACTCTCTTGGTCGCCACCGCCTCTCGGTCTCATCTCCTCATCACCGCCCAACCTCTCAAGGCAAACAGAAGCACCAGATCTACTCACTTCGTATGTGGTCTCGTTGGGTCGGCTCATATGCTCGTACTCACTGAGTCTCCACTCAATACACGGCCTAAGCCTCCTCAGTTTCACCCCTTTCCCTCGCCGGTCATAGTAAAGGTCGCAAGACAAGTCCCTTCTCCGCCGAAACGCTTCGTCTCTCCACCAACTCCAAATCTTGATAGGAACAATCATATTGTTGTTGTGGGCGTACTCAGCTTAGGGTTTGTTGAGAGCTACGAGTTCCGCTATGGTAATAGTGGAACACAGTTTCTCAGCCTGTTNAGTTTTCAAAAGTGTTGCAACGGAATTGCGGTTTAGCTCAGGTCTCGATGAGAGCCATGGATCTCGATACGGTAATATCGGAGTTCACCTTCTCAGCTGGATCTCAGTGCGCAGTCCCTCATGTTTGATCGTCAAGAGCATCGCCTCACATCCGCCGCGTCGCCTTGTCACTCCTATCCCCTCCGAGAGCAGCTGGTACTCAACCGACACATGCTTTGGCTTGAACCAAAACCATTTAAGGAGCTTAAACGTGCTGATTATTATATACTTGAGCAATCAATCCTCCTCCGAAGCATCATGTCTGTCCATGGTCCGCCGTCGTGCCTCAGTGCAAAGGGTTCACCTAGCCCAAAGCCGTGATGTCGAACTAAAATCGCCATTATTCGTACATTCATCACTGGTCAGTAGAATTAGCTTTAGCTCTGAATTTGTCACTGGCGCTATTCTGGTTCAAGGTCCAGCCTATTTTTTTGTCAGCTACAAATCCAGGACCTTGTTACTCTTCGTTTCTGATGAGATTCACGTAGTCTCTTCGGGGAACATCGAGGTCGGAGTTAGAGCTGTTCATGCTCGTTCTACCTCCTTCCAAACTTGGCAGTTTGGTCTAATCAACGTTGCGTGCGACTATTTCATGCTCTTGGTAGTAGCCTATTCAGGGACACATCCGTTGTTTCCTACGGTTCTCCATTTATCGAGCAAGACTCTCCTGTTAGCTTTGTTATCCCTTGGTTTAGTGTTTGTGTCTATGTTATTCTTCAAATCGCCGAGGACCCCGCCGGTTATTATCTTGTTACCGTTGAGCATAGCTCCGGATGTAATTGCTTAAACTCGTTTTAGATTTAATATAATCGTTTGTGTGACAAAAAAAAATACGATTCTATAAGACTAAATACATCCTATACAAATATACAAAGAGTGTTAGTTCGACACTTTCACACAAATTTAAAGAATGATTGAAACAAGTTAATATTGTATTAATTACATTTCTTTAATCAATAGTATTTAGAAATAAATATAGTTTATAAAAATCAATGCATTTTTTAATAAATATTAAGTTAAAAATAAAAATAATTTGTATTAAATTCTAAAATGACATTTTTTACTCCCTCCGTTTTTTAATATAAGTCGTTTTAATATTGTGCACATAGATTAAAAAATCATTAATTTTTTTTATTTTCAAAACAAAAACATCATTAATTATTTATCTAACCACAAGTCAACCAATAATAAAATAGAAGATATATTATCATTGGTCATATAACATTAAGTGTTAATAAATTTTACATAGAAAACTGAAAATTTCATATAATTTGGAACATAAAAATTCCTCTAAAACGACTTATATAAAAAACGGAAGGAGTATATAACAAGAAAAAAATGTAAAAGCACTCTGTGGAAAATACTGAATATTAAAAGTACGTATTATTATATCACCAAATTTAAGGTCCTTCTTCCTCATAGTTCTCTTCTAGAATAGAAACTACTAGGTAAGTTGCGTCATGGTTTTTTTTCTGAAAGCCCCATCGCTCTGTTATATTTACATGCATATTCGTTGAGATCTATTATTAAATTTACATTTCATTAGTTGCAGGTAAATGGACATGAAGAGGTCAGCAAGATCATCAAGCGATCACCTATCTCCACCTCCTCCTCCATCTCCTGTTCATTAATGGAAAGAATAAGAGCAAAGACGTAGCGTTTTGGGCTCTTGAGAAGTTCATCCCTGGAGGCTTTTCNCAGATTCACTCCTCCATTGCGCTCATCATCGCCGTATCAACTCTTGGTCCCTAACCCCCACAAATCTCTTGATATGAGTTTTCAAAGTGTTGCAACGGAATTGCGGTTTAGCTCAGGTCTCGATGAGAGCCATGGATCTCGATACGGTAATATCGGAGTTCACCTTCTCAGCTGGATCTCAGTGCGCAGTCCCTCATGTTTGATCGTCAAGAGCATCGCCTCACATCCGCCGCGTCGCCTTGTCACTCCTATCCCCTCCGAGAGCAGCTGGTACTCAACCGACACATGCTTTGGCTTGAACCAAAACCATTTAAGGAGCTTAAACGTGCTGATTATTATATACTTGAGCAATCAATCCTCCTCCGAAGCATCATGTCTGTCCATGGTCCGCCGTCGTGCCTCAGTGCAAAGGGTTCACCTAGCCCAAAGCCGTGATGTCGAACTAAAATCGCCATTATTCGTACATTCATCACTGGTCAGTAGAGTTAGCTTTAGCTCTGAATTTGTCACTGGCGCTATTCGGGTTCAAGGTCCAGCCTATTTTTTTGTCAGCTACAAATCTAGGACCTTGTTACTCTTCGTTTCTGATGAGATTCACGTAGTCTCTTCGGGGAACATCGAGGTCGGAGTTAGAGCTGTTCATGCTCGTTCTACCTCCTTCCAAACTTGGCAGTTTGGTCTAATCAACGTTGCGTGCGACTATTTCATGCTCGTGGTAGTAGCCTATCCAGGGACACATCCGTTGTTTCCTATGGTTCTCCATTTATCGAGCAAGACTCTCCTGTTAGCTTTGTTATCCCTTGGTTTAGTGTTTGTGTCTATGTTATTCTTCAAATCGTCGAGGACCCCGCCGGTTATTATCTTGTTACCGTTGAACATAGCTCCGGATGTAATTGCTTAAACTCGTTTTAGATTTAATATAATCGTTTGTGTGACAAAAAAAAAATACGATTCTATAAGACTAAATACATCCTATACAAATATACAAAGACTGTTAGTTCCACACTTTCACACAAATTTAAAGAATGATTGAAACAAGTTAATATTGTATTAATTACATTTATTTAATCAATAGTATTTAGAAATAAATATATTTTATAAAAATCAATGCATTTTTTAATAAATATTAAGTTAAAAATAAAAATAATTTGTATTAAATTCTAAAATGACATTTTTTACTCCCTCCGTTTTTTAATATAAGTCGTTTTAGAATTGTGCACATAGATTAAAAAATCATTAATTTTTTCTATTTTCAAAACAAAAACATCATTAATTATTTATCTAACCACAAGTCAACCAATAATAAAATAGAAGATATATTATCATTGGTCATATAACATTAAGTGTTAATAAATTTTACATAGAAAACCGAAAATGTCATATAATTTGGAACATAAAAATTCCTCTAAAACGACTTATATAAAAAACGGAGGGAGTATATAACAAGAAAAAAATGTAAAAGCACTCTGTGGAAAATACTGAATATTAAAAGTACGTATTATTATATCACCAAATTTAAGGTCCTTCTTCCTCATAGTTCTCTTCTAGAACAGAAACTACTAGGTAAGTTGCGTCATGGTTTTTTTTCTGAAAGCCCCATCGCTCTGTTATATTTACATGCATATTCGTTGAGATCTATTATTAAATTTACATTTCATTAGTTGCAGGTAAATGGACATGAAGAGGTCAGCAAGATCATCAAGCGATCACCTATCTCCACCTCCTCCTCCATCTCCTGTTCATTAATGGAAAGAATAAGAGCAAAGACGTAGCGTTTTGGGCTCTTGAGAAGTTCATCCCTGGAGGCTTTTCCGATTTAAAATTGATCTATGTTCGTCCTCCTATCACTTATATTATTACCCCAAGTAAGTTGTGACCAGAATTTTGCAGCTACTGCAAAAGATCTATGTGTTTGGCAACAAAGATTATTGAGTTTTTATTTATTTGTTTTCAGTGGGGAAAGCGATATCGATACTAGCGATAAGTGCTGAAGCAGTATCAGCTTACAGAAAAGAAGTGGATGGGAACACAAACGAGCTGCTTTGTCCTTACAAGCAAATGTTCGAAAGCAGAAAGGTACGGTCTCAAAGAACTAGGTTTGGTCTCTCCTTNAGCGGAAGCTTAGATGACAGGTTGATGCAAGTCAACGACACACCTGCTATGCCTTGGTTCGAGCGTTTCAGGATCGCTTTCGAAATCGCTTCAGCGCTAGTCTTCCTCCACAAGTCCAAGCCTAGACCAATCATTCACCGTGACCTCAAACCAGGTAACATCTTGCTTGACCACAACTTTGTCAGCAAACTCGAAGACATTGGTCTCTCGACGATGGTTAACCTAGAAGACGCTTCTTCTAAACTAACCGTCTTAAAGGAAACAAGTCTTGTGGGAACGCTATGTAACATCGACCCTGAGTATCAACGGACCGGGATCATCTCACCTAAGTCTGATGTGTATTCACTAGGGATTGTGATTCTTCAGCTGATAACCGCCAAGTCCCCGATAGGCATTACTCAAAAGGTTGAAGAAACTATTGTAGACGATGCTGAGTTTATGGCATTGTGGGATGTGAAAGCTGGAACGTGGCCTATGAGTGAGACTCGTGAGTTAGCTGCTTTGGGGCTGTTTTGTACGGAAATGAGACGCAGGGACAGACCAGACCTTAAAGATCAGATCATCCCGACTTTGGAAAGTTGTTGACAAAGCTCAAAACTCGGTCGGGAGAACACCGTCCGGTCCTCCATCTCACTTTATTTGTCCACTTCTCAAGGTTTGGAAGTGATTGGTTACTTGCATGTTCATCATGATTTAACCTAGTTTGAAAATTATTGGTTACTTACATGAAGAGAAATTTTGTATTCGTCATGACCTAACCTAGTTTGTTTTATGTTGATTACAGCGGGTGATGAACGAGCCATGCGTAGCTGCAGATGGGTACACGTATGATCGTGAAGCCATACAGGACTGGCTTAGAGAAAATGATACGTCCCCGGTGACAAACCTTCCCTTGCCTGACAAGAATATTCTTGCTAATTACACTCTTTACTCAGCAATTATGGAATGGAAATCCAGTAAATAATAATGAGAGATAAGTACAATCTGGTTCAATGATCTTCTTGTGAGTGTGTGTGTGTTTTCTCTCTGTCGGTGCAGCGAGACCAGAGTAATAAAATGCATAAAATAAATAAGACGCAAGTTTTTTTTTCCGAATTCAGTAGAACAAGAAAGTCAAGATACCAATCTTTTCTATTCCAAATTTTTTTAGGATACCCCAATCTTATCAGGCGTTAGGTGGTTATCGATGAGATAATGATGCTGATGGAACGTATTTAGTTGCGAGAGAGAAGAAGTGTGAGAAACAATTTATATGTGATATATGTGGAAAAGTTTTAAGTTCTCAGGCATTAGGTGGTCATCGAACGAGCCATAAAAACCAACGGCTGAAGATTTGAGACAAGAATGATCAAGACCGACGTTATGAATGTGATGTCTGTGGCAGAGTATTTGAATCTGGTCAAGCACTTGGTGGTCACAAGAAGGTTCATTACAAAATGTAATTAGGTTCGGTTATGTTTGGTTAGTCGACTTCAACCAAGTAACATAGAACCTATGAATTGTGGAATTTGGGTGATTAACTGATATGGATGAACAAATAATGCATTATGTTCTATATGTTTATGTTGTTGTGCCCTTTTTAGTTTATTTTCTCTATTTTATAAATAAGA
>QGKV02000571.1:39045302-39057588 GCA_003260655.2 Brassica cretica | reverse complement strand
TTTTTTCTCAGTAAACAACAGAACATGTGAACATAGTTGACTTTTTGTAATTCATTAAATTCAAAATCTTTTTTAAAAAAACACGAGCACATAAAGTCAAAGGAGTTCCTAGGTATATCCTCGACGATTCTATAAGACTAGATCTCTAGTTGTTGCAGTTTTCTCATTAATAAAGCATATGATAAATAGTCATAAGGCATGTAAGCAATAAAGGACGTGACAAAACGGACGAGAATGTCGTGTAGGCGACTAAATGTTATCCTATAATTTCAATTTTGATCTTAATATGTAAGCGATAACTCAAACTATGTCCGTAAATCATGCTCACGGAGAATCAAATCTTTATTGAAATTATAATGGATTGGGTATTAAGCTTTAACTAGGATAGAACCCGCACCGTGAGCGCCTAAATTTCACTTTAAACATTTAGTTTGTTGAGTTCGTTTTTTCTATCTTTTAAAATTTTTAAAATGATCATAGGTCCGTCACTGAGATCTGAAAACCGAATATAAATCTTTGTATATGAAGTGTTAGCCAAAAGTGGATACGAATTCTAACTCTAAATGAGTCATCCTGAACTAATAATCTTAATCTTAATTTTTCATCAGTTTTAAATGGTTTAGGATCTTTTATAAATATTTTATATAATCAAATTTAAATGATTTAGATGAACCTCTGTTTGATGGTTCAAAATTAAATATACCTATGAAGTCTAAAATATGACTCTAATTTAATATGTCAGATATATTTTCATTTTTTTCCAAATAAAAATGAATATATTTTTACAAAAATCTAACAAAACATTTTAAAATTTTCATTTCCAAAAAGGAATTAATTTCAATTTCAATTATCAGTAAAATATTATATGTGATTTTATTTTAATTTCTAAATTAAAACTGGATTGATTTTAATTTTTAAGTTCATTTTAATGATAATCAAAAATTAAATTAATTAATTACGAAAATAAACTGCAAATAGATTTTTTAAATATTTTGTTAGAATTTTGTAAGGAATGTTGTTTATTTGTATTTCAAATAAAATATTAAGATATTAAAAGATATAGTAATCAAATTATGTGTAATTTGATAAATTTTCTAAGAAATGGTTCAAATAAAAAATCACACAAAAAGTTATATGACTAATTTAATAGATTAAATAGTAATAAAAATTGTAGAAAACTCCTTAATCTACAGCTTTTCTCAAAAACTAAAAAAGTGTAGTCAACTCTTTATTTGGATAAATGTTCTTTGTAGAAAAATTCTTAATCTATTAATTTGATAGAATGCTCGTTAGTGTTTCTACACCATAAAATATCCGGAAAAAGGGACTTAAAAATCTCCAACTATTTGAAGTCAACACTTTTAATACTCAACTATCACTTGCGCATATTTAACCCTGAAATCATGGTTGATTGCGCAAAATTAGACTTTAAAAGTCAAACGTTAATTACTAGACAAAAATGTTAATTGTAATTAGAAAAGAGATTGAGTTTGGCTTTCAAAACTCCAATCACAAATATCAGTACTGTCTATGTGATTCTGGGTGAGAAGAAGCGATTCTCGGCGACTTTAAATCAGAAAAGACAGTGAAAGAATGGTGAAAATCCACTTAGGAACTCGGACATGATTCAACAGAGCTTAATCATTTACCTTTCACTCTTTATAGGAATTAGAATTCTGGATGCTCTTCAAATCAGATTTTTTTTTCCAACTTCCACCACTAGTTCCGAAGTAGATTTTCACCATCTTCTCACCGGAAGTACACTTGTTTGATCTTCAGTCGTAGTGAATCGCATGACACAATCGATATTACTGATTTTGGAGTTTTGAAATCCAAATTTGATCCCTTTTCTAATTACAGTTAACGTTTCTGTCTAATAATTAACATTTGATTATTTCAAGTCTAATTTTGCGCAGTTAACCATGATTTTGAGATTATATCTGCGCAAGTGATAGTTGAATATTAAAAGTGCTGATTTCAAATAGTTGGAGATTTAAAAATCCATTTCCCCTAAGATATCCAGAGATGTTTAGAAAGATCTCGTAGTTTCTACATTGTCTCGTGGAGCAATGTAGTCAGTCCATGAATTCAAATTAGAAATGTATTTTAAATCTATTTCTATATTCTTTCTTAACTCAAAGCAAATGTAAAAAGAGTTTTTTTTTTTTTTTGAATTGTATGTAAAAAGAGTTTACGGCCTAATATCTTTCTGATTAAGTAATGTAAAACTTTTCTCAGGTTACACTTGTAATGAATTCTATCATTATTAATTTTACCATCTTCTAATTGTATATATATACATACTTTAATAACAACTAGAGATTTTACCGCGCTAAGCGCGGTTTGTTTGTTTATAAACATTAAACCTTAGATTTAAAAAAAAATAATTAAGTTTGTTTTTTAATATTATATCATTTATTTGTTTCGATATATTTTTTTGTTTGAAATATCATTAATTTATGTTAACATATGAATTATCTCTATTAATATTTTCTTAACCATGTTTAAATCTTTCTCAAAATTTAAAATACTCTACATTTAATAAAATAAAATAAAAATTCTATCATCTTATGTATATTATATATTTTCTTATATATCGTCTAATTGATTTTGAATTATTTTTTGAAGTATAAGTAAATAACCTTTNAATCGTGATCGAATCACCGTCTGCATTTCCCAGAGGGAACAGCCTCGGATTGCTCTCCCAATCGGCTATTCCCCGGCGGACCATCGCGTCGTCGTGCGCCACCACGTTCCTGTGAAGTTGATCGGCAGACCATCGGAGATCGTTTGCTAGCAGATCTCCCGCAGTCGCCATCGTCGGTATGCTCTGTATCGTGTTCGCGAAGTATTAAGGATCCATCCTCGACTCAAGCCGGTGCCGGCAGTTAACCGCCATCCTAAACGTCGTCGTCTTGCTCGGATCGAGGTTCCTTGCTCGCGTAACGGATCGCCATAGCTGAGCACTGAGAGATTGGAACGAAGAAATCTCAGCCGTTCGATCGTAATTATTCTTCGTTCAGCCGATTTAATTTGCCTAATATGTCCTTTAGGTTGATTTGGGTGACATGGCCTAATTCAATACTATGATAGGCTGATTAAATTTGCCTGCGTGGATACCCTGGTTGTTGAGCTTATTGCCCTTTTAGTATTGTGATTGATCTCAAGCCTTTATTTTATTTGTTTGACTTTGTTTATTTAAAACAAAAATTTAGGGATATACGACGTAGATACTTTTACGACGTATATAACGATAATTTTATAGAAACAAGACAGAGAAAAGTATGTACTACTATTTCAACGTATGAAAAAAATAATTAATTAGTGAGCTAACTATAAATAAAGATTGTGCGGCAACAACGTGTTTGCTTGTGGAAATTTTTCTGTCTTTAAGAAAATGTCATAAGATCACCAAACTTTAGGGGTCTTGTTCTTCTTCCTCCTCATTGTTCTCGGTTAGAACATAACTACAAGGTAAGTACCGTGTTGACTTTTGTCTGAAAACCACAATGGAAGGAAAAAAACCAGCAAGATCATTAAGCGAACACCTATCTCTACCTCCTACACCATCTCCTGCTGTAGCTGTAGCCATTAATGGTAAAAAGAAGAGCAAATACGTAGCCTTTTGGGCTCTTGAGAAGTTCATCCCTGAAGGCTTCTCTGATTTCAAATTGATCTATGTTCGTCCTCCTGTCACTTACATCCCTACCCCTAGTAAGTTGTGACTTAAAATATTTTTTATAGCTTATGCAAAATATCTATGCGTTTGGGAACAAAGATTTGAGTCTTTCTTATTCGGTTTCAGTGGGGAATGCGATATCGATATCCGAGCTAAGAGCTGACGTAGTATCAGCTTACAGACAAGAAGTGGATTGGAACACAAACGAGACGCTCCGTCCTTACAAGAAAATGTTCGAAAGGAGAAAGGTTTGGTCTCAAGACTTTCCTTTCTTGTTCTGTTTTCTCAAAATCTGAAAGTATCTAAAATGGTGTAACATAGGTGCGAGTAGAGATTCTGGTGCTGGAGTCGCACGATCCTGTGGCTGCGATAGCAGAAGAGATTGCTGGAACAAGAGTCACCAAACTCGTTATAGGAATGTCTCTTCGCGGATTCTTTTCAAGAAAGATCGATATGTCTTCTATGATTGCAACTGCTGTCCCAAGATTCTGCACAGTCTATGTAGTCTCAAAGGGGAAGCTAGCATCCGTGCGTCCTTCTGATTCAGACGCTAGCGGAACGATAAGGATTGAGAGAATAGAGAGAGACAGCTTCACGAGTGGCTCCACTGATAGTCCTAGTCCTAGAGTACCCTCTGGTAGTCTTTAAAAATGTTAGTTATTGTTTTAAGTTGGAAGCCCATGAAATTTAATAGTTATTTATTTGGTCGTCTGAAACAGATTACCAAGACTTTCTTTCGTTTGTTTCGGAAGCGCAATCCCGAGTCTCTCATTTCCTCCACCCTGCAAAACATTCGGAGGTGGGCAGCAGCGCGGTGGTCCAAATGGATACGAGTTCTAGCGAGACGGACCAGTCAGAAGTGTCTACAGGGAGGGCGATGCAGATTGTACCGAGTGGTGGTAATGAAGAGAAGAAGAGTAACACTAGCAATGAGAGCTTTAGTGCATCGTTTCCAATGGGAGCGGAGGCGTATCACGCGATGAGCTTTGCTTCAAAATGGAGAGATCACGAGGATAGGAGATCGATCATGAGCTCATCATCGAGCAACAACCACGATATAACAAATATGGATTGGGGAGCAGTGGTTCCTGAGAACTATTCTTTTGTTTCTCATCAAGCTTCTAACATGTCTGAGGGCCTCCTCAGTGTCCATTCCGTGACCGATAATAATCAGGTAACTTAACTGTGTTGGTTCTTGATATTCTTTTTCTAGAGATCTGAGAGTGTTAAGTTTCATGGACTTCCAACTTAAAATCAATTGACGGTAAGTGGGCCAAAGTCTCATATATATTAGTGTTGGTTTCTTTAAACTTTTGATGTGTAATTTCAACAGAGAACTAGATTCTAGAGTATCATATCATTTTGCTGACTCAGAGCAATCAAACTGTCTTGATCTTGATTCTGTTTTCTTTGTCTGGAGAGACATAACTTATTTATGTTTGTAACTGAAGTTATGTCTAATTGTGTAGGTGAATCTGAATTTTGAGATAGAGAAGCTGAGAGCCGAGCTGAAACATGTTCAGGAGATGTATGCTATGGCTCAAACCGAGACTGTTGATGCCTCTCAAAAGGTTTTAGTCTAAACTTTTGACCGTGGCATTTTTCTTGTTATGTTACATTATGTGTTCTTATTTATGTTTTGGTTGCAGCTAACTGAGCTAAACCAGCGAAAATATGAGGAGTCAGAGAAGCTTATGGAGCTGAAAGAAAAGGAAGAATTAGCTAAAGATACAGCTTCAAAGGAGAAGCAGAGGTACGAAGAGACGATGAAGGAGGCAGAGAAGGTTAAAGAACTCATGATGAAAGAGGCTTTACGTAGAAGAGAAGCTGAGATCAAAGCAGAGCGCGATGCTAAAGAGAAAGATAAGCTCCAGGCTTCTCTCGTCTCTCCGGGGATCCAGTACCAACACTATTCATGGGAGGAGATTGCAGCCGCGACTTCTGACTTTTCTGAAGATCTCAAGATCGGAATGGGAGCCTATGGAACCGTTTACAAATGTAATCTTCATCACACGACGGGTGCTGTCAAGGTCCTTCATGCAGGAGAAACTCAGCTCTCTAAACAGTTTGATCAAGAGGTCAGTTTTCTAGTTACATTAAACAGGGCTTGATGAAACATTCGACTTGACTCCTAAATTTACAAATGTAATCTGCATCACACGATAGGCCTGATGAAACATTCGTCTTGACTCCTAAATTTTAAAAAGTAAATACAAATAAGTTTTACCGCACCTATATTATAAGAAGAATATTTTATTGAGTTTTACCTTAAAATCTTTATGCACTCTCTATATCTCAGGACCGACTCTAGTAAATTATCTTATGGCTTACTTCACTCCGCAGTTTCTTTTTTGTTTACCAAAATCTTACCAATCAGAGTCTAAAATATTTTGCATTTATGTTTTGACAGCTTGAGATCTTGAGCAAGATCCGACATCCTCACCTTGTCCTCCTCCTTGGTGCATGTCCCGAACGAGGCTGCCTTGTCTACGAGTACATGGACAACGGAAGCTTAGACGACAGGTTGATGCAAGTCAACGACACACCTGCTATCCCTTGGTTCGAGCGTTTCAGGATCGCTTTAGAAGTCGCTTCAGCGCTAGTCTTCCTCCACAAGTCCAAGCCTAGACCAATCATTCACCGTGACCTCAAACCAGGAAACATCTTACTTGACCACAACTTCGTCAGCAAACTAGGCGACGTTGGTCTCTCCACGATGGTTAACCAAGACGACGCTGCTTCTAAACTAACCGTCTTCAAGAAAACAAGTCCCGTGGGGACGCTATGTTACATCGACCCTGAGTATCAACGGACAGGGATCATCTCACCCAAGTCCGATGTGTATTCATTAGGGATTGTGATTCTTCAGCTGATAACAGGCAAGCCCGCAATAGCTATTACTCATATGGTTGAAGAAGCTATTGGAGATGATGCTGAGTTTATGGCATTGTTGGACGTGAAAGCTGGACCGTGGCCTGTTAGCGAGACTCGTGAATTAGCTGCTTTAGGGCTGTGTTGTACTGAACTAAGACGCAGAGATAGACCTGATCTTAAGGATCAGATCATACCGGCTTTGGAGCGGCTTAGGAAAGTCGTTGACAAAGCTCAAAACCTTATCGGGAGAACACCTTCTGGTCCTCCATCCCATTTCGTTTGTCCACTTCTCAAGGTTTGTACATTATTGTTACTTGCACCGCAAGAAACTTTGTATTGGTCATGATTTAACCTAGTTTTCTTTACATTGATTATAGGGAGTGATGAACGAGCCATGCGTAGCTGCAGATGGGTACACGTACGATCGTGAAGCTATACAGGACTGGCTGAGAGAAAATGATACGTCACCGGTGACAAACCTTCCTTTGCCTAACAAGAACCTTCTTGCTAATTACACTCTTTACTCAGCAATCATGGAGTGGAAATCTAATAAGCAATAATGAGAGAGATAAGTACAATTTGGTTCACTGATCCTTTTGTGTGTGTGTGTGTTTTTCGTTCCTCCTTTGTCTCTTGTGTGATGAGATGCCAGATTACAACAATAGAGATGAAGAGAGATATGTCTTTTGATTTAATCTTCTTGTATTTCTTTCTACTCTTGTTTGATAAAAGTGTAATTTCATTTTGAACTTCTTTAAGAAAAAAAACTCTTGACTTATCCTTTGATTAAAATCAAGTAAAGGATTTGTCATTCTATGTTTTGCCAACATTAATACACAGTACTAAACTACAAATTCTATTAAAAAACTTATTTTAGTCCAAATAGAATTAGATAGACTGATGATATGAAGATGTTGGACCATCTCCAAGAAAGAACCCACACCTACACTTTCATATCAACCACGAAATGTCCACTACAGGTTAAGGCCAATAAATGCACATTATCCGTGATAAAGTTTTTTTTTTTCCAATGATTTTATTAATAAAACGGACCGAGCCCCTGACCGTACAAAAGGCCTACAACCGAAAAACGACCCAAAGCCCAAACATTGAAATCCTAGCAACAAAGAGATCTGCCGCCGCATGCAGCTCTCCGCCGAGCCCCCGACCGAACCGCCAGAACTCTCCGGAGACCAACCACTCGAACACTTCTTCACCGCAAACGTCTCGACTCAGGTGAATCCTTAGTCGGAGAGATTCAATCGCATCTGTGAGATCTCCTCCACCACTAGTCACCGCCAACACCGAGAAGAAGACTTCGCNTTCTCCTTTATCGTAACAGGAGCCACGACGGGTACCTAAAACGACGACGACGGAGCTGAGAGAGCCTCCATCGCTCGGAACACAGCCACTTGCGCAAAAGAGCCGAAACCTCCACGCCCTGGAACACAACACCGACGCGTCTTTACTCCAAACTTCAGAGCTCCGACAAGGCAATCGGTGGTGAAAAGCGTCGAGGAGGAACACATGCGATCATTAATCAACCGGAAACAAAGGTCCTGGCGACGGCACGGACGCTCACGCGCCGGCCGATCGCCGGAGATCTACTTTCTCTCTTTTAAGGCCAATGATCTATTTGTTGTTTTCCTCCTTTGATTAATATTTTCTCCGTGATAAAGTTAAAACTGTGTTTATCAAACGCATAACTTAAAGTTTTATTCTCCATAACATCCTTATCTCAGATTTCCAGCACCTGTTATTTTTTCCAACGTTGAATGTTCACAACTCAAAGCCATTTAATGAACATAATAAATGCTAAAAGTACATCTGTATGCTGACATTGGACCTCCACTATAAATACATCCACGAGCAATCCAATGAAAATAATGCTATTTATTGCTACTAGTATATGTGTTTCAGAATATTAAATGTTTCGTGAAACTGAGTGAATATTAAAAATTGTAGTTATTAAATCGACCACTAATTAGATGGTTCGAGGATGATTAACCCAGATTCTTAATTTGAAGTTTTTAATTCATGATTTGATATTTTTTTTATATTTTTTTGGCTAAAGCTAACTGTTCTTAGTTTTTAACTAAGAAAAATTAAAAACTGTCTCTTAAATAAAAGACATAAAAGTCGGTTCTTAGCTGAAAAATAAAAAAAAATATCAAATGATGAGTTAAAAATTTCATCTTAAGAATCCTAACTAATATGGTCTTATACATTAATTCAGTAGATCGACCACTCAAAAGAGCTGTAGAAGGACACTCTCAATAAATGGTCACGTGTACATCTGTATTTCAATTACTCTGTTGCATGAATAAGTAGATCAAACTAACTTGTCGTCTAACTTATCTGACATGCATCCATTTAGAGCATTTCCAACTAGCATTTTTATTTTAAAGAAAGAACCCGTATTTGATATTTGATATTTTTTAAAAAAAGAAACACAATTGAATTTCCAAATAAGATTATATTTTCAAAATAAAACAATAATTATACATAAAATAGTTACAAAAAATAAATAAATAAATATTGTTAAACCGTTAGCAAAATACTAAATCCTATACCCTAAATCCTAAACTCCAAACCCTAAATTATAAACCTTAAATCTTGGATAAACCGTAAACCATTGGAAAATTTTAAACCCTAAATCATACTTTAAAAACTAAATCTTAATAACATTAAACCCTAATCACTAAACCCTAAACCCCTGAATAAACCCTGAACCCTCGGATAAATCATAAACTCTAAATCAAAAATATTTAAAATTAAACACCGGAGTTTATGATTTATCCAAGGGTTCAGAGTTTACCCAAGGGTTTAGGGTTTAGGGATTAGGATTTAGGGTTTAGTGTTATTAAAATTTAGTTTTTAATGTATGATTTAGGGTTTAAAATTTTCCAACCGGTTTAGAGTTTATCTAAAGTTTAAGGTTTAACGTTTAGGGTTTAGGGTTTAGGATTTAGGGTATAGGGTTTANATGATGAGTTAAAAATTTCATCTTAAGAATCCTAACTAATATGGTCTTATACATTAATTCAGTAGATCGACCACTCAAAAGAGCTGTAGAAGGACACTCTCAATAAATGGTCACGTGTACATCTGTATTTCAATTACTCTGTTGCATGAATAAGTAGATCAAACTAACTTGTCGTCTAACTTATCTGACATGCATCCATTTAGAGCATTTCCAACTAGCATTTTTATTTTAAAGAAAGAACCCGTATTTGATATTTGATATTTTTTAAAAAAAGAAACACAATTGAATTTCCAAATAAGATTATATTTTCAAAATAAAACAATAATTATACATAAAATAGTTACAAAAAATAAATAAATAAATATTGTTAAACCGTTAGCAAAATACTAAATCCTATACCCTAAATCCTAAACTCCAAACCCTAAATTATAAACCTTAAATCTTGGATAAACCGTAAACCATTGGAAAATTTTAAACCCTAAATCATACTTTAAAAACTAAATCTTAATAACATTAAACCCTAATCACTAAACCCTAAACCCCTGAATAAACCCTGAACCCTCGGATAAATCATAAACTCTAAATCAAAAATATTTAAAATTAAACACCGGAGTTTATGATTTATCCAAGGGTTCAGAGTTTACCCAAGGGTTTAGGGTTTAGGGATTAGGATTTAGGGTTTAGTGTTATTAAAATTTAGTTTTTAATGTATGATTTAGGGTTTAAAATTTTCCAACCGGTTTAGAGTTTATCTAAAGTTTAAGGTTTAACGTTTAGGGTTTAGGGTTTAGGATTTAGGGTATAGGGTTTAATATTTTGCCGAATACTTAACAATATTAATTAATTTACTTTTTGTAACTATTTTTATGTATTTTATTATTTTATTTTAAAAATATAATCTAATTTGGATATTTAATTTTATTTCCTTTTTTTAAAAGATATCAAATATCAAATACTCAAACACTATTGGATGGTGAACCTAGAGGTTCACCCTAGGGGGTGAACCCAAGAATTTCTCAAAATAAAGGGATAAAGAGATGGTTCTCTAATGGTACTCTTTAAAACATTTGTTTACGTATTACATTTTAGTCCTCAATATTATTATTAATTAACTATAATCACTAAAATTTTATAAAATAGCAAGAAACATACATTTTAAATAGATAATAAATAAATATACTCTCAGAAATAAATAATAAATAAGATAAAAAAATTATCATAATTGGTCTACACCATTCAATAGATTTTATGTCCAAACAATCATTAAATTGAATGTTTGTCATTTTTTCCATCCAACCTCCAACCATATCCAACCCTCAACTATATTCATAAAATCTATGAAATTTATTTACGTTCATTCATTTGAATTCCTATATGTTTTTTTGTGTGTATAAATATGTTGAATGATGTAGATGAAATTCTCAGATTTCCCTTACAAAAAATGAATTTTAATATTGGAGGTCCATCTTTTTCACACAATTCTTCTTCTTCTTCAGATTCATCTGAGTTTGATGAATTTTTGATAAATGATATCAAAGCAATGGATAGAGAAGAAAATATTGCTATCAATTTGTTTCTCAACAACAACCGCCTTCTTCCGATCTGAACAAGGAAGAATCATACAAAAGAGAACTCAACAACAACTAGGTGAAACTACTCCAAATGTGTATGGACAACATTTTGGTGATTTTGGAGATGTGAGATCAAATTTACCTGAATATTAGTGTTGTAATTTATATTAATTTGTGTAATATTTTCAGGTTATTGTGTAACATGTATTTTGATGAAAATAGTATGCTTGTATTATGGTTTTTAATTTGTGAAAAATTCCCTAAATGTAATATTATTGTTTTCTGAAATAATATGTTTATGTTATATTTTTATTAAATTTTGCATATATTAATTCTAAATATTTTATTAATGTGTGAAATTAACTTTATAATATCAAATATTATAATAGCTAGATGCTAAAATAATAAAAATAAAACAAAAAGAATGTTATGTACTCTTATTTGAAAGTGTACTATTCACCTTTTTAAAAAATAAAGGGATAAAAAGTGGTTGGAATGCAAGACTCTTTAAAAATAAAAGGATAAAGAGTGAGTTGGAGATGCTATTGACAGGTGAGCATCCCGTCTAACTTATCTGACATGCATCCATTTAAGAGGTGAACATCCGCATCTGAAAGCTTTATAGGGGATTTTCTGTTTTACCGTTAAACTTTTCAAGTAACCAAATACAGTACTAAACATTCATGCGAAGAAGTTTATTAGTCGGAGTTTAGAGCACAAGACGTTTTGTATACAAAAGGTTCAGATTGTATTGTGACGGGAAGATTCATGTGATAATTTTCTGGGAGGTATATCGACGCAAAGAGGTCCAAGAAAGGAGCTGTTATGTGGATAAGTTCGCTCACGTATTATGGCATGATTCATTTGCTTTTAAAACCAAGGTAAAACCACATTCAAATTATCATCAAGTTCTATTTCATGTCACTACAACAAGATTCGCAAAAGAAGAGTCATATTGTAGTTGAACAAGAGGGCTAAAACAAAAGATAAATCTAATGTATTCACTATTGATCAGCGGAAATCTCAGAACTTGAAAAGTCAACAATATAGAATAAACAAGTTGGTAGTCCGACAAAAGCCCACGTTGTTCTGACTTACAACGTCATCTCGCTTCACAAACCTTTGTGGAAAAGACATCACTTTTTCACACAAACAAACAAAAACATCAAGACCTTT
>QGKV02000571.1:39006611-39045202 GCA_003260655.2 Brassica cretica | reverse complement strand
GACACTTTCATTCTCTTATCATTTTAATCATTACTTCTTTTTTTTTTTTTCATCATTACTTTTCTGAAATCTTGTTTTATAAATATAGATATTTAATTAATCCGGTGACCATTTCACTGACTCAAATTTGATTCGTCATCTCCTTCTTCTTCTCTTTCTCTGTCTCTCTCTCTCTCTTCACATCCATTCGTCCAGTTTTTGAGAAAGCTTCAAGCAAGTCAAAAGAAATCGTTAGGTATCTTCAAATCTTATCTGATACCATTGTTAAGCCTTTACGAATTTTTCTTATAATTTTACAAAAACAAACCTTAAACCTTTATGATATTAGCCGTTGGATTGGTTATCAGATCTTCCATTCTTTTGTTATTATAAAATAAATATCATTTAAAATTTTTATTTTATCCATTAAGGATTCAACTTGTTTGTTTGGTCCAAGAATATGTCTTTGTAACTACATTAATTAATTAATTAAATAAACATACCAAGTTGTTCCAAAAATAATTAAATAAAAAACATACCAAGTCATGACTCTCTCTTCACCCCCCATTTGTCTCTCTAAGCTGTTAAATCATTTGAACAACGAGATTAAGGAAACAAAAAACTTGACCCTCTGAAGTCAAATTCATCAGCTATCTTCAAAACTTATCCCTAACCCTTTCTTGGTTTCTGTAGTTTCTTGGATCATCAGATCTTAGCCGCCGAAGTTGAAGAAATGGGAGATGGAGCTTTAATCGTAGCGGTGGCGATCAAAGGGAACAACAACAAAACAAAAGGCGTTGTTCGATGGTCACTTCAACAATTCGCTTCTCAAGAACATGTCGTCTTCAAACTCTTACATGTTCAGCCAAGTAAGAATTACAAAACGTTACAACCTTTTAAGTCAAAACTTGATCTGATATTACGCTCACCGGTTTTCTTCGGTCCGAGCCAGTCTCGTTGCCTAGCTGGTTATTAGGCTAGGTCCGGTTCTACGTTGGGCTCAGTTATTTGTCGTCCTAGTTTCTAGTTGTTTAGTTTCATTTTCGCATTCCGATATGAATTCTCATTATATGTTTTCCAAAAATATAAAAATTGATATAGAATTTAACATTTTACTAAAAAAAAACTTGATCCATATTTTGTGGAAAAAAATAGGAGATTCAATTTCGGTTTCAACCGCAAGAAAAGATTCAACCACAACGGTTTACAAGAAAGATGTTGACAGGAAAACAAGAGAAATGCTTCTTCCAAGCAGAGACATGTTCGCTCATAGAGAGGTATTTTAATCTGGACCACTTGATTTAATTTCTTGTTTCTTATTTTTGTTATCAAGAACTTGTATCTTGTGAAAATGTGATAGGTACAAATGGATATAATGGTGCTTGAATCAGATGATGTAGCAGATGCAATCTCTAAAGCGGTTCAAGATCATGGAATCAGTGAGCTAGTCATTGGAGCTTCCTCTTCTATCATCTTCTCATGGTAATATACCTTTTGACTTCCTCTGACTTTGTCGATTCCTTAACTATATATATTTTTGTTTCTTTTTCAGGAAGTTGAAGAGAAGCAACTTGTCTTCAAAGATTTCAGATGTCACACCAAGATTCTGCACCGTCCACGTTATCTCTAAAGGAAAGCTTCTCAATGTTCGTAAATCCGATATAGACATTGAAACAAGCATTACAGATGATAGAAGCGAAAACCAGTTCACTTCAAGTAGCCATTCAGGTAATAACTACTTCTTTAGGAAGTTCTTGAAAACCGGTTTGATTTTTTTATTTTATTTTATAAACATTCTAGGGTCAGTAAGTTCCACATCAAGTCATCAATTCTCATCTACACCTTTACTCTTCCAAAGAATGCAAGCTCTTTCAACCGTTAACCAGAAGGTTGGCACAAAGATTGGAACAAATAACAACATTGATACACACCATAACAGAACTGCGTCCCTAGATGTGGATACAAAGATGCTTAACCAGAAGGGCTTTTACCGAACAAACAGCTCGGGAATCGGGTACGGAGGAAATGATATACAAGGCAGGAGAAGGTCTTATACAGATGAGGGTTCAAGCTCAAGTTGCTCCAGCGACCCTACTTCATCTAGTAGCCAGGTATAACGAGTGGAGTTGATTCATTTAAGTATATTTATAGTTTTTGAATGTGGCATTGTTAACATGTAGGTGAATAAAGACTTTGAGCTAGAGAAGCTGAAGATTGAACTCCGCCATATTAAAGGAATGTATGCAGTTGCTCAAGGAGAAGTCATGGATGCTTCTAAAAAGGTTCAAGATCTGAACCAGCGTAGGTCAGAGGAAGCTACGAGGCTCAAGAACTTAACGATAAGAGAAGAAGACGCGGACGAAGTGGTGGAGATGGAGAGGGAGAGACAAGAACAGGCGGAAAACGAAGCTGAGCTCGTGAGAAGATGCGTTGAGAGAGAAACTGAAGACAAACTTGAGGCGCAAGCAAGAGCCGAAGAGGTTAGAAAGGAGAAGCAGAGGCTAGAGGATGCACTTGAAGGAGGACCGCTTCAACGCCAACAATACATGAAGTTTGAGTGGGAAGAGATCGTTCAGGCTACTTCCTCGTTCTCTGATGAGCTTAAAATTGGAATGGGCGGGTACGGAAGTGTGTATCGGTGTAACTTGCATCACACGACAGTAGCTGTCAAGGTTCTTAATTCAGACAAAAGTAACTTAACCAAACAGTTTCACCAAGAGGTAAATAAAACAATTTTCCTTTTACTTTTTATAACCTTCAAGCAAGATTACTATTTTCCTTGGTTAAGCTGTAATATAGATTATTAACTATTAGGCAGATTATTCGAAATCAAGTCTAAGCTTTAGCTTTCAACGAATTATTCGTTTATTTTTATATATATTGCATATTTTAATAAATAATGTTAAACTAGAAAACAATTTTGTTGAAATATTTTAAAAATAAGAAAAAGAAAAAGAAACAAAATTGAGAGATTAGAAAATCATCACTTGTTTACAGATAAATCGACTGTGAAGATAGTAAAATTAAATTAGTCATAATTTATTTTGATTTTATTTGATTTAGACTAATTTAAATTGTTTTAAACCATATAGAACGATTTGAATTTGTTTAGGAGATTTAAACCTATTTGCATTGATTTAAGAAAATTGTTGTTTTTTTTGGAATATTGCTATTTTCTCAAACGATTGCTCTTTTGGTTGATACTTCTTCAGCTTGAGATTCTTAGCAAGATTCGTCACCCACACTTGCTTCTCCTCCTAGGCGCATGTCCTGACCACGGCAGCTTAGTCTACGAGTATATGCACAACGGAAGCCTCGAGGAAAGACTCATGACACGCAGACCAAACTCTGACGCACCGCAACCGCCGTTAAGGTGGTTTGAGCGGTTCAGAATCGCTTGGGAGATAGCTTCAGCTCTCTACTTTCTCCACACAAACGAGCCGAGACCAATCGTCCACCGCGATCTTAAACCGGCAAATATACTCCTAGACCGGAACAATGTGAGCAAAATCGGAGACGTAGGCCTCTCCAAGATGGTTAATCTCGATCCTTCTCATGCCTCAACGGTTTTTAACCAAACCGGTCCGGTAGGAACGTTCTTCTACATTGATCCCGAGTACCAAAGAACCGGTGTGGTGACTCCTGAGTCCGATATCTACGCGTTTGGAATCATACTTCTTCAGCTAGCCACGGCTAGGTCAGCCATGGGGTTGGCTCATTCGTTAGAGAAAGCGTTGAGAGATCAAACCGGGAAATTTTCAGAGATCTTGGATAAGACTGCTGGTGATTGGCCGGTTAAGGAAGCGAAAGAGATGGTTATGATAGGGCTTAGATGTGCGGAGATGAGGAAGCTTGACCGTCCTGATCTAGGGAAAAAGATTCTACCGGTTCTTGAACGGTTAAAGGACGTTGCTTGTAACGCAAGAAACATGTTTACTGAAACCCTAATTGACCATAACCACCACGCTCCGGGCCATTTCTACTGTCCAATAACTAAGGTAATGATAATGATCGAATCTTTACTACATATATATTGTTTTTTTTTGTGTTTGGTTTTGATCATTTTAGTATGGTGATTTTAGGATGTGATGGATAATCCATGTGTTGCTTCGGATGGATACACATACGAGAAGAAAGCCATTATGGAATGGCTTGAGAAGAATCATAAATCTCCAATGACGGATGCGCCCTTCCCCAACCAAACTCTTCTTCCTAATCAGTCTCTTCTTTCTGCTATTAAGGAGTGGAGATCACATCTAATTAAATAGAAAAAGGTTAAACGTTACAAGGCTAAACTCGCCAATTAACATGCATTATTGTGTTTTTCTTTCCTCAACACTGCACATACACACGCGACTACACGAGTAGATAAATGTTGATTTTTATACATTTGAAAAAATTGAGTTTTGTACGTAAAATTAATAACCTTATTTGTCAAAAAGAAAAAAAATAATGATCTTATATAATTAAACACTTGCTTGGTTCTGTACATGATATTTACATATACTAATCAAACTTAAGAATCACTAGTCCCAGTAGTTTGATGACGATGCTTGAGACTCTGGTGCATCACTTCTTTCTCCTCTTCTGGCAAGAATTGACCGGAGCATCATATTTTCCTGCATCCAACATGTGTTTGGCAGCCATTGGTGTAAGGTGTCATTAGTCTTTCTCTGGTTTACTCTAGTGGACCCCCATTCCTATATACCCATTAACCATTTATGGAGACAAGTTAAGATCTTTTGTCAGTACTCATTCAAGTTGTGCCAACTTGATTTTGTCTCTGATGGTGACTAACTTCACTAGCATCTAGTTTGATTCTTGTAGAGTTCATTCTCTTGAGCCACATATGGTTCAAATCCTAAGTTATTTGCTAAAACTGTGGTGGGTTTTAGCTTATTATGGGTGAATGTCCTCCGAACATATCAAGATACATCATGTATAATAACGTTCACCCGAAAGAGGACTAGAGGAGAGACAAATTCGTCAAGTTGCTTTTCATGTAGGGTTACCTTGCCAGCTACTTGCTAGGATATGATTTGAAGCAACTTGATTTTCTACTTAATTATCTAGGGCTCCACATATATAAACCAAAACCAAGCCCCACCTTCTTGCTCAGTTGCTTGACAATTATACTCCTAACCTAGTAATAATATTAACTAGATTTTGATCCACGTTTAAGAATTACATGTATTTTTTTATTGACCGTAAAACTAAATATTAAATGAATTTATGTCTATTATTAGATATCTATAATATTTAAAATATGTTATATTATTATTATTTCAGTCCGGTACAATATTTTTATTGAGTTTTCATATCCGAGTCTGTGCCGAACCGAGAGATTCAGTTACTCATATATAGTGAGGGTAGGATATAATAAAACGAATATGCTAAAAATATCTTGAGAAGAGTATAATTTTGATTTTTGTTTTAGAATTTTGATATATCAATATATATTTGAATTTCATAAGAAATATTTTTTCGTACGTAAAATCTGAAGATTAATACCAACATGTTTATTATTAAATAACAACTGTTATTAAGTTTATTTGTAAGTACATTAACTATCAATGTACCAAAATAGTGAACCAATTATTTTTTTTCTTTTTATTTTTATTAATAGTAACTATATTATAAATCTTTTAAAAATCAGTTTGAGACAAATGTTTTATTAAAAAAAATCTATACTATTTAAATAATGTTATATTTATATGTATTTATGTATAAAATTGTCTTCATAATTTGGGCTTTAAAAAAAAGAATTGAAAATGGGTCTGAAGTTAATTGAGTTTGTAATATTTTTTAACTTAAATGAGTTTTAACAGTTAAATTCGCTTTGTTAAGTTAAAGGCTCAAAGCACAAACTAATATTTTTAATTTGCCGACAACAACGAGATAAGATTTTTTTTTTTTTGCAGCAAAGATCGTGCCTTTTTTTCTAGATCGAAACTCTAGAAGCTATGTACTTTAATGGAGGAATGTTCATGAGTTTATTTAAAATTTTGTGTACACTTTTATATAACTCTCTCATAGGGATTTTAGGTATATCAAGTCTTGTTTTGGTTTCTAAATAATCAAACCAATCCGGACGCGTTACGTACCCAAATATTACAGGGATTTTCTAGATATTAAAATTATGGATTCGAACTGACTCGAATCTAAAAGGAACCAATTCGAACTTAAACCAAAAAACTTCAAATACCTAGTTTGGTTTTTATACCAATGATATTTAAAAGCATTAGGACATTGCTCTTTTTTTTTTGAGAAAAAATAGACACAGCTCGAGTCCTTTATAATATATTTTGGTATCACTAACTATAATTTATACTAAACTTTTATCATCTTTCGATGTATATAATATGTATTTTTTGTAACTCATGAATATATATATATGTATATATTGTGTTCTATTATCTTATTTTAATTAGTTATGAAATTATATTTGTAATTTTTTAATTTAATTTTAGTTTATATATTTTGTGATCATTTCATTTTTAACCAGCACTTAGCACATCTATTTTAAATTAGATAAGATTAATGTTTTTGTACAACGCGGTCAAACAGATAAACATGAATTTAATGAAAACTAATTAATTTAAAGCATACTAATTCTGAAAACCGCCATTAACCGCGATTCGATATTAGTTGACCCGGTAAAAACCTAAAATAAATTAATTATATATATATTTTTAAATTAGTTAAAATTCTAATATACTTTTAGTTTTATATTCTGAATAAAATAATTTGTTTGTGATTATGGATTGAGTCTTATATGTGTTAAGGTCGTTTAAGTTCTAATCATAGTAGTAGTGATAATCCACTTTCATAGAAATAAATTTAGATGAATTAGGATTGGTTCAATGGTCGTTTTGATTTATACATGGGTGATGAATTAGGATTGATTCAAACTTATTTATAATTTAGCTATAACATTAAAAAGTTGTTGCCGATATAAGTTAGGTAAGGGCACACCATATATTTTGTACCTTCAAAATCTATCAATCTGAAAATGAAAATCTAATTTAATTGAGTATATATTTTGATCAACTAAAGCATTATAAAATAAAACATATTTAAATTAAATGAAGAGGTCCAACAACCTTGTTTAAGTAGATTTTTTTAGGATTCTTTCATTTTTAATATTATAGACTAGATCTCGATCGCGCGGATTTTTGTTTTCATTTATTTTTATATAAATATTTTGTTTTCAGTTCTAAATTGGTATATATTATAATATATATATCAATCAATTTTAAAAACATAATAAGTTTACAGTATATTTTTTTCTTTGAATAGATTATTTTAAACTTTTACATGTATTTGTATCTTCTTCTATATATATATTTTCGGATTATTATTTCATCATTAAAATCGTAACTGTATATATAAAGATTAGTAAAATATTTTTTTATTGTCATATTCAAATATATTGTAACATTTCACAAATTTAGAAAGTTTTTAAAAAATTAAACTTTTCGCTTCACAGATTTATATTATCGAGTAAATAATTAAACATTTAGTTTTTGTATAATTTTTAAAATAAAATATATAGTTTAAAATTTTTTTTCATTGATTTAAGGTAGTAAAGATTAATCATTGTTAGATAATCTGATTTTTGTTATTTTAAAATTTTTTTTTTATAATTTTAAAAGTTAACATCGACAAATATTTAAATGTTTAACATGTGGGGTATAGTATTACAACATTAAATTATATCTATTTAATTTATAATATCTATAAATTCAATGGATCTTCTATTCTTTAAATTCAATGGATCTTCTATTCTTTAAATCTAATTATTGATAGCCCAATAAAAATTTCTGGTACGCCCAAAATTTAAATGATAAGATTAGAGATTAAATGTAACATGACTTTTTAGGAATATGTCCATTAGGTCAATTTTTAAAAAAATCACACATGAATCAAGGTTGTGACTTCTGTTTTAATATATAAGATTATTGATGGCCCAATAAAAATTTCTTGTAGACCCAAAATTTAAATGATAAGATTAGAGATTAAATGTAACATGACTTTGTAGGAATATGTACATTAGGTCAATTTTAAAAAAAATCACACATGAATCAAGGTTGTTACTTCTATTTTAATATAGAAAATCAATACATTGACGATATTTGAGCACGATTTGGGGAATAATTTAATTTGAAGATATATTTAACTATTTGGCAATATTTTCGTTGATATTAATTAATTAGTTAACCAAAAATGGTTATAAATACCGAAATTTGTGTACAATAATTAGTTGTTTTTTTTAATGCGAGCCAATTTCTGTTTAAGGTTAGAAGAATATATCCATATTATTAATGGAATATTTCGGATTTTACTATGGAATACTCCACCATGTTCAACTTCTCCAAGTGAATAATGTGGTAAAGGTGTATAAAGATGTAACATTATGTTCAAAGAAAACAGTATTGACTTCAATTAAAAAAAAAAATAGGATCACGATAGTTAAAAAAGAATTACCCGATTAGCAACATTTCAAGTCGTGTTTGAGTGTTTGTTCATGGCCACAGCACTCATACTATACTATATATATGTTTAGAGTAGTTTCAGTGATCCACTTAATGTCTATGGACTAAGGAGAAACTTTGAGGTTTCTTGATGTAGTAAACATGTCGAAGGATGTCAGGGAAAAAAAGTAAACCTAAAGAAGAAACACGAGTTAAAATCGTATAGTGTTTGATAGAAATGTTTTATTACCGGGTTGATTGGCAAGTGCTTTAGAAGTGCCGTAAGATCTCTCTACAGCCTAAATTATTTCTACAGTCCAAAATTTTGCCAATCATGCTTTGTAAAGATTTTTTAAAGCTACAGTTTTTTTTTTCCTTTTTATTATTTTTAGCTGTGGAAAACCATAAATCTAGAACACTTATTTTTTGCTTTAGAAAATTTATATGTAAGTCTTTGAATCATTTTAAACCTACAACTAATATTCTACAACAAAATTATCTACAGCCACAGCAAAAAAAATCTACAGATTTATTTCTAAAGCAAAAATATAAAGTTACAGCTCCTTCCAATCATCCCCTATAGTAGTCACGACTTATATTATATAGCAAGGTTTTACTATGTTTTCAAATCATAGACATTAGCCGATTATGCAATATGGGACTTATGTGATGTTAATATGAAATTAAACTAGATCTAGATTCGCGTGTGCGCGGATAATATTTGTACTAATTTTCGTAATAATTATTGAGATGAGATTATATTTTTTATTTTTGTATAACTTCTTTTTTTTTAATAATTTCCTTTTGTTTTGGACGTGTATGTAACGTTTGTATTTTAGTTTGTTATTTGTTGACAAAAAAAATTTGTTTTTTGAAACACAATTTGGAAGAGATAGACATTTATGTAAATTTTGATATATTCAAATTTTGAAAACTTTTGGCCCATATAAAAATAATAGATACTCGTTTGGGAAGCATATATTTGCAAAATAGTTATACTAATTGTCTATGGAATTAGCCCATTAGTTAAAACAAAGAATCTACTTTGATCAAAAAGAAAATTTTGAAGATAAAAAAGAATTAAGTTGTTAGAGGTTATCTTGTTTGCATGGTACGTTAATTAAGATTAGAGTTATATATTGTTAATGAGGTTAGAATATTGTCTTATATTTGATTAGATTTTGATAATTAATAGAAATTAAAGTAATTGGTATTACAATATCGATATAAACTGCAGCATCCCTTTATAATACATGGATTAAATAGATATATATAAAAAAAGAAAACATATGTAATGTCAATTATGTTTTGAATTATAAATATATATGACTGAAGCTTATATGCGACTTATTTTCATATTAAGAACTATAAATTGGTGGTAATGTTTGTATGGGTCAAGCTGAACCAAATATGAAACACTTTGATTTCTTTATGTGCGCAGGTATTAATCTGAGAATAAGCAGAAAATACCATGTTTTTTTTCTAATCGTGTTATTGTATTACTCTTNCTAGACGTGATGGCCGTGGGAAACCCGGTTATGCAGAGAATGTTGAGTGAGAGACGAGCCGCTCTTGGAATGCCACCACGAGATCCCCAAGAGTCCGATCCAACCCGTCAACAACCGAGCAACCCCCCCAACTACTTCGAGAATATGTAGTTTTTTTTATTTTTTCTGTTTGTATTATGAATTTAAATATTATTGTATGACTTTTTAAAATATGTTTTCCAATTTCATATTTCGTTTTAAAATTTAAATTATTTTAAATTCTGAATATTAAATATAAATTAAAATTTATTATATACTAATTAATAATAATATAATAAGAAACGATGTAAACTCCTCGTAAACATTACATGGAGTTTACATCGAATGTTTACGAGTGATTAACCTCGAAACATTTACGAGGGTTTTACATCGAATTGTTTACGAGTGATTTACAACGAATGTATTTACGTGTGCTTTACATCGTTTTAATTACGTGGGCTTTACGACGAAAGCTTACGTGTCGTTTACGACGAATCTTTTCCCTGCGTTTTACGAGGAATATATTTCGTCGTAAACGTAACGAGTCGTTTACGACGAAACCTCCGTTACGACGGACGTTTAACAACGAAACGTCTTTCGACGTTAATTCGTCGTAACACACCGTTTACGACGAATTACAACGAATACTGCCCTAGTAAAAAATATGTTTTCTTGTAGTGAATATTTTAATAGTATTAGATTAATCATATTTTATGAATAGATTAATAAATGATCTTAATTTTATAACGATGTGTAAGATAATGTTGATTACACATCCTTTTTATGGATGCCTTTTAGATAATCTTAGGCGGCATTATCCATTGATGGTGTGTTCCACTATTGAAAATTTGAAAATCTTAACTTTGACGTTTATTTTTATGTGTAAATAACTACTTATTGTATACTCTATTGACGAATTAGCATTTTTTAATAGCTAGGTTTACCTTTGTCCTGTTCTAATTGTATACTCTATTGACTAATTAGTTGGCAGTGAGGGTAGATATGACTTGAAGAAAAACTATAATGAACAAGAATTTTTATACAATCAACGAATTTACAAGAATATCAACAAATACAAAATATCATTTTAGATTTTCAACATCCACACTTCTCCTATAAAAAAAAAATTAACGAATAAAATGATTGGTAGTAAAACACTAATCTGATGTTTGTACACTACCGCTTGTATTAGTATACTATAAAGAATAAAGAAATTACGAGAGTGAAGCAGGTGAAAGCGTCACCAACCGTTGACAATTCAGAAGTTTCAAGTAGCGGAGCTGGGAGACGTCGGAGTTAACGGAGGAACACTGAATATCCCGTCTCCTGCTCCCAAGTCCCAAACCCCTTTCCAGCTTGACGGCGTCAAAGGAACCGCTTCAACCTCAGCCACCGTGGTATCACTCTCCTTTTCCTCAGCTTTAACCCTAACCGGCACCGTCTCTTCCTCCGCCACGAAGCTCTTAAGCCGCTTTCGTTTCCCTAATCCGACGAAACAACTTTCTGACGTAGCCCTCACATCTAGAGGGAAATTCAAGATTGCTTTTCTCCCACGCAACTCAAACGCCGCTAGGTCGTAAGCTCTTGCAGCTTCTACGGCGGTGTCGTAAGTCCCAAGCCAAAGCCTAGAACCCTTTTTGTTAGGATCCCTAATCTCCGCTGCATACTTTCCCCATGGCCTCCTCCTCACTCCTCGGTAGTGTCTTTTCTCCTCCTCCTCCTCCTCGGGCTTCTCCATCGTACTAGAGACCGGAACGGATAGGTTCGGTAAGGGCGGTTTACGACGGTTAAGAGTAGAGTTTGGTTTAGGGTTATGGTTTCCTATGGTTCTTGGGGTTGTTTCTGAGTGAAGGTGGTGATCTTAGCTTGCAAAATCTGTGAGAAGGTGTTGGCTTATGAACTCGATGGCTAAAGCTTCTTGCTTAGTTGCCATCTATCTTCACTCCTAGTTAACCCTATTGATCTTTGTATATGTTTGTAAATGTGAAGTAGAGTGAGGATGAGTATATGGTAATTATATAGTGAAGAAAGCTTATAGAAAGGAAGGGTTTGAGGGAGTTTCGTGGATCGGTCCGAGAACTATCATACTACCTTCGGTTGTTTTGGTAGTGGACTTCTGACTTGTTGTCTTCTTTATCTTTAGATCTTGTCTTTTTTTTTTCTTCTCTTTTTCCTTCTTTTGTCTTATTGCGCGACATGGACTTCTTATCATTTAAAAGTATTAATCAAGTTATCATGATTACTCTCTTCAAGACTTTTTAAATAGGGAATTTGCGGTGACTAGCTATGAAAAATTATTTTATTAGGTAAATGGCTATCATACTGTGTATTTGCTATAATGCTGACATTGCCCCTATGCAACCGGTCGCATAACAACAAAGGGAATTTGTAGTGACTATGATGACGTCCTTCTTTAACATGACAACACATAACTTCTGCATTTTTATTTAGTTTTAAATTATTTGATCAGATCATTATCTTTCTTACGGTTTACAAAAGTCTTCTTCCACAAGAGTGACCCGGTTTGCGTTTTGGTTTACAACGGGTATGTGACTTCAATATAAATAAACTCGTTGTGTATTGGTAATACTGAAATCAGGGACTGGAAATAGCAATCCATTATACTTTTACGATGTCTGGTTCATTTTAGTATATATAGATTTAGCCGGTTGGTTGGAAAATTGGTAAATTTTTATGTTCATAGGTCATTCAAATTTTTCTTAGTTGATGGTTAATAATCGCGGGTAACATTTTCTTCAGACATAGCACGTAATTTTTAAATTTTGTTAAATAGTGTATAGTATGTTGAAATCTCTACAATTGTGACCCCGGGTTGATTTTCGGTTACTTCGGGTACGTGACTAGTTCTCGAACGCATTGATTAGGGTATATGGAATATAAAACTTCCCAAATTATTACAGTGGAATCAGTTTGGGTATTGAAAAATTATTAGGCTATTCACCGTTTTTTATTATAAAATGCAACGATCCTTATATCTTTAAATTACCTTAATAACTAGTGCCTTAGAATAATGACTTTGTTTACTAGATGATTTGGGTTAAGAAGGTAGGAGTTTAGGGTTTAATATTTTTTATTTGTGTTGTTTTTATACTTTTCTTTTCAACTATAATTTTTTTTTTCAAACTTTCGCCTAAATTAATCATTTATTCATTACGGGTAAATCTATATATAAAGAATATTTGATTTCTGTTTTTTTGTTTAAATCCTAACAAACTTTAAACTTATTCCTTTTCGGGTTAATTGAGGTTGGGCTTTTGGGTTTAGTGTTAAGTTAACTATTTTACTCCTTGCTTGAAAGTATTTTGCAGACTATATTTATCCTTTATGATTTAATGTTAAAAGATTTGAAAGCGCGTGATTAACTTTCAATTTCTATGGTTTATAAGTTAGAAAAATTAAAATTCTCAACTAATCTGTCAAAATCGACCAATACGGTTTTCAATTTGTGTTGCTGTAGTTAGTATTTTGCTTATTTGTTTAAATGATAAACAAACAAAAAACCTATGCCATTTGGGTTAAGTGATGTACCGGTTTAGGGTTTAGTTTTCTATATTTTTTATGTTGGTTTGACAATTTTACCAATCTATATTTAGTTTAGGGTTAATTAGGTGAAGGCGTGATAAACTTTAATCTCTATGGTTCAGAAGTTGTAGGGATATATTTTATAATTTCTGTATTTTACCTCTAATATTTAGTGCATGGATTTTCATCATGGTGTAAGAGTTACGGTGTTTAGGCCTCAGACTTATTATCCGAAATCCGGATTCGATCCGAGATCTGCTCCGGATCCACCCCGAAAATAGGATATCCGAAGTGTCCGGATTCGAATTCGGATAGTAAAATTTTAGATTTGTTCAAACCGAATTCGGATCTAGATATCTTAGCTTTTAGGTCCGGATATCCGAATCCGGATCCGAATTTTTAAAACTCATTACATTTTTAAATTTCATTAATATTTATATTTGATATATTATTATACATAAATTAATCTTATAATATTATATTTTAGTTCTTACAATATTAAGGACATATATATATGTATATTTATAAATCTTGTATAAATATTTAATTTATGTATTATATTAAAAAATAGTATTTTTTTTAAAAAAATATTATTTTTAATTATTTTTACGGATCCAGATCCAGATATTCGCAGATTATAGAATATCGAGACCAATATCCGAAATTCGGATATCCGGAAACCACGAATCCGGATTCGGATATTAAATCCACGGATCTGGGTACAGTAAATTTCCAGGATATCCGGATCCGTCCCATGCCTAACGGTGTTCCATTATTTATTACGGGTTTAATATTAATGTTTTTATTCATTAGGGGTAAAGCTAGAAATAATATTTGGTTCATTGTTTTAAATCCTATCCAACTTCAAACCTATCCTTTTTGGGTTGAGGTTGGGATTTTGAGTTAAGTATTAACTATTTTAGTCCTAGTTTGAAAGTATTTTGTAAACTATATTTATCGTTTATGATTTAGTATAAAAAGTTTTGACAGGGCGTGATCACCTTTAAATTTCAACGGTTTATAAGTTAGGCAAATTAAAATCATCACCTAATCTGTCAAAAATCGACAAATAAAGTTTTGAAATGCTGTACTTAGTATAATAGCCCATTTTTTAACTATCTCATACGGGACCAATTTCGTTTTTTTAATAAATCTGTTCAAACTGTATGTGTGTCGTCAGAAGGGGACAAGAGAACCGGTTACGGGGAAGGACAATAGTTTCAAAGCGCTACACGAGGCTACTTATGTCATTTGTCTATCATTTAAAAGTATTAATCAAGTTATCATGATTACTCTCTTCAAGACTTTTTAAATATACAGAGTTTCAAGTTTTTGGTGTATACACAGGGATTATTGACATAATTTTAAGTGAAGTTGATTTATTGATATGTATTTATAATTTAACAAGTTGTTTTACGTCATAGTGATTACTTTGCCTTTTAATATTTGTATCAACAATACGGATACATATATTAGTGGCTAGGAATTCTAAGTTAACATGCATACACCACTTTTGTAGTAGTTTTGATGTTCAATACTTATTTAGTATCAATTTTTTAGTAACCAAATCCAAACTATAAACGCGACATAGACAAACAAAGCTAAATCATCACTACCACGACATAATGCAACCTCAAAAAAAAAAAGAAAACCAAAACCAAAATAACCTTGACAGTTATAGAGAAAAGCCATCATTCCAACGAACCCTTTTGTGGTTAATATTTTTTGAAAAAACCTTTTGTGGTAATTTTCACCCACAAAAGAAGAACAATTCATTGTAAATAAAATAGTTTTACAACGAATTGAGATTTAAGAAATCACGGATGTGAAAATTCCTATTCGACATGTCATTATGAAACTTTCGGTCAAAAATAAAATATCCTATCGATAGAGAAATAATAATTAAACTAAATTAAGATTGCGCGGGATGAACATTATATATACAAATTATTTTATGTATTATATGTTTTTATATATTATGAAATAATAAATATATATTGAATAATTAAAATTCAGTAACTTTTTTTTTGTCGTCAACTTAAACAGACTCTGTAAACCATGTCGGGTGCTCCGTATCCATGTGAACAACAAAAAACGGTTGTCTCCTATCACTGCGTGCGAGGCTGTCCGCCTTACTATTTTGCGTCCTTGATATATGAATGATCTCTGAGCTTATAGAACTTTCCCTGATGATCTTGAAGTCTTCCAAATAACTTGCAAAAACTGGTCATTCTTCTGGTTCCGAAACCATCTTCACCAATTGAGAACAATCCGTTGCAAATGTGACAAATGTTTGACGTAAATTTCGCATGCACTCCATTGCCCAAACTAAAGCTTCCACCTCTGCATAAAGAGAGGAAAGACAAGCATAGACGTTTCGTGCGTCCATCAGTCCATCAAAGCCTTCCAAAGTACTATACCAACCTTGTCCGGATAGACAATCATGTTCCTTCCATGAGCCATCTGTAAAGCACCATCGTCCTGGAATCGACGACAGTATTGCGACCTGTGTAGTTGGTGTTACCCTCTGTATATTCAACAGTTGTGCCTCGCCCCAAAGGGTTGATTCAGTTTCTGCCAATTTAAGGGTGTCTCGTGGATCCATATCAAAGTTACTGAAAACTTTATTATTTCTCTCTTTCCATATATACCACAATATCCATGCGAACTGGTGATCCTCTATCTGCGGGAAAACGTACCAGAAAAGATGATCCATATTTGTAAAGAGGGAGTTGGCCAGGTTCGACGGTATCTTGGATAGCGCCCAAACCTGAATCGCTGGAGGGCATTCGAAAAACGCATGGTTTATCGATTCCTCTGGAGCCCCACATCTTGCACAACATATATCTCCTTGTATTCCTCTCGCTTGTAAATTTTTCTTGACTGCAATACACTCTGATACCAATTGCCATAAAAAAATGTTTTATCTTTGGTGGACACCGTACTTTCCAACAGAAGGCTTTTAAGAGATCAATTGTGGGCCCGAATACGTATGGTGGTTATATAAATCAATTTTATAAATCCAAACAAATCTTTACTATTATTTATGAAGTGATTTTACTGATTTGTCACATTCTCCATGATTTTAGCTAATTTTGCTTATTTGTCATATTCTCATTAGTTTTTAGATTAAATAATCAGTTTCTTAATTTAGATAATATAAATATTTCAAACTTTCTAGTTAATTCATTAATTTGAATAACATAAATATTTCGAAATTTCTAATTGGCATATGATTATAATTATTTTAACTTTCACGAGATTCTTATTAGTTTTTAGCATAAATCATTAATTTAAATAATATAAAACTATTTCAAATTTTCAAACTGGAATTACAATTATAATTATTTTACACAAGTTAGGACCAATTCTTATTTTCATATGATGTAAGATATTTTAAAATTCTATAGTTTCATTTTTCTCATTCATTCTAAATTGTTTCAATTATAGTTTTTGACATATATATATATATATATACTTTTGATATTTGTTTTTTTAGTTGGAATTCTATATTTTTTTCTTTCTTTGAGTTTGAAAGACTAGGAGCAAGTCGGTTTTGTTACTTGGAGTTTGGAATTATGAATTACTTCTATAGTTATTTTTCGTGTATGTTTAATTATTGTTTAATCTATAAGAAAAAATATGTTTTGGTATTAAGTTTAGAGAGTTTCATATGTAATCATGTTATGAAACGACTAAAATAGATATATTTTTAATTAATAATTAGATTTATCATTATATAATTAACCATAATTTAAATTTAATAATAAAACTATCATTATCTGTTTTTCTTTTATTATTATTTATGAAGTGATTTTGCTGATTTATCACATTCTCCATGATTTTAGCTAATTTTGCTTATTTGTCATATTTTTATTAGTTTTTAGATTAAATAATCAGTTTCTTAATTTAGATAATATAAATATTTCAAATTTTTTAATTAATTCATTAATTTGAATAATATAAATATTTCGAAATTCTAATTGAAATATGATTATAATTATTTTAACTTTCACAAGATTCTTATTAGTTTTTAGCATAAATCATTAATTTAAATAATATAAAATTATTTCAAATTTTCAAACTGGAATTATAATTATAATTATTTTACACAAGTTAGGACCAATTCTTATTTTCATATGATGTAAGATGTTTTAAAATTTTATAGTTTCATTTTTCTCATTCATTCTAAATTGTCTCGATTATAGTTTTTGACACATATATTTATGTACTTTTGATATTTGTTTTTTTAGTTGGAATTCTATATTTTTTTTTCTTTCTTTGAGTTTGAAAGACTAGGAGCAAGTCGATTTTGTTACATGGAGTTTGGAATTATGAATTAAGTATTCTGAGTAACTTCTGTAGTTATTTCCTGTGTATGTTTAATTATTATTTAATCTAAAAGAAAAATATGTTTTGATATTAAGTTTAGAGAGTTGCATATGTAATCATGTTATGAAACGGCTAAAATAGATATATTTTTAATTAATAATTAGATTTATCATTATATAATTAACCATAATTTAACTTTAATGATAAAACTATTATTATCTATTTTTCTTTTATTAAAAGTAAACTTATGAAATATTAAGATAAGTCAATGTATATATTGATCAAGTAAACCAATGAAATATTGTCATTTTCTCAATTCGTTTTTTAAAAAAAGTTTTCTTCTAAATTATCATCGAACTTTAATTTTTATTAACTTTTTATTTATTTTGTTCTCGCTTGGATTTTGTGTGTTTTAGTTTTTTTTGGTAATTTAATACATGTTTCTGATTCAAAAATACAAAGTAGATTAAGTGAGACCAAAAATTCAAATTCTGAATTTACATTATTGTGTAGAATATTTGATATGTAATTATGATCTTATAATCTCATACTTTTATATTATTTTTTTGTGTTAGAGAGACGTAGATCGAAATAAAAATCGAAAAAACTAAAATGATTAATAATAAGTTATCCTCATGTTTAAATCATAATACATATATTAATAACTATTAGTAAAATGATTATGCCCGTATGTGCAGGCAAAACACCTAATTTTTTTTTATATTTGATAGGATATATAATTAAATTTAAATGATATTAACATACATAGTATATTTTAATATTAACTTCTACTAAATGGTGCTTTCTAATCATATTTTTTTGATCATTTTTATATTTTATAGATTTTTTTAAAAAAATTACTCATAACAAAATTTACATTGTAAGATTAATAGTTTTAGTAATTTATAATTTTTAATAAATTAAGTTGTCAATGTTTGTTTAAAACTTTTATCAAAAAAAATTGTTCAAAGTAAATTTCAAAATTAAAATATTTATGCATTTTATATTGTATATAGTTTAATTTAAAACGATATATATATTAATCTTAATATTTAATTAAATTAGACTTTTTACTTATATGATTTTGTAATCATTTGTATTTTGTCATAACAAAAATTTTAAACCATAGGTCACAAAATTTGAATGTGAGACTTTTAACAGTTTTAATAAGTTATATTTGTTTTTAAAAATTCAAAATATGACATATACCAAAAATCTAAATTTTATTATATGATTAATATGATTGTTTAATTTATTTTAATAATTTAAAATTAAACAAATATGATAGAAGATATACTAATTTTATCATATCTTTATTATTCAAAATCATTAGGTGTCATATATATTTTAGCCATATTAGTCAATTCCGTAACTTTTATTTACAGAAATAATAAAGAAAATTAATATGGAATTTATTGTTAGTTTAATAAAAAAATATTATATAATTAGATAAATCAACATATTTTCTAGTGATTCTAAAAATCATTATAATGATGACACGTGGTTACAAAAAAAATTGTAATATTTCTCGATTAATATATATGGGATATCCTCAAATTTTCTGTGTGCGCGTTAAAAGACTTCAACATAATTTTTCTAACATGTACAATTTACTATATATCTTAAGACAAAGATAAAAGTAAATTTCAACTGCACTAAGATTGGGAAATATTGATAAAAGTCTGGATGTCTTAGGAAACTCAATTAAGAAAAATCGAATATACGATTTACTCTCTCAAATATACCCGGAATAATATTCACCACAATGTTAGCTGGAAAAAAAATCTAACGGCTGAAATCTACACTAATGCATAACGTAAAAAATCTACACCGTAGGTTATGATCTTATGCTGATACTGCTGGATATTTTCCAAATAAAAGAAGATAAATAAGGAAACGCTTTATCTCTTAAGGTAAACACACCAAAGATATTCACAAAACCAGCTAACGCATATATTCGGATATAAATATCGTATATATATAAAATATCTATAAATTACACGCAGAGATTAAAGGTATAAATGCAACTCGTTATAAATCGTACGTAGAGAGAGATCATCGGAGAAAGATGGCGACTACGGCGAAGACGTGTTCACACTGTGGCAACAATGGTCATAATGCACCTACTTGTTGTCTTAACAGCGTTAACAAAGGAAGCGTGAAACTGTTCGGCGTTGACATATCATCTGATCCTATTAAGTCGCCTGAGGTAACGGCGTTAAGGAAGAGTCTCAGTTTAGGGAATCTTGATTCTCTTCTTGATAACGGTAATGGTGACCTAATCGCCGCCGTTGAAGATACGGGTTATCATTCTGATGGTCAGATTCATTCAAAGAAGAGGAGGTCCTCTCATGAGAAGAAAAAGGGTAAGCTTCTCTTGACCTAATCTTTATTCTTTTTCTTGATTCACTAAACAATCTAGCAAGAATTTTAATTAAAAAAAATTGAGAATCTATAATCATATACATTAATTCTAAATATTTTGGAACAAATGTCAATGTTTCACTGGTCTATACGGTTCTTGTAATCAAACTTTATAGGGAATCCATGGACGGAAGAAGAACATCGTATGTTCTTGGTCGGCTTGAAGAGGATCGGGAAAGGTGATTGGAGAGGGATCTCAAAGAGCTTCGTGACGACAAGAACACCGACACAAGTGGCGAGTCATGCTCAAAAATATTTTCTTAGGTTAAATGGTAACGACAAGAGAAAAAGACGTGCTAGTCTCTTTGACATCTCTATAGAAGATCAGGTTTTTTCCTTGCTTAGTAATAATCCATTACTCAAACTTTTTGATATTTAGGGTCTTACTTTTTGATTAACTTGTAGAAGGAGAAAGAGAAGAATTTTCCAGATGCATCATCATCAAAGACTTCATCTAAACAACTAATAACCGGATCTCAAGAACCGGTACAAGTTCAAACTCAAACTGAGATATCAAACCGGTTTCAGAATCTATCAATGGGGTACATACCAATCTACCAAAACGTACCACCTTACTACAACTTTTCACCTTTTATGTTCCATCCAATGTACTACGCCAACCCTGAATCGATTAGGTATGTTCACCCTTCCGGTATACCTGTACCAAGGCATGTACCGATTAGTATGCCTCAACCTCATTTAAATGAAGTCTCTGATATGACAAAGAAAGACGGTTTGGAACTTGCTATCGGTTTGCCTCCTCCTCCTCCACAAGCTACCGGATCAACCGACTTGTCTGCCCATGGCACCATTCATGTGAAGTGAGGCTAATAACAATTTTGATCCTCCTCCATGCATTATTCATGTGAAGTGATATTACAATTTTTTTTATCAGTTTTATATGAATATATATATCTCTATATTTAGAAATTTTGTCAATCGGATTCATGTAGAATTTTTTGTTTTTGATATCAGATAAATACACTTGGATTTAAATTAAGCTGCTCATTTATTAACCAAAAAAAACTTTGGAAAAGCTTATAGATTGAAATGATGATCCAAAATGCATAAAAATGGATTGGTGGTTGATTTATTATTAACTAGTAGAAGCCTTTAATCAGTTTCCTTGAAGCTCGTCTGTTCCGATCAGCATAATGTGTTTTGTCTGAATCACCACTGAGCTCTAAGGTTGCGCCTAAGAAACCAGTCTGAGTTCCATCACTATCATTGTCGATGTCTCCTTCTATTGTCAGTCCTTCAATCCTAGCCGCAATAGATTCCTCTCTCATCCCAACATCCACCACATCTACAAAATTGTGTTCTGTTATAAAGTACTCATACAACGATCTTACTTAATTGCAAATGAGTGAGGTTGCATACAGAGCCGGTCTTTGCCATAGCGAGATAAGACATTGGTCTCCAAAGTAATTAATATGTATATATCACTCGGTCCCAAATGATTAAGAAAAAGGGTATTCTAAGAAAAATATATGTTTGATAAATCGTTTCAAGCCGATCATGAGTCTCAAGGCAGGTCATGGTTGTATAGTGTTTTTTTAAAAGACAATAAAAAGTCTAGGACCGCAAGTTCAGCTCAAATTGAACCATTATGTTACTATACGTAGAGTTTTTGGTTCACTAACCTTTCTGTGTGTATATATATTATATATACCTGGATTTGAGAAGAGCCAAAGGACGAGAGCACATGCAAGAAGAACAAAAGGAATGATGTGAATAGCCTTTTCTGCGAACTTGGCAGGTGACTTCTCTTTCTTAACCATCTCATCCGCTGGTGGATTATTGTAGGAAGGTGGCTCGTCTTCGTCAAGGGGACCGATCATGGAGCCCATCCACAATCCTTTGGGCGGTGCGGACGAGTAGTCTTCCGTGGCACGGTTCCAACTCGCAGATCTGTACATATTCTTTGCTTTGTAGAATGTTGATGGTTTTGTAAACGAGCTTGATCAGTTTCTCCTTTACATTTTTTATGTAATTCGTTGATATATACGCAATTATTCTTACAAAGAAAATTCCGTATTTGATTGCGAATTTAGAGCCTGTGGTTTTGGTACATTTGGATCGAAATTAGGACTTTGTCAAATCGTTCAATGGTAATCTCACTTGTTTCTTCCTTTCAGGGTGACAAAAGTAATTTCTGTAGATTTTTTTTGTAATTCTATCAAAATTTTGCAATAACATTATATGTATCTCAGCAAAAATACATATACACTAGAAATCCTATAAATTAATATTCGAAAAATTAATAACCACTATAAAGTAATAATTTTTCTCAGTTCTAAATTGAACCGGTTTAAAATGTGACACAAATCGATAAAATAAAAAGATAATAATTTTTTAGAAAATTCATGTAAGAATATGGTCCAATTAACATTATAAATTAATAATTTATATCTAGTCTATATTATTAAAAGAGAAGTATACATTTGAAATTGTTCTTACTTCATTAATTAAACTTCTTTTTTTTCTTGTTTTTTTTTCAGTTGCATTTATGAAATATCCTAAAACGAATAAAACTGCCTAATTTATTACTTGTCTTTTCAGTTACATTAATGAAATATGCTTAAATAAATTTAAACTTCCTATTTTATTGTTTGTCTTTTTTCAGTTACCTTAATGAAATATATCCTTAAATAAATTTGGACATAATGTCATTTAATCAACCAAAAAAACTTATGAGTTATCCTTACGTGCATAATTTTAATAAAGAAGATTTTTAAAAACGTGCATCATTAAAATGTTACCTAAAACATACAGCACAAATATATAACATGCATCAATAAAATTAGAATTTGACTCACACAATTGTACAGATATTATTTTCAGTTGATTAAATTTAAAAATAATTATTTATTCAAAAAATATTTAAGAATGACTATGTTTTTAAAAATTATATGGTATTATTTGCTCATAACTCATTTGTCATTTGATAAATTGTTAGAAGAAAATTTTAGCATAATATAACTCAGTTGTCATTTGCTAAATTTATGGTTTTTATTTTTATTTTTTATTATTTAATTATAATATTTTCATTTTATATTTGAAAGATAAATGAATTTTCTTTCAAACAATATTTTTGCAAATGTATTTTTTTAAAAATAATCAATTAAAATTGTTATTATCATTGAANGAGATGGTAGTAGGGATGCCTCAGGTGATACACGAGAAAGATGTGTGCAGCGCCTGCTTAGTTGGGAAGCAAACTCGGAAGTCTTTCCCGCCTAAAGCAAAGTATCGAGCATCACACGCATTGGAGTTGGTACATGGTGACTTGTGCGGTCCGATATCACCATCAACACCAACAAACAATAGATATGTATTTGTCTTAATTGATGATTACTCAAGATATATGTGGACGATGCTGCTAAGAGAGACGAGTGAAGCGTTCGATTGGTTCAAAAAGTTCAAGGAGTACGTGGAGAATCAAACGAAGCTACAACTCAAGACTTTTCGCACCGATAGAGGAGGAGAGTTCACATCTTCTGATTTCATTCGTTTTTGTGAAGAAAACGGTGTAACTAGACATCTCAATGCATCATATACACTATCAACAAATGTGGACGAAGAACCAGGATCATTCAAGCTTCCTCATATTGATGTTACAGAAGAAGGAGATGGTGATGAGCATCAAGATCACCGACACCACGAAGTAGCAGAGAACAACGATGCAAACCAAGACCAGCATGTAACATCAAGATATGGTCGTAACATCAGAAAACCAAAGCGGTTCGATGATTACATCCTACTCGCTGAATTTGAAGGTGGCAGACTCTTGCTCACCATCGATGGTGAACCAGAAAGTTACATCGAAGCTGCAGTGATACAAGCTTGGATCGATGCAATGAAGGCAGAGATCAAATCTATCATCAAAAATAAGACCTGGAAGCTCGTCAAGAAGCCGGCAGGTGTGAAACTGATAGGTTTGAAGTGTATCTATAAGATCAAGAGGAATGCATATGGAACGGTGATCAAATACAAAGCAAGGCTAGTTGCAAAAGGTTACGTGCAACAACAAGGCATAGACTTCGACGAAGTATTTGCACCAGTTGCTCAGATAGAAATCGTACGACTACTCTTGGCGTTAGCAGCAACTAATGGATAGGAGATCCATCACTTAGATGTGAAAACTGCGTTCCTGAATGGAGACTTAAATGAGGATGTATACGTTACTCAACCAGAAGGCTTTGTGGAGAAAGGAAAGGAGGATCTTGTGTACAAACTTAGCAAAGCACTATACGGTTTGCGTCAAGCTCCGAGAGCTTGGAACATCAAACTCGACCGTGTTCTCAAGGAGATGGAGTTCACGAAGTGCACCAAGGAACCTGTGGTATATCAAAAGAAACAGAAGGGAGAGCTTCTGATCATAACTATATACATCGATGACTTGTTTGTAACAGGGACTTCGCTCAATGTTATCAAGCAATTCAAAGATGATATGTCAAGAAGATTTGAGATGTCAGACCTCGAGATGCTTACATACTATCTTGGTATAGAAGTAACGCAAGGAGCTGATGGCATTCACATCAAACAAGAAGGATACGCGCAAGGTATACTTGTCAAGACGAAGATGGAGTCATGTAACTATACTCACGTTCTGATGCACACGAGTTTGAAAGTATCAAAGGCAGAGGAGGAGCCTGAGATTGATGCAACATCGTATCGAAGCACCATAGGATGCTTAAGAGAGAGTCATAGAGAAGCAGTGAAGCATCTATACTCACGTTCTGATGCAACATCGTATCGAAGAAATGCGATGCACCTANAAGTAGCAGAGAACAACGATGCAAACCAAGACCAGCATGTAACATCAAGATATGGCCGTAACATCAGAAAACCAAAGCGGTTCGATGATTACATCCTACTTGCTGAATTTGAAGGTGGCAGACTCTTGCTCACCATCGATGGTGAACTAGAAAGTTACATCGAAGCTGCAGTGATACAAGCTTGGATCGATGCAATGAAGGCAGAGATCGAATCTATCATCAAAAATAAGACCTGGAAGCTCGTCAAGAAACCGGCAGGTGTGAAACCGATAGGTTTGAAGTGGATCTATAAGATCAAGAGGAATACATATGGAACGGTGATCAAATACAAAGCAAGACTATACAAAAGGTTACGTGCAACAACAACGCATAGACTTCGACGAAGTATTTGCACCAGTTGCTCGGATAGAAACCATATGACTACTCTTGGCGTTAGCAGCAACTAATGGATGGGAGATCCATCACTTAGATGTGAAAACTGCTTTCCTGAATGGAGACTTAAATGAGGATGTATACGAGGATTATGTGTACAAACTTAGCAAAGCACTATACGGTTTGCGTCAAGCTCCGAGAGCTTGGAACATCAAACTCAACCATGTTCTCAAGGAGATGGAATTCACGAAGTGCACTAAGGAACCTGCGGTATATAAAAAAAACAGAAGGGGGAGCTTCTGATCATAGCTATATACATCGATGACTTGTTTGTAATAGGGACTTCGCTCAATGTTATCAAGCAATTCAAAGATGATATGTCAAGAAGATTTGATATGTCAGACCTCGAGATGCTTACATACTATCTTGGTATAGAAGTAACGCAAGGAGCTGATGGCATTCACATCAAACAAGAAGGATACGCGCAAGGTATACTTGTCAAGACGAATATGTAGTCATGTAACTATACTCACGTTCTGATGCACACGAGTTTGAAAGTATCAAAGGCAGAGGAGGAGCCTGAGATTGATGCAACATCGTATCGAAGCGCCATAGGATGCTTAAGAGAGAGTCATAGAGAAGCAGTGAAGCATCTATACTCACGTTCTGATGCAACATCATATCGAAGAAATGCGATGCACCTATTAACGGTCTATGGAAGTTCATCGGAGTTAAGAAGATCAACATACCTAAGATTCAAGTTGGAATTAAGGGGGAGAATGTTGGATACTTCCAATTAACTTGAGGAGAAAGTTAACTCATTAAAGTGAAGTTTGATGGGTTAAGGAAAAAGGAAAACATATCGAGCTTAGGAATGTTTCCATATTATTATAGGAAAAGATGTAGTTTCGCCCTTAGGAAAACATGTAGCTTCGTCCTATATAAAGAGTTCTGATGGAGAGATGTTCCATCAAGAGAAACACATTGAAAGGTTTAGTTTTGAGAGAGTTTCAAAATCTAATTAGAAGAGAAGTTCTTATAATCTTTGTGTTCGTGCAACTTTAATAATTTGGTACATAAAAAATGTTGTATAAAAAATCTCCAACTCCACTACATATTTTACTCCAAAATAAAATAGGACATGGAGTAATGAACAAATGGTAAAAGCATTACTCTATAAAATTATGTAAAATATGGAGTAGATTGGAGATGCTCTGACACACTTAAATGATGAACATAATCATTTATTTTTCGGTCGACTACCTATTTCCCCCACGAGAACTATCGTATAATGCTATATGTCTCTAAAATTATTGCCTCTTTATCTATATCTCCCTGAAATATTTTCTTGATAAAAAAACAAAACTTGGTAAATTACCATTTATTTTCTTGCTAATAGCATATACAAACATGTTTAGCACTACTCTTTAGCAGCTAACTTGTTTTATAACTTTTTTGCCAAAAAAAGAACAGCTAATCGATTTACGACATTTTAATGTTAGTCTTTCGCCTCTTCGTGTGGAGATAGGGCATTCATTTAGGCAATGGAGTGTATGGAGAATTTATGGCAGTTTAATGTTACTTTTGCAACAGATTGTTCTCAATTGGTGAAGATGATTTCGAAACCAGAAGAATTACCAGTCTTAAGCAATTTCAACCATGCATGGCTCATTCATGTACCTCGAACGAAGAATATCAGGGAGGACAGTCTCGCACACAATACCAGGAAACAACCATTTTTCATCGTTCATAACTTCATATGGATGAAGAGTTACCAGTTTGGTTTACAGATTCATCATGAATATGTTCTTGTTGATGTCAGAAAAAATTGATTAGAAGCTGCATTGATGATAGGAGCAGAAGAAAATATAAATAAGGGTACAAAAAAAAAGGTAGGATAAGAGATTAGAAGTTTTTTTTTTGAGAAAGGAAGATTATAAGTCGTATGAAAGATACATATCTATCTTATTAAAGTAGAAGTATATTTAGGAAGTGTTTGGAAACATGTATATCAGTAAAAAAAAAATATAATATTGTTTTGAAACATGTATACCAGTATATTAAAAAAAAAGTAATGGACTTATGTCATTACAAAAAAATTAGAAGTTCATTATATTATGAGAAACTATATATCTAAGCCAACTTTAAAATATACGTAAATAGCACAATCTAATTACCTAAAACATTTTTTGTCTAAAATAATCATAACACAAAATTTAAATTTTATATACATATTTCAAATCAAAATATTAATTTAAAATTGATTTAAATCAAAAATTGATTCACAATATAAATCTATTCAAAAATTGATTTTTACTAAAATATTTTCCAATAACCATTATAAAAATGCTTTAAATATATATATGAAAAATAAAATACAAAGCTCAATTTCAAACACAAACTTAAATGATGGTACATATAAAAATATGATTAATTATATGATTACTTATATGATGGTACATATAAAATATGATTAATTATATAATGACACATATATGATATATAACGGTGACAAGAAAAATAAATAGCAACATATTTTGAAAAATATAATATATAGAATATTATATTATACTAATAAGAATAACAAAATAACATTTAATAAAAAATAATAATATAACATTGTCTACTTACAACAAATATATATTTATATAAAAGATAAATTAAACACCTGTGCGGGTACACAGATCAAAATCTAGTTGTCATTAAATGGGTTTACATTATGTTTGCCACATGGCAATACACCGACGTGTCACATGCAGAGAGCTTCTCAACCAAACTCTACATAAATGTATACACATTATATAATATTTAACATTTTTTTCATTATAAAACTCAGATGCAGGATTCTACGAATTATACAAAAGTTCTAAATTAAAAAAATTCAAAAAATATCACTAATGTCTAGGCTTATTTTACTTTTACTTTAATTTTTATTTTAAGAATTTTATCTTTTATGTGTTACTTTTACATATGGGGTTCTCGTGCACTACATTGTTCAATACAAAGCATAACACTAGAGAGAGATTGTCTCTGGCTCTCTTAACACTAATCTCAACAACGGGTGTGTTTTCACATCATGTTTTAGTGTTATGAACCAGGACGAGCTAGTTTGTTGGTGTACGGCTTGCGGCTGCAAGTACGGCCCCCGGGTTCGATTCGCACTGGCCACCAGGGAATTTACATGCGGACTTGCTCTGGCGCCCGAGACCGAAGACCATTGTCTGGCCATGACCCACCCTCGGGTGTGCGTCCGCGCCGCTAAAGGGTTTGGTCTCTAGTCTGGACCACCACGGTGGGGCCAGGACAATCGGTTATCAAAAAAAAAATGTTTTAGTGTTATGTTATTTCTATTATAGTCGCTGAATTTTGTCGCCTAATTAAAGAAAATATGCTCATGAATGATTTAAAAAGACGGAATGTTATCTTATTATTGGAAAATATTTTGATACATTAGTAATCGCATTAATCTTCTTGCCCTTGCATATTCTTCTTCTTATTTGCTTCAGACTTGGATGCTGAGAAACACAATTTATATAAAAATTAGAAAAGTTAAATTATAAATTAACTAAAGAATAAAAGAAAATATATCATATATATATTTATTAAAAAATTGAAAAACATGACTATGAATATTGGTGGAAGATTTCAGCCTGCACGTAACAATTTTTTTTGTTTCACATAAAAATTATTTTTTATAATTATTAATCTAAAAAATAAATATAAAAATTAATCATACCTATCACAACCATTAGGTGGGGTTAAAATCCCAGTTATAGGAATCCGACAGAGTCCAGGCAAGGGTATAAGTTTTACATATGGAGATGAATGGATAACATTTTTAAAGCAGTTGCAATAAAATTGTCGAATCTGTTTCGTCGTTGCTTGGAACTCTATGGCTTGAAGAGCATCACAACAAGGTCTTGTTGGCACCTGACCTGGTGCCAAGACCAAACAAGGTCTCACCGAGTCTTTCGTCATTCCACAAGTGATACCATACACTATTTTAGCATTGAAAATTGGGGAAACTATGGTCATTAAAACGAAAGAAACTACAAAAACCGAATTACTCATATTTATCGGATTATATATATGATTTTTGGTTTTGTGATAGTTTATTGGATCAGATGAACGAATTTATACACAATTTAGAAAATGTTTGAGCTCACAAAGTCAAACAACAATTTATCAAATGTTATGTTTGAATAAAATATTACCAAAATAATAATATTTGAATTGAGGAAAAGAACCAAGAAATTAAAAAAAAAATAATAATTGAAAATTATAGTCAAGTCTTGATAGATATGCAAAAGAATCTACAAATTGATTACTTATTAAAATGTGTCAACAAGTTTTGGTCAGTATATTAGTTTGATTTTTTTTATCAATAATTTCTTTAAAGTATCCTAAATTGGTTACCAATTTTTAAATATACACTCAATCAAAAACACTATAACATTTGGGGTTATATTTAGTGGTTACTGTTTAACGTTTAGTATTTAGTGGGTGGGATTGTGTTTATAAAATTCTATAAATATTATATAAATTATTCTTATGCATTTATAAATGATCTAGGAGAATTAATTTAGGTGGTGTTATTCAATGATGTATTTTAATAGAGTTTAAATCTAAGTAAAGTCCATCTATTCGAATGATGATTCTAAATTCTACTTTAAAATCTGGTGTTATTAAGTGAATTATTTAAATCATGTTTCTTAAATCTAGTGTTATTCAACTTCAAAAGATCTAAAAATTCTTTGTATTTAAAATTGATTTCCAATCATTTGTGGTGAATTCTCGTAAATAAATCAAAATTCAAGGTATACTGCAGAGATTTTAGAATTCATTAATTAAAAACTATGTTTAAGTTTAAAAGTTTTTTGATCAAAAAAAAAGTTTAAAAGTTTAATTGATTACAAAACTTGAAAATTTATTTTAAATCACCGATTGAATAACACCCCCTAAAATAAAATCACCCTATAAAAATAACTTCACATTTTTTATATAAGACATTGAATTTTCAAAACACAAACGCAGAATTTAAAAATAGAAACCCAAACTTAATACATTTTTCTTTAAATATATATATATATATAAAGATTTTGGAATTGAGAGTCTGGAAGCTTCCATAAACTTTTGATTTCGGTTATTTTATATAAAACACTGAATTTTCAAAACGCAAACGCAAGATTTCAAAATGGAAACACAAACTTAATGTGTTTTTCTTTTTAAAAAAAGTTATAAAGATTTTGAAATGGAGAGTCTGAAAGCTTCCATAAATTTTCGATTTCGATTCTAAAACTGGAAATGGACATCGCTTCCATGCTACATAGATCATGATTGTAGAAAACAATAAACTGTTCTTTTTCTTTAATTGTGGAAAATAGATAAGACTTGAAATCTTTACAACTTCATCTTCAGTTATCAAGTCATTGTCAAAAGTACATACATAAATCATTTTGCTCTCTCGAGGACAGTAACAAGACAATATCTAGCTCTCTTCCTCTCAAAATAAGTTCTCAAAGCTTGAAATATTGCATGTTATATCGATCATATGCAACACACAAATAAGTTTCTGTTGTTTCACTATTGGCCACCCAAAGTACTAAACCTTAAAATGTTGTGGCCTTGCTCTGAACTTTCTGAGGTGTCTTGTTGTCCTGAAGAGAGATCACAGTTTCAAAAGCACCAATAAGAGCTTTCACTTTGGTCTTCCTCACCTTTGTCAACTTATTCATTGTCTCCTCAATCACATTGTTGAACAGTGTCATCATTTTCTTCTTCCCTTCTGCTTTCTGATGCCTCAGAACAACCTTCTCACGTTTGCTTCCTTCACAAGAATCACTTCTTGCCTCAGTACCTTTCAGATTCTTCTTCTTCTTCTTCCCTTCGGTTTGGGGTTTCAGTTCCTGCACAACCTTCTTTCTGAACTTGATCCATTTAGGAGAAGCGTCCTCAGGTCTTGGTTCAAGAGTCTTCCCTTTCTTGAAACTCAGCTGGTTAGCTACATTCACCTTTACACCTGACATCATCCTCTTAGGCCTAATCTTCTTCTCAGGGGTTTGATCTGCTTCAAGCTCTGCATCACTCATGGTTTTCTTCTCAGATGATGCTTGCTTCTCACTCTGAACACCTTTGACGCTAGCTTCAACAACACACACTGTCTTCTCTTTCACATCTTCACCGCTAATTGTCTGAGTCTTTGCCTTCTCCTTGTTCTTCAGACTCTTTGGAGCAACACTGATTCTTGAAACCTTCTTCACAGCAGAACTTGACTTCTCATTTCCCAAGCCAGGAACCTTTTTAACAACAAGTGAACTTGTACTTTTCTTCACAGCCAACACATCTCTCTTTGCAGCCACAGAGCTCTCTGGTTTGGTCACACTTGCCAACGGCTTCCTTCTCAAACCTGAAGTCTCAACTTTAACCGTCTCTGAGGCTTCAACACTCTTTCTCCTCACCACCTTCCATGGTTTCACCGCGTCATCATGATCATCACACCTCTTGCCATGTGTCCCATGTTTGCAGTGATCATGAATTGAGCTCACATGATGATCACCGCGATAACGGGACTTAACCTGCGGTTTACCTGCTCGTGTACCAACAGCTCTAGTTGAGTTCACACTTGGTGGCTTAGGGACAGGCACTTCCTTAGTCTCTGATACACACTCTTCTTGACCCTTGGGTGCCTCAGATACAACAACATCTTCCACGGGTCCCACGTCCTTTACAAGTACCGTTTCCACAGACCCTTCTTCAGACATCTATAAATCACAAGAGTGAATAACTTTGAACATATCAAATTAAACGAACTTTTTTTTTTTCTGTACTCAAATTACATAACCAAAGATGACTAAACATTCTTCTTCATTTCAACATTTTTTAAATGAAGGAATCTACATCCAAAGGACACATGTTGACTTTCAAGAGTCTAAATCAAAACATGTGTATCATGCCAACAAGTCATCAATGACATCAATACCTAAAAGACAAAACTGTAATCTGATCGTGGCAAAATTAAAACTGAGATATGATCAAATATTTGAGGACTACTCTGCAGGCTTAAAAGCCCTACCAACAGTTTTTCAAACTCAAACCTAACCAACACACATAAAACACAAGAAATCAAGGATTCAGAGAATGATACCTTTAGATTGCTGCTCAAGAAATGAATACCTAATTCTCAGAGAATTACAAACACAAGAAGATGAAGAAAATAATCAACAGAAGATGAGAAGAAAATAAAATTATATAAAACCACAAGGTTGCCTTACCAAGGGAGACTAGTTTTCTCTTTACTTTGGGAAACAAAATTGATGAAAGAAGAAAAGTAGGTTTGATTGTTAGGAAAGTAAACACACACAAAACAACATAGAGAGAGAGAAGAAAATCTTTCCTTTGGAGAAAGTCTTATGAGAGAGAGAGGGAGAGGGCAACTTCTATAACTATATCTCTTAATATTTAAGTTTTATTTTTAATTTATTAAATTTCTTATTTATGTTACTTTAGATCCAATTAATAATTAATGTGTTGTCATTTTTGGTCTATATATTAATTAAAAAAACTATAAAGCGGATACTTCTATATGATTAAGAAGGAATATAGATTAGTGGAATGTGTCTTTTTAACTATACAATATGAAAGATAGTAACTTGTTATGTATGATGCTTTTGTTCCATTTGCAAAGATCTAGAAGACCATACAAATACATAATAACTAGATTAAGACCCGCGCCTTGCGCGGGATAAACATTATATATATAAATTATTTTATGTATTATATGTTCTTACATATTATGAAATAATAAATATATATTGAATAATTAAAAGTCAGTAACTATTACATATATAATTAAATTGGTGTGAACGTATAAATCAATTTTATTAATCCAAACATTCTTTAAAAAAAAATTGATAGGATATGTAATTAAATTTAAATGATATTAACATACATAATATATTTTTAATATTAATGTCTATTTTTTTTAACTTTTTTTAAAATGATGCTTTCTACTCATATTTTTTTTTTATATGTGTATTTTTAATAGCAAAAACTTTAAATTACTGATAACAAAATTTTCATTGTGTGATTAATAATTTTAGTAATTGATAATTTAAAAAAAATTATCAATGTTAGTTCAAAACTTTTATAAAAAAAAATTATTTTAATAGTTTTAAATTAAACAAATTTGATAGAAAATACATTTTTTTATCAGATCTTTATTATTCAAAATCATTAATTGTCATATATACTTTACCCACATTAGGCAATTCCGTAATCTTTATTTAAGGAAATAATAAATGACATTAATAATGAATTTATGGTTAGTTTAATGAAAAGCTTATTATATAATTAGATGGACCAACCTATTTCTCTAATAATTCTAAGAATCATCCTAGTGATGACATGTGGTTACAAAAAGAAGTTGTAATGTTTGACGAATAATATATAGGGATGAAAGAAAAAAAAACCTGAAGTGGGGAACCATCTCTAGGTAGTTCTGAGACGTTTTCTCTAGAATCTTCTACTCTGTCAGACTTTATGTGTACCAATTGGGTTCACGCCTTGTTTGAACATGTTGTCTTCAGCGTACCTGAAAAAGTTGAAACATGTTTCGTTCAAACATCTCAAACTCGTTCAGATGGTTCAAACTCTTGTACAGTTTCACTGTTCTATGGTTCCAATGTATGGTGAGAACTCACACTTCTTTGAGGAAAGGATGCTTGTAGAATGCGTCTGGGATTCTCCCAGTAAATTGGTTGTGATCAAGATACCTGGTTTCAAAATGATCCCATTAGAATGCACATTTTGTCTGTAAGCAAATCTAAGAAAAGACAAAACAAAAAAACTTACAGGGAATGTCAGCTTAGGAATGTGAGCAATGGCGCAAAAGGAATGTTTCGAATGAACTTGTTGTAAGACAGATAGATACCTACACAATGAATCCAGATACTGTTTATTGCAGATTTCATTTGGACGCAATATGGATAATCATCAGAAGCTAAACAAGAAACACAATGGTAACTTACAAATGGGTTAGCCTCTTCAGCTCACCAACCTCAGGAGGAATCACATCTTGTAGTTTATTCCACCTCAGGTTCCTAATGGTTACAACTTACAACAGAGTAAATGATTAGGTAAAGTAATTAGAAGCATTGGCATGATATGATGATACTAATAACAACACACTCCTGTCACATAACATATAGTTCCAATCTGTGTTGGAAAGATAAAATGAAAAATACAGAAAATCAATGTATAGAGCACAAGGAACATACAGTACTTACAGCCGTTTCAGCCGCCCAATTTGTGAAGGCAATTGACCAGTGAGCTTGTTGTTATGTATATCCCTGAAACAGTCCGAACCATCTTAAACATTAAATCTCTAATCTACCTAATGCCAGTACATATGAAAGGTGCATGGAAGCAACTTACAGTCTGGTTAAATCCAAAAGGTTTGTTACTGCAATGGGGAACGGTCCAACAATCGAAACCGCGTATAAACTTCTCTGCAAATCAGACAGATTCAAAAGCAATTAGTTCAGCCAAGTAAAATACAGAAGAAAACATTAAAGCCAGAACAAGAAGAAGAAAGTAGGACTTACAGTTCTGTGACAACCCTATAGTCTCCTTGTGACACCAGACCAAGGTGGGAGATCTCCATCTCCTCAAGGATGATGGCCTACCCATGAATACTCAAAGCTTGCACTGTGCAAACAGATCAATACAATGAGCAAAGAGAGCTAATATTAATAATAATATATATAAAGTAACTAGCTTCATGGGATCTATTCATTGTTCAGAGATAAGAACATGTTTATCCCTAAGAATCTTAAGTTGCAAATCAATCGCGGGCTCACACGAGTGAGTGGGTCCGCAAACGGTCTAAGAAACTCATTAAAATCGGTTCTTAATTAGTAGTTTTTATAATCGGTACTTAAGAGTTTTGTGGGGCTCACGCACTAAGAACCCCAGCGAAGACGCGGGATAAACATGCTTTAAACCGTCGAAAGAATGAAGCTCTGTACAGAGATACTACGAATCTTGATAATGGGTATGTTCCAAATCTATTAAAGAGCTATAGAAATTAAGAAATGGACGGAGGATACTTAAACACAAAACCAGAGGGTGGAAAAAAAAAAAGCAGACTTTACCATCTCCCTTCAACGTCTTGGAGTGAGAGAGAGCAAAGAAGAAAGACAAGACGCAGATCACAAGTAGCTCATACCTAGAAGAAGCCATTGTTCTTCTTATTTTCCTTAACAGCTTAAGTGTGAACGAGACAAAACAGATCCAAGAAATTAAAAGGGAAAGCCATTCTTTTTTTTTCTTCTCTTCCTCATGAGATTCTTAAACCGAAAACGAGAAACCAAACCGTGTCCGGTTTAGTATTGCTAGTAGAAAAATTAGTTACTCTAATCTAGGGTAAGGTTAAGAACCGGTTTGCTCATAGTTGTTTAGTTCAGAACCGGTTAAACCAAACCAAGCTTTAAAACAGAGTTGGCTACATTCTCAGACACAAGTTCAACATACATCACAAACAGAAGATTGATTTATGCATGTCAGACAAGCAGATCTTCTTCTCGCTAGAGTTTGCACTAGAGTTTTGCTCGACCAAGAATCGGAGAAGAAAGAGTTGACAACTCGACAGTGAGACAAGACGAGATAAGTTTTTTTTTTGCGGAGTATGCCACGTCATACAGTTTACTAAATAAAGGCTTATCACCTAATCAGCCCAATATAACGGGCCTCACTGTCAGGCCCATTACTCAACCGTTTTTTATAATTTCCCGGTTCAGGTCGGGTTAACTAACTACTAGGTTTATAGAATCTCAACGCCGAGCTCCCCACTTTGTCGACGACGTGAGGGGACTAATTACAATTCTGCGTTTTCATCTTAGGTATGTTTTATACGAATTTGGAGTTTCGTTTACTCAAATTCTACTGTTATCTGAATTTGATTGGATCCTCTTGTGCGAATTAGCTGTTCTTGTCTCTTTTGGTTGTATCTACAATTCTTTCAAATTTTGGGTGGAGTTTAGGACTTTATGTCGGCTGTTAAGTTGTTGTTTTAGATACAAGTTGTTGTTTTAGCCCTTATCTTGACTCTTCCTTGTCTTCGTTTTTTGGCACTGATAGTCACTTACCTGTATTCCCTTTAATGTGTGTTGTTATTATTGATTGCGTTTATACAAGCCTTATACAATAAAGGGTTTGTTTCCATTACTGGAGTGGTTGAGAAAGTTCAAGTTTATAACTCTTCAAGTATGTGTATGGCTATTAAGTTCCTTCTTGGTTGTCTAAAGAGGTTGTTTTTAGAGTCAATTTAATCTATTTTGTTTAAAAGGTTTGGTTTTTAATTGCTTCTTTAGCATTGGTTTCAATGAAGCTTGTGTTTGCTTATGTTAATGTTAGATTATCTGAAGAAAGTTTGGTTCTTTTTTGCTTTTAATCCAATTCCTCTGCCTATAAAATATTCTTGTCCTATGTCAAAGTTTGTGTCTTTATCCCCTTATCTTAAACTCTTTATCTTTGTTAATGTAAGCAGGCTTTGTACCAATAAAAGGGGTTAGTTTTTATCACTGCGATGGTAGATAAAGCTCAAGTCATCAGCCTCTGTCGCTCCCTGCTTCGAGCGGGGCGTCAGTACCCTGACTACAACATCAGGGAGTACGCTAAGCGAAGGACCTTGGATGGGTTCCGCATGAACAAGAGTCTCGCCGACCCGTCCAAGGTGGAGGAGGCTTATGCTGAAGGTAAGAAGCAGCTGGAGGTCGTGGAGAGGGTGGTCAAGGTTTACTTGGCGTATCCTCCCAAGACCAAGAACATCATGGAACTCAAGCTTCAGTAGTGGATATGTATGTTTGGGCTTTTTTCAATACCCTTAAAAAGCTATTTGTTATTGTTATTGGTCATTTTTTCTTAGTTCTTTTCCAACTACGAGACATTGCTTTGTGTGATTCTCATGTAATATTTGTGTCTTGATGGCTTCAGACCTTTCTTGAGTGAAGAGAGGATCAGAGAATAATCTTGTATTAGAGCTGAGATAAAAGAGTCTTTGTGTTGATTATTATTCTTAATAATAAATCTCACATGATTCTGCAGTTGTTGCATATAAATGTTCTCAGTTTTTCTGTACTTTATGTCTACCTTTAGCTCTGATGCTGTTAGGTTATAGATTCATACACATTATCTATGAATTGTCAGGAGACAAATCTGTATGATACAGAAGAAGAACAACAATATGGTTGCTTGTGTTCTATACAAATAAAGTTTAGGTTTTCCATAATAAGAAGCGTTTTGAGTTTAAGCAACAAGATTCACAGAAGATTAAAACAAAAGAGGGTCTGTGATGAACATGTATAACTCTGTTCATCCACTTCCCAGCTGGCAGCTGCGGTTTTGTTTGCACTTGAAGTTGAATTCTCCAACATCATGATGAAGAGATGTCCAAGTCCCTTGTTTTGTTTTTCTATGTCACTTCACATGTCAACTGCCATGTTCTTTAGCTCCCCCCAACAGATCTCACTCAAATCTGAAACCCATCTCGTAGCTTTGCTTTTTTTTTTTTCCATCTGTTGAAAACGAGTCTAGTTTTAGCAAGACAAAATGATCGAGTTCCACTACAGCTAGATGACAAAAGCAGTAATAAAGCACAAAGCACAGAGGCTTGATCATTAAAGCGACACAAGTTATGACTAAGAGGAGAACATGTCTTGGAGGAGCACTGACACCATCAAATAATCTCAAAGATGACCATCTCCTGTAGATATGATGATACAAGCTCAAGCTTGAGTACACTCACACACACATGGCCCAAAGAGAGAAAGAGAGAGAGAGCCCAAAGAGGAGCAGAGAAGCGTGTAGAAGTTGAAAAAAAAAGAAAAGAAACGTGCGCCGTCTGCAACCTCCACGTTTCTTTCCTCCTACTGGTTGACACCTCCTCAATCATTTCTTGAAACTTCTCAATCTCTCTACACACCTGTCGCCTCCTCCTTATTCACTTTGATTTTGTTTATTCACTTTGATTTGATCTCTATTTAATATTCTTTTTCAAATCATTCAAAATCCAACAAAACAGCTCATTACAAAAGCATATGGTTAAACTAAGTAACACGTGTCGGTCCGTTACATGATAGTACAAGTCAAAAAAAAAAAAAAAA
>QGKV02000571.1:38990989-39006504 GCA_003260655.2 Brassica cretica | reverse complement strand
CTCTCCTCCCAGCCCAAAACCTTCGCCAACGTCTTCATCGCCATCGTCGGCGCCGGCGTCCTCGGCCTCCCCTACACCTTCAAGAAAACCGGATGGCTCCTCGGCCTCCTCACCCTCTTCTTCGTCTCCTCCCTCACCTTCTTCTGCATGATGCTCCTCGTCCGCACCCGCCGCAAGCTCGAGTCCCTCTCAGGCTTCTCCTCCATCACCTCCTTCGGCGACCTCGGCGAAGCCGTCTGCGGCCCCGCCGGCCGCCTCGTCGTCGACGTCATGCTCGTCCTCTCCCAGTCCGGGTTCTGCGTCAGCTACTTGATATTCGTCGCCACCACCATGGCGAACTTGCTTAGCCGTGGGACTGAAGTTATCTTGGGGCTTGATCCGAGCTCTGTGTACATGTGGGGGTGTTTCCCTTTTCAGCTGGGCCTTAACTCGATCCCCACGCTGACCCATTTGGCTCCTTTGAGTATATTCGCTGATGTTGTTGACGTGGCGGCTACCTTGGTGGTTATGGTTCAAGATGTGTTTATCTTTGTTAAGAAAAGACCTCCTTTGAGAGTCTTTGGAGGCTTCTCTGTGTTTTTTTATGGGTTGGGAGTTGCTGTGTATGCGTTCGAAGGGATTGGAATGGTAAAAAAGACAATCACTTCCCTCTTTATTACATCTCTTGTCTCTATATGTTTTGAAACCAATGTTAAAAAAATCGCTAGGTGGTGGTAGACAACAACTTTCCTCTTTATTACATCTCCGGTCTCTATGTGTTGAAACCAAAGTTCAAAAAATCGCTAGGTGGTTAGACGTTTTATAGAAAAGTATTGTTTAGGAGTTGCTGTGTACGCTTGTTTGAGGGATTGGAATGGTAAAACACAACAACTTTCCTCTTTATTACATCTCTTGTCTCTATGTTTTGAAACCAATCTTCAAAAAATCGCTAGGCGGTGGTTAGACATTATGTAGAAGATTATTGTTTTAGGAGTTGCTGTGTATGCGTTTGAAGGGATTGGAATGGTAAAAGACCACAACTTTCCTCTTTGTTACATCTCCTGTCTATATGTATTGAAACCAATGTTCAAAAAAATCGCTAGAAAAGTATTGTTTAGGAGTTGTTTGAAGGGATTGGAATGGTAAAAGAGAATCACTTTCCTCTCTATTACATCTCATGTTGTTGTCTTTGTTGAAACTAATGTTCAAAAAAAATTCGCTAGGCGGTGGTTAGGCGTTTTGTACAGAAGATTATTGTTTAAGCAGACGTCGTCTAGACCTATTTTTAAAACACTGGTTGAAACATGTCTACAGGTACTTCCTTTGGAGCTAGAGGCTAAGTACAAAGACAAGTTTGGTAGAGCGTTGGGGCTAGCCATGGGGTTAATCTCTATCATGTACGGAGCGTTTGGGCTGCTAGGGTACATGGCTTATGGAGATGAGACTAAAGATATCATCACCACGAACCTAGGGGTAGGTTTGGTGAGCACTCTTGTTCAGCTAGGCTTAGCAATCAACCTCTTCTTCACGTTTCCACTCATGATGCATCCTGTCTATGAAATCATCGAGCGCCGTCTCTGCAGCTCTAGTTACTCCATTTGGGTTCGTTGGTCCACTGTGCTGGTGGTTACTCTCGTTGCCCTGCTCGTTCCTAATTTTGCAGACTTCTTGTCTCTTGTTGGGAGCAGTGTCTGTGTGATGCTTGGATTTGTTTTGCCATCGCTCTTCCATTTACAGGCATTCAAAGAGGAGCTGAGCTTTGCAAGAAAGGTGGTAGATGTTGTTATTTTCCTCATTGGTGTTATGATAGCCGTGGCTGGGACATGGACTGCTGTCATTGAGATCATGACATCCAAGGCCTGATCATTTTTCTTTCATTGAAGATTCTTGTTAGCAGTAGAAACAAGAAGAGAAGACATTGTTGGTTGTTATTTCTGTTGCGTTCCCTTCCACACTTGTTTTTGTTTGAGTCTTTTATTACTATTTTGTAAGAAAGACTCTTGAAGAGATAACCAATAAGACAAGTATTCTTAAGAGTGTGACCGTGCGGGATTTATTTTGTAGTTATTGTGTTATTATGTTTTATACAATAGAGATGGTTTATTTAATTCGAAATAAAGAAAAGAACTAACAATCTGTATAGTTTATTTGAAATGGACTAATTTATGTTTTCCATATACTGTTTTCTTATGTAGAAATGATTCTTTGATCGAATTCGAATGTTTAACTGTTTAGTTGCTTTTCATCTCTACTTGTACCTTATGTGGAAACATCCTTCTGTTGATGCAAAGATAATCAGATAAGCACAAGAAAGCTTAAATTTTTTTTTCAAAAACTTAAATTAGATTATGAAATTAATACTGGATTTGCCTTTGGAAGATCAATGTTGATCTTATTCAAGTTTTATTCGGTGTCATTGGCAATCATCTGATTCAAACACATGAAAGCAAACAGAGCCGCTGTTACCACTTTTCTACCTTCCATTGAAACATATAATGAAGTATGCAGAAGTAGTTATCTTATTCATCAACCAAACGTAAAGTATATATACAACATGAATAGCATAAGCTAACTAGGAATAGGAAAGTAGATTAGGCTAAATCCCTAAATAATAGGATCATATCATTATCCTCTCATTACTCCCCTCAAATTGGCAATGACATATCTCGAATGCCTAACTTGGACAGCAGAAATTGAAATGTAGGAGCAGGAAGAGGCTTCGTCAGAAGATCAGCCGGTTGATTCTTTGTTGAGATGTGAACAGTCCGAAGAAGTTTAGCTTGAACAGCATCACGAACCATATGACAATCATTCTCCACATGCTTGGTTCATTCATGAAAAACAGGATTCTTGGCTATATGAATTGCCGATTGACTATCACAGAAGAGACACATTGGTTGAGGATGATAGAAACCGAACTGGTGAAGTAGACGCTTTAGCCATTTGAGCTCGCAAGTGGCATCAGCCATGGACCTGTATTCGGCTTCAGCCGATGATCGAGAGACTGTGTGTTGTTCCTTGGTTCTCCATGAGACTAGCGAGTCACCGAGTAACACCAGATACGCACTCAAAGATCGACGTGTACGTGGACAAGCAGACCAGTCCGCGTCACAAAATGCAGTAAGCTGGAGATTACTGTCTGAAGATAACATAATACCTTGATCAGGACAACCTTTTATGTATCTAACAACTCGTAGTGCAGCAGTCCAATGATCGTCACGAGGCTTCTGCATAAATTGAGATAGGAGATGAACAACATAGCTTAGTTCGGGTCTTGTAAACGTAAGATAGATTAATCTGCCGACCAGTCTTCTATACTTGCCAGGGTCGGTGAGAAGTGGACTCGTAGACACCGCAAGCTTGTGATTCAACTCAGTAGGAACCGGCGATGGCTTTGCACCAAGAAGACCACACTCAGTAATAATATCCAAGGCGTACTTTCTCTGAGACACAAAGATCCCCTCAGGACCTCTTGCGACTTCCAAACCGAGAAAGTATTTAAGTTTACCTAGATCTTTCATCTTAAAACATTTGTGCAAATAGTTCTTGAACCTCTGTATAGTAGAAACGTCATTATCGGCAATGATAAAATCATCGACATACACCAAGATGTGTAAGCATATATCGCCCCGAACAAAAGAGAACAATGAGTAGTCTTCATAACTCTGGACAAATCCGAAATCCAAGAGATTCTTACTCAACTTTGCAAACCAGCATCTAGGAGATTGTTTGAGACCATAAAGGGACTTGCGAAGACGACNGACGTAGTAGTAGGTGGCGGTGTTGAATGTACCTCTGGTTGTGCAGGTTCGATACCGCTCCCCCTTGATGGAGACGTCGGTTCTAACCAGTCATCGATCGGATCATTATGTTGCAGAACTGGTGGTGAAACATAACCAGTGTTTGCAATCCCTGGAAATTGATCCTCAAAGAATGTTACGTCGCGACTGATGAAGAATTCATTGGTTTCAAGATCGTAAAGCCTCCAAGCTTTCTTTCCAAATGGATATCCCACAAAAATACACTTTCTAGATCGTTCAGCAAACTTATCTTTGCTCCTTGGTCGCCAATGCGCATAAGAAAGGCATCCAATGATGCGTAGAAGATCATACACCGGTGGTTTCCCATGTAAGAGTTCATATGGAGTCTTGCCGTGAAGCAATTGTGTTGGTGTCCGGTTGATTATATGAGCCGCAGCTAGGATACTTTCGCCCCAAAAATCTACTGGTAAACGGGCTTGGAACAAGCATGCTCGAGCTACATTTAGAATGTGCCTGTGTTTCCTTTCTACCCTCCCATTCTTTTGAGGAGTATCAACACATGGCGTATGATGTATGATCCCTTGCTCTTGAAAGAACGGTTTTAGAACCATAAACTCAGTGCCATTACCTGTCCGAATCGTTTTGACACTTCGACCAAACTGTTTCTCACTCATGGCGCAAAAGTTTTTAAGCAGGGTTGAAACTTCTGATTTCTCAAGTATTAGGTAAGTCCATACAGCACGGGAATAATCACCAACCACAGTAAGAAAGTAAACAGCCCCACAAGAAGCTGGTGTACGATAGGGTCCCCAAACATCGCAATGAATCAAACCAAAAGGACGTTCAGCTTTATTAAGACTATCAGGGAAAACTGATCGAGTTTGTTTTGCTCTAAAACAAATGTCACACTGACTAGAATTAGAAAAATCTATCTTAAGTGTATCAAAAACCGGTAGAGTAGATAAAACTTTGTAGGAAGGATGTCCAAGTCGACGATGCCACAAATCTGAAGGAGACCAATTCGTTTTTGCAGCTCCATGAACTCGTGCAACTTTAACACCCGTAAAATAGTAAACCCCCTCACGTTCTTCACCTGCTCCATTCAGAGTCCTCAAAAAACGGTCATGTAAAACACACAACGTATCAGTGAATATTGCTATGCAACCAGTTTGCTTCAATAGTTTAGAAACTGATATGAGTGTGCAGTTAAAATCTGGCACAAAAAGAACATCATGCAACGAATAGTCATTGCTGAGACGTAGTCGTCCTCGTTTTGTTGCGCTTGATAGTCGGCCATTAGGAAAAGTGACCGAAGAAGTAAAGTCAGAGACGTCGTGGAGTAAAGACAGATCACCAGTCATATGATGTGAGGCGCCTGTATCAATAACAACATCCGTATATTTAAGTTTACCCGGCAGACGCTCTGATGAGAGGTTGCTCTGTTGATTTTGGAGCAATGCGATCAAAGAAGCAATCTGGTCCGAGTTGTTTAGAATCTGATTGTTTTGAGTAGTATACGCAGCATTGATGCGACCGCGTCCACGTCCCCTATTACCACCGAAACGTCCTCCGCGACCTCATCTCTGATTGTTGTTTTGACGTTGTTGTTCATTATACCAATCAGGAAAGCCATGAAGTAGAAAACACTCTGTATTATCATGGCCTTGGCGACCACAGTGTGTACCCTTTAGTTTTTGTGATAAACAAAGCTATCAAAGCTTTCAACTTGTGGAATCTCAAAGACTCATGATAGCCCATTTGCTTTAACCTTGCATATCAATATTTCTATTGGCTTTTAGATACATTAATCCAAGAAACACACTAATCATTGGAGATTGAATTAGTTTATAAATCATGAATTTTGTAAATATTTTGTCGGTTAGATTAGTTTTAGGAATATATATAATTGGAGATTGTGATTGTTAGATTAGTTTTGTAAATCATGGACTATGTTAGTTAGCACTTAAGCACAATTATAGCGTGGTCGAAACATGCTAGCTTTCATTTTTTTAAACAATTACTATATATCGTATATTCTGTGTAACACAAAATTAATTTGTGTTATCAACTAATTTTGGAATGATGATATATTTCATAAGCTCAATTAATTTGTTATAGTAATTATATCGGTAATAATGTTATTTTTAATTGCTACTATTTAAATATATAATGTTAAAGAAATATATACATATATTACTAATTATACATATATTACTAATTATCTTCACCAACTAATGAAATACTGTATTTTATTTAGAAAATAGGTTATTTCGAATTGATGATATATAAAATTAAAGCCACGCATATTTCATGAGAAAAATGACGTCATAATTTCCTACCGAAAGTTTTTTTGGGATTTCCTTGTCGGACAACAAATTTCAGGTCCTTAGCTAGGATTGTGCTTTGTTTTGTAGTAGCTTTGTGAGCTGAGGCTGGAGCTTTCCTACCCCTTGCACGTACTACACTCGTTTTGTAGTAGCTTTACATCTGTTTTATTAAGTTGTTATCCCATATTTTATTTATGTAAAAGATATATTGTTTTGATATATTTCTCAAAAAATTCTCATATTTTTCTTATGTTTTTAATGTAAAAGTATTGAAATAATTTATATGTTCTTTTACCCATTTTTGTGATATATAACTTCTTATTGGAAATATTCCAAAACTAATTGACAAAATCATAAGAAAAATAAATTAACCAAATGTAAACTAACTTATTCAGAATAAGCTCTCCTCCACACATACTTTACTTCTTGACACTTAACCAAATTAGCGCTAAATTATTCTAAACAAGATTAGGTTTTAAACAGCAATTCTAACCTTTCGATCGCTAATTCACCAATATGAACGCTCTCAACAAGAAAAACGCTGTCACCAAGAAAAAAAAGAATAACTTATGAAGTTTATTTACCTCTTGAGCCTTATGATTCTCATCAACCAAGCGAGTGGCCGGAGACAACCCAAACCTTCTTTGCATGTGCTTTCTTAAGTTATTATCTCATATATTATTCTCATACTTTACTCAAATTGTTTTCATATTTTGCTTATGTTTTTTTGTGTAAAAGTATGCAAAGGTCTTGAATTTAGATGTTTTCTAGCCTTTTGTGATATATAACTTCTTATTGGAAATATTCCTTATTTGTAAATGTTATAAAAGTATAAGCACGAAAAAATCATTCTAATATAAATATGCAACAACTCGTAACACTTTAGAAAATAATTTATCTTGTATATGAAAAAAAATCCTAAATTAATATATTCCTCAATATATTTTAAAAGAAAAACGAAAGATGAGAGAAATAATTCATAAATTAAGAAAAACGGATATATCAAAGCATATGTTTTACCAAACTGTGAAATTTGGTATGTTAATAAATTTGTTTGAGCATCTCCAGTGTATTTTGTCATTTTCACCTCTAAAATAAAAGAATTCTATAATACAGGTGATATATGCTTTAATGTATTCCTCTAAAATAGTAATATCTAAATCTAGAGTAAAAAATAGATGAATGTTATTTATTCTTCTATAAATATAGAAAAATAGCAATTTCTATTATAGAAGAAGAAATAGGAGTGGGTTGGAGCAATTTTACCTCTAAATGCTATTATAGAGGTAACAATATCAATACTCTAATTAAATAAAGATACAACAAGTTGTCACGCATTTTTTTACCGTAGTAATTCATCTCCAACCAAGCTGAACTCGTTTTTTACGCAACTGCATGTGCATCCTAACCTTTGAGAAGAGAGGGGAGTAAACTATGAGAGAGATTTCTTGGATTAGAGCAGAGACCAGAGTAAAGAGTTCTTGTCTTCTTTTTGTTCTTCATAATTCCACACGATTCTACTGGTGTTACATAGGAATGTTCCAACTTTTGTATGCCCACCTTTAGCACTGATGCTTTTAAGTTACATCAATCTGAGATTCATACATCATCTTTCTGTTGTCAGAATTTCTTGAGAAAGTATATGTTTGCTTGTATTCTATTAATATTTTTGTTCTTTCATAATAAATATGTAATATAAACATAGACAGAAACGTATACACCATGATAAGCAACTAGTTCACTGAAGAAACACTAGAGGAAGGAGTGTAATGAACATATAACTATGTTCATCTACTTCCTGAGCAAACGGCTGGCACGTTGGTTTGATTGTTGCACTCTGTAATTGAGTTCGTCAACATCATCATGAAGATAATCAAGACCATCTTTCTGCCTTCCAATTTCACTTCCCATGTCAACTGCCATGTTCTTTAGCTCCCCTAGTAGATCACTCAAATCTGAAAGTCCATCATCTTGCTTAGCTTTTTCCATCTGTCAGAAACGTATAAATTAGTAAGATTACATAACTTTTTTTATACTCAAATGTCAAGAGAAGCTAGCTTTTGATTTTTAATCAATGTCTCAGGGTTTGGATCTTTGTGCATTTGCATCATGTTCATGCAACACTCATCTAGGACCGGTCCAGAGCATAGACTAATGAAGCAATATAGGCTCCAAAATTTTTTTTTTTTTAAATTATATAAATCCCTTACTAAATTGTTTATAGTCTCAAAATCTTAAAGACCGGCCCTTAATCTCATATGCAAGAGTATAGTACTGTTCCACTGAAAGAAAAAAAACAAGATAGGGAAGAGAAGTGCTAACCTCCACTCTCTGATAAGCATCAGCTGATTCAGGAAGAGGTTCTCTGGTTCTTGATTGTGCTTTTGGTGCTGGGCTCAGTCCAAGTTTTTCCCTTTTCTCTAAGTGGTTAACTCTTCTCGTTGGTGAGTGATCTAAAAAACACACAATAGGAATCATGCAATTAATAAAAAAAAAGAAGGTAAAATAGCTGCGAGAATAAACCAAGAAGCAAACCTCTAGTTATGACAGGACCATTAATAGGGCGAGTCTTCTTTGGCTTCCATGTCTTTGAAAACATACCTCCAAGGCTTCCAAGAAGCTTCTCACCCTGAACAATCAAAGTATCTTAATCAATATAACTCATGTGACTCATGTCATTATATTATTTCACACCAACGTTCAAGAAATAACCAGGCCCTAACTTTGGGATCATTGATTAGACGGCGTCTAGACCGATTTTTTTTAGTGTCTATACCGATTTTTTAAAAATCGGTCTAGAATAATCATTTTGTTAAGGTCTTGTTTGCCGACTAGGCCTATTTTTAGAACACTGTTTCACACCAAACAAACACACCCTCTCATCTCTAATCACTGAATTAAGAAAGAACCAACAAAAAAGAGAGAGTGAGAAAGAGAGCTTACTCTACTGAGATCATGATCTATTTCAGCAGCTTTATGGTGCGTCCTCGTGATTTGCTCACCCTGGTCATGTAACATGACCAAAGTTCTGGTAGCATCCGACCTTATCTCTTCAGCTACCTTGAGAGAACCTTGAACAGACTTTGTAGTCTCTTCAGCTTTGTACACAGCATAGCCTTCAAGCTCCTGAACAGACTGGTTCTCAACACCTCCTGAGTCGTTGAAATTGTTCTTGTACTGGTATCTCGAGTTCGAAGTCAATGACTGCTTGGAAGAGCTACTACTAGACCCTTTCTCAACCTCATCAAAAGGGTTTGTCATAAGAGCCAAAGAGGGCTCAGAGGAAGTTCTCTTGGAGGGGTTAAGTTTGTTGTCAGATTCATCATCTGAATTAAAAGGGTTTGGTTTGTGGAATCCAGGATCAGCAGAGTTGTGGTTGGGAAGGTTTGCTGGTGATTTCTTCAAACCAAACATTGTCTCTTAAAAACTTGTGGCAACAAACGAATACTTGGATTGGTAAAGTAATAAACCTTCCTGCAGAAACCAAACAGTGGTCAAGATTTGATGCTTTGGTTCTGACTTGGAAGCTAAACAACAAAAGTAAGAGTAAAAAGGGGGTTTTGAGATACTAAAGCTTTGAAGTTCAACAAAACCAAGACAAAACATAGAAGTTAAGGTAACGAAGACTATTAAGTAAATTAAAAATAATAATAAGATTCATTGTACTTGTTTTTATTGGCAACTAGTGTTTCAAAAGGAGACAGCTTGAAAATAAAGGAGCAGATGGTGCAGAGACAAGTGAAGTGGCTAAAGAGGAAAAAGTACGATAACTTTCTATAATTATCAGACAGCAAAAAATCGAACAGAAACAGAAACAGAATAACAGAATCTACCAGAGGGAGGGTACCTGGATGAGCAAAGTAGTAGAGGAGAGGAGAACGAAGAGAAGAAGAAGATGAAGATTAGTGTTTAAGAAGGACGAAACCAATGCGTAGAAGAAGGGATCAAAATAAAGGAAAACGATTTAACGCGGAAACGACTCGGAACGACCCAATTTGAGTTCAAAAGTCTTTGGGTTTGGTCTTGACGAAATATCTTGTAACAATAAACGTATATATATCTCTATCTATTAAATAAAACAAAATTTATTAATTCCACACTCTCTTTTTTCATGCACCAGTGTAAAAGATATGTTAGTTTCTAACAAAATTCATTGCATTCTGAATAATCATTATAATTCTTAAATATAAAATAATTATTTTTCAACAAAAAATTATTTTTATAAATGTAGCAGAAAAATTAGAATTTTTAATGACTAAATATCATTAATTGAGAACTGGTCAATTTTTTTTCTTCTGCTTTTTGTTTTCTTTTCCCTGTCTATTTTCCCCAGTTTCCATTTTTGACGTTTGGGGACATGTTATCTATCAACTTTTCATCCAAAAACTACCTTCTTTGTTGAATTTGTCAAACAACATGATATAATGTAGCCCAAAAATTCATACTTGAACATTAAAATATCATACTGGACATTAAAATAACACAGTTTGTCAATGCATATATGCACGTGTGATATGCCCATTCATCACAATTTTATTTAACAAGTAGAATCTCGTCCGAACGTTCTAGTAGGTATGAATGATATTTCAGTATGTGATTTCAAACGCATACAAGAAAATATGAATCAAACTTGAGATAGATTTTACATTTTAATCATAAGCCTTTTATTTGGAAAATACACACATTTATTTAAATAACCCCGTCATGATGAACCTTAAGTGGTGGATAATTATTGAGGGCGGGAAAATACAAAGGCCCACTTAAGGCCCATTCTTTCTAACATAAGCAAATTTGGTCCCAGCTTGCTTCTCCTCCTCCACACGCTCAGATGCGCTTCCAGCCTCAACCACCGTCTGCTTTGACGTATCCTCAAGTGAAACTTCTAATCTCTTGACCATTGAGTCTTCTGGGCGATCTTTTTCTTTAAGGCTTTCTTCTAGAATCTTCTTATCATCAAAGAGAACCTGTACACTCAGTGTTTAACAAGTATCAGTGAGACTACTTTAAGCGTTAAAAAACCAAAAACTACTAAACGTTACCTCTGCATGTTTCTTTACCTTGGCAGCGTGCCTTCGACCCATCAGATGAGACTCAAAGACAGTTGGACAAGCGCATACCACACTGCAGATACTACACACATATGCTTCAGACTCGGATTTATCTTTACTCACCTTGTCCTTGAACTCCTCTGGATGCTCAGTGACTCCTTCATAGCCGCCTGACTTCATCTCCAGGCTCAGGTTTAGTATACTCTCAAACTCCCGGGTCAGATTTGCATCTTGTGAAAGCTCTGGTGTGTTGAAAATGGCATCAATCCATTCCCTGTAGAAGACTTCAAAAATAAGAATACTTCAATTTGGCATAAGCCAAGTTTGAAGTTTACCTAGCTTCTTCAGGTGCCTCTCCATCTATCAAGTGATTATTATATTGAATAACATCATCTGGTATTTGCTTATCACCAAGTAGAGACTGTTTCAATAATAACGTTTTATCATAATCAAACCTTTGATTTCACACTGAGACAATCTAGAGATGTGCAGAAACAGACTCATCAACTTACCTCTGCGTGCTTCTCAATGGTAGCAGCATGCTTACGACCATTAAGATGAGACTCGAACATGGCAGGACTATCACAAATGACACTGCAGATACTGCAAACATATGGTTCAGCTTTATCTTCTTCAATCACTCTACTCTTCCTCTTGTTCCTCTTTTTCTTCTTCTTGTTCATGTCCTCCTTTAGATTCTCAGTCAGGCCTACAGGTTCATTTTCTGGCTCACCTGGCTTTATTTGTAAGATCTGTTTGAGCATGCCTTCCAACTCCTTGATCACAATCTCATTTTGTGTAGGTTCTACTTTCATGGGGATTGCATCAAAACTCTCTCTGCTACACAAAAACATTATTGGTGTTAAAGTTTCGTGAGCTTCCAACTTAAAACCAATTGATGGTAGATAAATTGGTCCAAGTCTTTTATATATTAGTCATGTACCAGTAAAACACTCGATGTAAGAGCTTTATATTATCACAATCATATTAGAATCTACTTAAAAATGTGACATTTGAGAGGCACAACTGGAATTTACCTCACTTCTTTGGGCACCGGAAAGTCGCGGCTTAGTTCACTGAAGACATGATCTACATGGAGAGGAGCTACATTTCTTTCAGATGTTTCAATAGTCTCCATCAGTTCCTTGTTCTGTTTCTCCAAGCCCTTCAAAGACTCCTGGTCATTCTCTTGAACACTTTCTTCAACGTTTTTAGTTTCACTACATTTCTTCTGAAGCTTCTTTCTATTCGTCTCCTTTACTAAGAGCTCATTTGGTGCTTTTGGGACATAGATTCCTTTGAGTTTGCTTCGCGCAGACCTACTAGAACCAGACCCTGAATCCATTGGTTGTGTGGATTCAGAAACATCTTCACTAGATACTTCAGAGCTCTCAAGTACCCCTGAGGATTCACACTGTGTGAGAGAACTCCCACTTGCTAGTAATAAGCTTCTCCAGAGCCATGAGGTCTTAGCAGAAGCAACAAGGGAAGGTGAAGTTCTTTGAGGGTGTGCCAAAAGAATGTTGTATCTCCTCATTCGCAGGCGGTGAAGAGCATCAGAGAAGTCTATGTCACCGGAGATAAGCATTATATTAGCCGGAGGAGGATTCTCCACCACCCACAAAAACATATCCACCAGAATCTTCTTGTCACTCGCATCTTTCCTTCCTGTTCAAGAACCATAAAGACTTGAGATTCAACGACCATACCCAAATCCAGTTCCTTGCAATAAAATAAAATGTTACAATAAATAAGTAATCCAAATCCAGCAACGGATATTAGAACAAAAAAAGTCTGATATATAACTCTATTTAGTACGAGGCCTTTTGAAAATAACCGATCCAATACAAATCTGCAAGGATTTAATTCCGAAACGGACAATATATACTAAGCCAAGGGTTGGATCCAGGAATGCACATCTGATCCGTTACAACATAACACACATCTAGTATAATTTTAGTAGAGTGTATGGCCTAGAAATGCATCGGGTCCGTCACAACATAAGCACAGCTCCTTGAACCTAAACTCTTAACTACATAATCCATTCCGATCCAAAATTTATATATGTATTATAAAAATCAAGAGATTTTAACCGGAGGGGACGTGGTTAAGAGAGATTCCAGTGGAGGAGAGAGCTAGTTGAACAGCTTTAGGGATGAGATCTGTGTTGCCATAGGAAGAGATAGAGAGAGGACCACAGTAATTCATATTAGCCAGCGCTGTGGTTAACTTCTGAGTGATCCCATGAGCATCATAACCCTTGGGAACAGCACAGTTCTCTATGTCCCACCAAACCGACGTTTTAGCCCTCGTGTACTCAGCCTCAGCCGTGTTGTCCATCATCATCTCCGCCGATGTGATGAGACGGTCGTCACTCAACTTCTTCTCACATGCTCATCGTATTATTGAAGAGGCTGATCGCTTTTGTACAAGTAAGCTTTTTCTTTCCAAACCAAAGAGGACAGAAAAGCAGAGGACAACAAAAAGTATATAAAATTGACTTGACTTTAGAATAAAGAAACTAATGACCAACTTTTATTATTGAAGAGCTTAATTATAATTTAATAATTTAATTACAACTCGATAATTAGTTCTTATTTTTTCTTTAATAATAAGAAACTGTCCTCTTAAAACAAAAGTAGTTAGCAAAAAACAAAAATCTCAATGGGGTAGTTTTAGGCGTGCAACTTGGGTTAAGGGGTGTCAGAGTTGAGGAAGAAACCACTTGGTGACTTTATTTCTTAGCAAATTCTATACAATATACTCTCTGGTTTTCGTAAAGTTAAAAAAATATATTATTTACATTTTTAATGTTTGTTTTATTAACTAATTTCAAACTTCAAAAAAACTTAATTATATTTATTAAATTTTTATTGGGTTAAAATTATGGAAAAAAATAATCACAAAAAATTATGTAAATTTAATATGTTTTATTAAAATGTGTGAAATGTAATATGTATCATTTTGAAACAAATGGAATATTATATTTGAATATTTACCTGTGTTATCTAACACATTTTCTTACTGAGTGGGTCCCGCCTCTGGTAACATGGTTAAAATGTATGGTGTAAATAATGGCAGTTGTATGAAGCAAAATGTGTGCCATGAATATAATGTGTGGTATATAATCAATGTCTTAAATGACCAAAAAAAAATCAATGCTTTAATGAGCGTGTCTGGATGTAGTTGTTTCAAAATCTAATTAGAGAGTAATTCACTAGTGGCGTATTGATCACAAAACAATTATAAACTTAAATATTATTATGAGACACCACTAAAATATGCAAAAACTTGGTTCCATGATCATTTATAAGTAATCTTAACTTCCCCTATGGTAGAATCTTAACTGGTTTTGGTTCTATTCTTTCTTGGTTTCTGATGTGGAAATCTTCTTATTTTTGGGTTGAAGTAACTCATCTTTAACACTTATGAGGATTCAGATACCTCTTTTATTAGCAAATAGGATTTGACGTACCTCTATGTCAATACAAAAATAAAAACGAGATTAAATAATGTTTCTTTTCATCCTAGATTACTTTACTTTAGTGTATAAAATGAGAGTTTAGAGATTGTTTTTCTATAAAAAAATGAAATGGTTTACATATAATTGCTAGGAGAAGCAATTTATTAGTAATAAGATTTGAGAGAGTTACACATAAAGACACATTGTGTCTTTCGTTTACCTACAAAGACACATTCAGTATTTGACACACTTTTTGTGTACGGATGCCACAGTTGTGGACGAAAAAGTTCTTTGTTAGAGAAACAAGCAAGGATGTTTGGTTTTAGTCACTTATTTGTTCGAGGAAGTAGGTTTATCGGTTAGTGAGTCTATTTTAAGTCCTTGGATGAGATGCTAATAAACCATATCCAATGGATGAGAAAATGACGGTACAAAAACTTAAATTGTTGATAGTGACTCATCAAGATTTGAGTTTTTTTTTTTAAATAAGTAATACTATCTTTCTTTTCTTCTTCGTCAACGAACTTAAAGTTATTTACGAAAGTGTGTGAATCTTTCAAATGTTTTATTGAGTTTGTTTTTGGTTTTCTCGATTTTGATTCTAACAGTGCAAGGAAAGCGTTGAGAAGTCAAAGGTGGTCAAGGGATGTGTGGATATGGGTTATGTGGATTGGGGTTTATGATTTGGGGAAATGTAGATAAGAAAGCATAGATAGGGGAGTGCGTACATGTTGTATAATTGTGGATATAAATTGAAAAAATTGTAACATTATATAGAGACACAGAGAGACGTGCACAATGATGGTGTGGTCAGTGACGACATAGACATAGAAATTGCGTATCCACCAAATCCTCAAAATATAACCCAACCACAGTTCATGTATCCAACAATACGTATCCACACATCTGTATCCTTACCCAACATTGCATCCACAAC
>QGKV02000571.1:38967876-38979076 GCA_003260655.2 Brassica cretica | reverse complement strand
CAAGAATTTGAAGTTAGAATGCGCGCAATCTCACAGAAAAGGCTACTAGAAAATTTATTAATATGTTTGAAGAACACTTGGATTTAACTTTCTGGCATGCAAGAACTGTCATCTATCTTCTAGATATGGATGAGACGTACCAGTTTCTCGCCTGGTTTCAATTGTGCGGTAGGGGTTGGCGGGATAAAGACTTCCTCATATCCTTTTAAGTGCTTCCTTACAGTCCCTTGGGGAAGAGCAAATGCAAGAGAATTGGCTTCTCCAGACCCGATCAGATCATCAAACCCACTATTCTTTTCACTTGCCTCTAGTAAATAAGAAAAATTGGCCTCCGATATTTCACTCTCTAAACCAAGCTCGGCACTGCGTTTGTTTTTCTTTTCCTCCTTACGCCGAAGTTTCTCAATTTGCTTTGCGGACTCTGTTTGAACAGTAACCTGAAAGGTGGCTGCGGGTTACTGTGGGGATATTAAAAAAAATTGGCACAGCATTATATGGGAAGGCCTCACTCAAATGGCACTACCTGTGTGCCATATGTAGGCATCCGGGTTTGGGTGTTTGAAGCTGTTTTGTCAGACTTGAGAACCATCTGACCATGATGGATAGCATCAACAATCTCCTTCCGATGCTGAAAAGGAAATCAACAAGTCAGACACCATTCAGATTTCTGAGAAACTAGAAAGCAGAGAATAACTTCACTATATACCGAAGTAACAACCCTTTTAGTCTTTTACTATACCTACGCACAAACCCACACATATCCACGGAATGACTTTATATCAAGCGAGAACATTCAGCGATAATATTAGAACGTGATTCAATTAAACACCATTAAAGCCGGTTTGCAGGAACATAGACTAAGCTAGTACGTAGCTTTAACTAAGAGCTACAAGATAAAGATTACCACTCAAACGTACAGCAACTCTCGAGACATGCATTTATACAGTAGAATCTAAAGCTAAGAAGGCAAAAAGTGTCCAATCACAAGTTCAGATAAAAGAGAAATATACACGCCACGCTTACCATAATAAGGTCTTGAACAGTCTCAAATGCGCCATCCCCAACAAGATCCAACAAATCCCCAGCTATCTGCAGGAAAAAATGTTAACATCCCTTCTTCTTCCACTTGTAAGTATATGATGCAGGATTATGCGTAGTAAGTTTCAAAATATTTCACCACAACACACATACCTCTTCACCAGGCTTATCCGAATCCAGAAACCTACATATAGCCATCGCCAGCTCATCACGGGAAAGTTGTGAATTGCTTTCTCTAACCATCTGTCCGCATGCATCTCTAAGCCAACTTAAATCAAATTTTCCTGCATTCTGATTCTTTGTCATCTCACTGACATCACTCCATCCTTCCGAAAATGATGCATGAGCGCCATTGCTTTCTTCATCCTGAAACCCTCTTTCGCCAAGAGATTCTTCCACCAGAAAACGACTTGGTAGATTGAAAACAAGGTCGGCACCAAATTCAGCTCCATCATCAACCTCATCCGCATATACCTCAGACTGATGNATAAAAACAAAAACAAACCAACGTTAAGCAACACCCTAGAAAAAGTACAAAGCTTTGTCCTTTTTCATAAATCAATCTTCCAGGAGTACTTACTTCTTTTCAGCAACGCTCTTATCACTAAAACCACCGTCCTCCTCCTCTACTGGCTTCCCAAAGAGACGATACGCTGTAAAAGCAACCTCACGAAACTCCTCTGACGGAACTTCCCGATCTATCAACTCCACCACAGCTCCAATAAACTGCTTGTATGCTTGCCGCACTTCTGGAGAAGCTGTTTACACCAATTCCAATCAATATTACACAAAACATCACCTCATATTACATTTAGATCAAATAATGGTAGCTTATGAGAAAAATATCTTTATCACCTCCTTCCCATTGATGGACTATCCTCCTAGCAAGGTCAGATTCATCAAGGCGACTCCCAGAGCTGAATCAACAAACACAAGATGAAATTTGACATGAAACATCGTCATCACATGACTATACAGCCACCAAATTCAATACAGATCCTAGAGAATCCAGTGAAACCCTAATTAACGAGTGAATTCCAAATCAAAGCGAAATCTCAGGAACTCGGGGAGGAGAAGTCGACCTGCGAGGCTTGTTGAGAGTTTGGAGTATGGTTTTGCGGCGAAGGTAGGCTTGATCGATGTCGAAGGGGTCCCTTAGAGAGCTTGTCAAGCGAGGAAGCTGAACCAACATGATTAAACGCTGTAGTCTGCGTCGTTTAGGCTTCTTCTTCTTCTTCTTATTCACCTTCTGGTTTAACTCTCCGAGGAAGAAGGCGACCGATCGCTTTCGCTTAAACGACGCTTCAATACTTAATGAACAGTTGTACTAGGACCCGTAACACCGACCCGCTAAAATACGGGTTCATTAAAACGACGGCGTCACTTCAATAGGATTCGCGCACCGACCCGCTAGAATACGGGTTCACTAAAACGACGGCGTCACTTCAATAGGATTCGTGCACCGACCCGCAAAAATACGGGTTCACTAAAACGACGGCGTTTTGGATTGGTAAAGATTTTTTTTATAGATATTTTACAATTAACATGCGATGGACCAATAATAAATTATTCCTTTTTAATTGGTAAGCCATTTAGGTTGGTGAGAATAGTACTTTTGAGTTTGAATTTTGAACTTTTATTGCAAATAGTTAACTAATATTGTCAATATTAAAATATAGATGGACTGTAACAGTGTTTTTGAGTTTGAATTTTTACATTAAATTTTGTGATACAGCATTTTTTATTTTGACATTTGTGTGGAACACCACACAAAATTTGGCTTTTTCGTTAAATAATAAACATGGACTGTTTTTTATTTATTTTCTTACCAGCAAATAATAATAGAATGTCTCTTTAATTTAAATCTCAAAACATACGTACCAAAAAAAAGAAGTCTACAGAAGCTAAGTTCTTTAATGATGCAAAAAAGCACTCAAAAACTCAAAAGGGTTTTGAGAAGGGACAAAGAGGGTACACCACACATCACCCTAGTCTCTACAGAAAAGAAGTAGCCAACACTCTCTCTCTCTCGTGTTTTCTCCACTTTCTCTTCTCCTTGGCTCTAGAGATCTCTCTATCTCTATCTTCACACTGTGACATTTTGTCTGAACGCATCTATGGCTGCTCTGGTCCTTTCCCTTCTCCTTCTAGCCATGGCTGGTCATTCCAGTAAGAACTTTCCAACTCTTCCTTCAGATTCTTAGCATTAGTCTTGTCTTTATCCCACTGTCCTAGTCTCAACCCTTTTGGGTCTGGTCTGAAAATGGGTTCTTGTAATAGTCAAGGGTTTTACTGTTCATGAGTGTTCTACGAGAATAAAAGTTACCATTTTTATATTTATTGTTATAAGTATTTCACATTTATTTCTCTTGGCATCTGCCTATCTCAAAATGGGTTCTTTTTTTTTGGTGTGAATAATTTAAAGGTAAAAATCAAGATTTGTTTTTTTTGTTCTCATCTGGTAGAACACTCAGGAACAGAAGCTACTTGAATATGGAGTCTCATGGTATCTTGAATCAGTCACTAAGTGTTACCTCTCTCTTTTTTTTGGTCTATGTAGGTGCCGCATGGTGTGTGTGCAAGACAGGGCTGAGTGATGATGTGTTACAGAAGACCATAGACTATGCCTGTGGAAATGGAGCAGACTGTAACCCCACTCACCCAAAAGCACCTTGCTTTAACCCTGACAATGTTAGGTCTCACTGCAACTATGCGGTCAACAGCTTCTTTCAAAAGAAGCGTCAAGCTTCAGGCACTTGTGATTTCAGTGGCACTGCCACTCCAACTAACTCTGATCCAAGTTAGTCTCACTTCATCTTTACAATGCACATTTGAGGAACTTTTATTGCTTGTTTTAGTGATTGTTAGGATTCATTTAGTGCTATGGTCACAGAAAGTTGAAGGCTTTATGTTTTTGTTACAATGTGAATATGCCAAATGTGTGATAAAGACTAATTTCTAGTTACAATTATGTGGATAAATATCAGTTTATTAACATATTAATATGTGTTTGTTGATCCTTTTCTTTTACAGGTTATTCAGGATGTACCTTCCCTACTAGTGCCAGGTATGTTTTCAATTCAAATGGCTATATCTAGAATTTGAAAGAAACATTTTATGGGACCAAAACCAAGAATTTGAACAACTTTTTTTCTATTATATTAGTGGTAAAGAGAAAAGGTGGACTAAAGCTTGATTTGGGTCCCAAGTTTGCAACTTTTTTGATTTTTTCTTTCTTTCTTTTGATGTGAAAGGGATAACAGCATCATTCAAAATCTATTAAGAATAGGAATCATCATAACTAATATTACTTAAACAGAATAAAATAAGTAATAGCATTTTGACTCTAATGTGAACGGTCCATTACAACTTCTTTTTATATGACTCTTTTTACATGAGCCTAAAAGTACTCAATTTGTTTAGGTCTTTAATGAAACTTTTCAAATGCTTTATTGGATTACAGTTTGAACGCATGTTCAGTGTTCTTGACTGTTATGAACCAGCTTCCTTCATTAATGCCTCAAAGTGGTTGTTTCTTGTCTGATATTCACTTCAATGTAACTTGTTGCCTTTTTCACCAGCGGCTCTGGAGGCAGCACTACTGGTACAACCAATCCAAAAGGCAACTCAACCAGCACCACACTTCCTGGTGGCAACAGTCCTTACTCAGGAACCTCAACCAATGGAGTTTTTGGAAACAACAGCACAGGAGCCACTGGGACAGGGGTCAACCCTGACTACACTACAGAAAGCAGTGCCTTTGCTCTCAAGAACTCAAGCGAACTGCTCACCTTCCTTGTCTTGATCGCTTCGAGTGGGTTCTGTTCTTTCTTGATGCTCTAAGGAAGTTACGTTGGTGCACGTACTTATTGTCTTAAAGATATTGGTCTAGCTTAGTTGGTAATCCCTGTCTGTGTGTTTTGAGTCTCTCTCTCTATGTTATGTTCTTGTTGTAAGAAGATTTCAGCTNTATATATATATATATATATTATCTTATCTCCTAACTCTTCTTTTCTTTTACTAGAGAAGGCACAGCAGCTAGTTTGAGTCTTTAGGCTCTTTTGATTCCTTATAGAAAAACATTCAGCCCTTGTGTTTTGTTATGTCAATCTGTTCTCACGCTTTACTCTGAAGTCTCTGATTCCCATACGACAGACAGAGAGGACAAGCAAAAGACTGGGAGATTCCCTAGTTGCCCTCGAGCTTCTTACCGACAGATGAGCTCACGTGTGCTTCATTTGTGCGTATGTGTTGGCAGTTGGAACCCTCTGTCTCTCTTAGAGTCTTATTGACACTAGAGCACCTCGGTGTGGTGTCCACTCTTGTTGAACTTTAAACTCCTTCTCGGTCCATGAACCTCTTCTCACACACTTGATACCTTGAACTTACCTTGAGGCACTCAGGAGCTTCCTCACAGCTTGATATCTTCATCAGCTTCACTTTGTGGAGTGATGATCATGTTCACCATGACTTGAGCATATATCAATGTGTTTAGTTCTTTCATGGTAGAGAAGTCACACAAACAAGAAGTTCGTCTTTGCTCTTCTTCAGAGAGAGAAAGAGACGAACACAAAAGCTGTTTCTTGCGTCCCAAGAAAACGATCATCTTCTCTCCCCTCTTTCTTCTTAAACCGAAACCTCTTATCTCAGTTCCTGCCATTGGATACCCTTTGATCGATACTAATGGAGGACAACGGAAGTGGGTCCGAGACTGGATCAGAAACACCGCTACCTCCTTCTTCCTCTTCTTCTACCGAGAAAAACGTTACCAACTATAAGGTAAAGAAGCTAAGCATCTTCGCACTACTTACTTACGTTTCGATCATCATGATTCTTGAGACCGTTTCTTGATTACTCTTGTTCTTGTTTTGCTAACATGTAGAAGAAGAATACGAAGCCTTGTAAGATATGCGGAAGTAACGAGGATGACGATGATGTAATCAAGTGTCATGAGCCCTCCTGGTGGCTATGTGAAGTGTGTCGTACCTTACCTGGCGTAGTCGAAGTTAAGCCTGAAGATTCTAATGAGACTGCTAACTCAGTACTTCCTAATGATTCTGTTTCATCAAGCAGTAGTCGTGTGGATGCTCAGAACAGTGGTAACGAGACCAATCTCATTAGGTTATAAGTGTATATGGTTTAGTAATCAAGAAACTGATGTATCTTTTGATTTGTCACAGCTTTTTCTTCTACAGCGTCCATCAACACATCTCCTGAGAAGAAACAAGCAGACTCCAACACTCCCTCTGATTTGGAATCTTCAAAGTAAATGATTTTTCTCAGAGAGTTGTGTGTAGCTGAGCTTAGTGGTTGTTAGAGACATCTGGATTTTAGGGTTTCTTTTTTTTAAAAAGGATTGTTTCTTGGGTCGCAAGTGATCTTACATTAGACTTCTGTGATGGTCATTTCATTTGCGTCAGTATTCTCGAACATTCTGTTATCAGAGAGATGTGCGTAGACATATAGATTTAGGGTTTGTTTCTTAAAACGTGAGTTTCTTGGGTCGCAAGTTAGAATTTAGTAGATAAGTGAGATTAGACTTCTTTGGTGGTCATTTGCTTCAGTACTCTTGTACATTCTCCTTCACTAGCTACTTTGTTACAAAAGATAGTATATGCTTCAACGACAGTTTTATAGCCTAATGACAATATCTCCCAAACGTTTAACACTGATTCTGAAAAATATGAAATTTTAGATAACTTACATTTATTTAACACTGATTATTAAAATGTGAAATTTTCGATAATTTATATTAATGGATCACTCTGAAAAAGTTTGATAAATTTATAACTAAACAAGATTAAAATACGCAATTCCGTCTTGTCAATGGTGTCCAAGATTGAAGTCTTGTTAAATCTTCAAAATTGATATTTCAAGAACTAACTGATATGGTCTTGTTAAATCTTCAAAATTTGATTTTTGAAGAAATACAGAAGAAACGATTAGAACAGAGGTCTTGTGTATATATCCATTAGATTGTGATGCAATTCTTTTTTCCTTGGATAACAAATTACTCTCAATAAGTGAGATTGCATTTATTGGATCATCATTTTGAGCCACACTCAACTTATATTCTGTCTTCTTTGATTACCTATGTGTCTCTTTGCTACTGTAATATGTGAACCAACGATCTTGAAGAGAAAGGCTACTAATTTAAAGTTGGTTTGTTTAAAAGAAAGATGATAGAGTTTCTTTGACGACAAAATACTCACTTCGTTTATCAACATCATAAAACCATTATATTATCCAAACTTAGATGATTTAAATCAAACAACCAATATCAGATATAGTAATGTAAACTGGTAGACCCAATATTGAAAGAACCCCATTTCAAATTTCATATATTTTTAACACGTTATTTTATTGATAGTGATTTGAAACATATTACATGATCACATATTAGATATGACATATGAAATATAATTGAGAAACTATCGCTTTTTATACTGGAAATTGTACATATATATGGAACAAAAAAATTATATAAAAATTACATAATGTAAATTATAATATTGCTAGAAGTTAAAATGCCAAAATTACAAACAAATAGGGGAAAATGAGATATTGATTATTAAAATTTATAGCTATTTAAAACGAAAATAAGGAAGGTTTCCAATATGTTATATATTACAGAAAGTCTAAAAGAGCATCTAAATTATTTCAATACTTTTGCATACTTTTACATAAAAAATATAAGCAAAATATGCGCCTTTTTGAGCAAAATATAAGAATAAAATATGGGATAACAACTTAAGAAAGCAGATGTGAAGATTTGAAATAATGACTAGTTGACAAGGTGAAACTAAAATTAAAGATAAGAACTCAATTACACTATTTTGGTAACAACATTTTAGTATCTATGTCCATGTTAAAAACTAATAGTCTTTCGAAAACTTTAATTAAAAAAAAAACTAATCATCTTTTTGATACGGAAATTTTATATATTTATCTAACCAAAATTTTTATACAAATTACATAATGTAAATTACAATATTGCTAGATTTGAAATTTTTCACCTTTTTGAGGATTAAAAGTTAAAATTCCAAGAATACAAACAAGTAGGAGACAAAATGGGATAATTGTGAATTAATTATAAGCCATAACATATGTTGAACTAAGAGAATAGTAATATTTAATACATTTCTCTTATACAACTTCTTGTATAAGAATAAAGTTCAATCGATGCGCATAAATTTGTTTCTGTAATTCCAGTTTGACTGTGTTTTCTGATTGATAATAATAGTTTAACCCGAATCGGAAAATTTTGTGAATGGTCTCATAATTAATTGTGTGAATATAGTCAAAATATTGACTAGATTGTGCTGAAGTATTTGAACTTTGCTTCCCTATATAAATACATCAAAGGCTCTTCAAAGAGAAATAAGAAAACAAATGCTGGTTCTTGCTATCTAAAAAAACGATCATTTTCTTCCCTCTTTCCTCTTAAATCGAAACCTATTCTTTCTTTGATAGATACTAATGGAGTACAACAGAAGTGGTTCGTCTTCTTCTTCTACTACAGAGGAAAGCGTTACCAACTATAAGGTAAAGAAGCTATTAAACCGAGTTATTAGTACACATTGATGAATTAGAAAATGCGTTTCTTGATTAGTCTTGTTATTGTTTGTAGGACAAGAAGCCTTGTCAAATATGTGGAAGTAATGCATTTGACGATTTTATTATGACTTGCTTCAAATGCAGAGTCACACGAGAGCATATGTACATATTAGGATTCATGATTCATCCTCCTCCACTTAACCATTAACTTGGATCTTGATTTATTTGTTGTAATGTTTCAGTTATTGCGCAAAGGTGCTTTTTAAAGCTGTACCTGACGTGTGGCTATGTGAAGAGTGCCGCACCTCACGTGGCGTAATCTTCATTAACCATGACGAAGCCTCAGCGAGTAATCAACAATCTGATTCGCAATCTGCAAAGTAGCTGAGCTGAGTGGTTGTCAGAGACATTTGGATTTAGGGGTCTCTTTTTATTTTTTTGTAAGTTTGTTTATTGGTTCGCAAGTGGTCTCACTTTATAAGTGAGATTAGTTGTCTATCTGAGCTTAGCGGGTTGTGAGAGAGATCTTGATTTAGTGTTTCTTTTTGTTTTTAAATATGCTTGTTGCTTGGGTCGCAAGTGATCTTACTAGAGAAGTGTGAGATTAAACTTCTTTGATGGCCATTTGCTTCGGTACTCTTGTACTCCTTTGCTTGCTACTTTGTTACCCAAAAAAGGGTATATGATTTCAAGACAGTTTAGAGATACAATTTCAAGATTTAATGACTATTGACAATATATCTCCCAGACGATTAATACTGATTCTGAAAATATGAAATTTTCGATAATCTACTCTATTAATTTAAAGTCCTACTTTTTATCTACTATATACAAGTTTTAGTAGGACCATTTGATTAATTCTTTAATATGACATAATAATTATTTTTAGTCTAACAAATCTATTGAAAAATATAGATTTAAATTTTATTTTTAATTATAATAAAATCTACTGAGAAAAATCTAACCAAATCTTATTAAAAGTTTTAAATATTTTTTATAAAATAATGCAATAATTAATTTCATAATTAGTAATATAATATTATTCTACATTAATATTAATTGCATTTTTATTATAAAACAAAAAAATAAAAATTATTTGCTGTTTTTATAGATCTTATAATATATTATATTAAAATAGAAGTACCATATGGATTAAATAAAACAAAACTATATAAAATTGGTAAATCAACCTTTTTAGCAACAATTGGTAAATTAACATATTTTATTTTAAAATTGCTTCATTTAAATGAATAAAATAAACTATCAGTCACCGTTAAAAAAGTTAAAATTCGTAAACTATGTATAATTTATAAATAAAATATTAGCATATGTTAAATTTTTATATCTTCAACTATATATTATTTTAATTAATTTGAAACTCATAACAATATATTATCCAATATGATTATATACAAAATATAATAGTATATAACTAATTTTAAGTTCATGTGTTATTTACAAAATAAGATATCAGAAAGGTTTAATGATTCAAAAGATATTAATAAAAAATTATTTTAACTAAAAATTTATTGAGAGTGATCTTATCTCTTTTTACTTGTGGTACCTTCTGATATCTCTATGTTTTTCATTACAAGTATGGTTCATTGCCTTTTTTTTATCATTCGGCAATGGTGCGTAAGACATTGTATAATTGCATTTTGTGTTAAATGAATTCATAAGCATTAAGAGTATATACAAAAAAAAAATCATTAAAAAATCTATTGAGAAAATATAAAAATACTACCAAAAAATTCAAATATTTTTTATAAAATGATGTATTATTATTTTTATGTGCTTTTTAAAATATTTTTGACCAAATATACAATTTTGAAAATAAATATTCTAAACTCAAAGTGAAAATATTATAAATTTTATAAAAGATAAATCATAGATGCCAAGTGTAATAATTTAAAATAGAACACAGAAAAAAACAAACACTATTGTAAAAATCAAAAATGGTATAATATTTTGAAATCATAATTTAATAAAAACAAATCATAGAACTTAATAGCATAACATCCAAAAATATCTTATATCAATTTGTTTTATTAAAATAATATTATAGATGCTACTATATATAAAATTTACCAAAATAATATGGCCAAATTAATTAGAAAAAAATATATTTATTTATTAAATCCCGCAATATACTAAAATGATAGATAGTTAATTTTTTAAACACAACATGTAAATATAAATTATATTATATAAATATTCTTTCTATATTATAACTAAATAAATTTTAAAAATCTATTGTATGCAAACTGTATATTTTAAAAAAAAGATTTTATAAGAGATTTTCTATTTGATTATTTATGATTATGAATTTACTGTATTGTACTCAAAAATATATTAGTATGTATAAAATGTATAAAAACATTATTATATATTAAAATGTTAAATAACAAAGTAAAAAGTATAAGACAAATTATTATATATTAATAATGCTGAATAAAAAAACTAAACAATATGATTATAAAGTTACAAAATATATAACACTAAAATATAAATTATATATTTAAAATGTTTACGATAATATCAAATGTATATGTTTATAAAATAATAAATATATCCGCACGAACGTGCGGGTCAAACTCTAATTTAT
>QGKV02000571.1:38940276-38967776 GCA_003260655.2 Brassica cretica | reverse complement strand
TATTAACTTAAGGATAACTCTGAAAAAGTAAGATAAATTTATAACCAAATAAGATTAAAATACACAATTCCGCATTGTCAATTATTTCCAAAATTGATATTTCAAGAACTAACTGATATGGTCTTGTTAAATCTTCAAAATTTGATTTTTAAAGAACTACAGAAGAAACAATTAGAACAGAGGTGCCGTGTATATATCCATTTGATTGTTATACAAATTTTTCTTTTCCTTGGATCAAAAGTTATTCTCAAAAAGTGAGATTGCACTTCTTTGATCATCATTTTGAACCACACTCAGTGTATATTTCGTCTTCTTTGATTACCTATGTGTCTCCTTGCTACTACACTGTGAAGCAATGATTCTAATGAGAAAGACTACTAATCTAAAGTTGCTTTGTTTAAATAAAGATGATGGAGCTTCTTTGATGACAAGATATTGGATTCTTCTTTTACATCAAAAGGCTATTATATTATCCAAACTTGTGGTGACTTGAAAAATTAAATCGAAATAGAACAACAAATATCAAATATAGTAACATATATATTGGTACACCCAATATTAAAAGAACTTCATTTCAAATTTTACATATTTTTAACATTTTATTTTATTGATAGTGATTTGCAACATATTAATTACATCATAAAAGAGATACGACATATGAAATATAAATGAGGAACTATTCATTTTTTACACTGAACTTTTTACATATTTGTTTAACCGAAATTTTATATACAAATTACATGATGTAATTACTATATTGCAAGATTTGAAAATTTTCACCTAATCTAGGATTAGAAGTTAATTGCCAAAAATTACAAACAAATAGGGGACAAAATGAGATAATTTGTGAAATAAGTATAAGCCATAAAATATGTTGAACTAAGAGAATAGTATCATATTTAATACCTTTCTCTTATACAACTTTTTGTATAAAAAAGAAAGTTTAATCAATGCAATTAAATTTGTTTATGTAATTTATGTTAGACTTTGTGTGTTCCGATTGATAATAATAGTTTAATTAGAATCCAAAAAATGTGTGAATAGTTAAAATTATTGACTAGAAGTACAATTAAAGTTGTATAAGAAGATATTTTAATCTATGCGCTTAAATTTGTTATGTAATTTTTGTTTAACTGTGTTTTCTGATTGATAATAATTGTTTAATTCGAATCGGGAAAATGTGTGAATAGTCAAAATTATTGACTAGAAGTGCAATTAAAGTTAGAAGAAAGTTTAATCGATGCTCTTAAATTTGTTTCTGTAATTTATGTTTGAACTTGTGTTTTCTGATTGATAATAATTGTTTAATTCGAATAGGGAAAATGTGTGAATAGTCAAAATTATTGACTAGAAGTACAATTAAAGTTAGAAGAAAGTTTAATCGATGCTCTTAAATTTGTTTCTCTAATTTATGTTTGAACTTGTGTTTTCCGATTAATAATAATTGTTTAATCCGAATCGAAAAAAATATGTGAATAGTCAAAATTATTGATTAGAAGTACAATTAAATTAATATGAATATAGTCAAAACTATTGATTAGATTGTGCCAACGTATATTTGAACTTCTCTTCCCTATATAAATACATCAAAGGCTCTTCAGAGAGAGACAAGAAAACAAAAGCTGTTTCTTGCATCCCAAGAAACCGATCATCTTCTTCTTAAACCGAAACCTATTCTTTCTTTGATCGATACTAATGGTGTACAAAAGAATAGTAAAGGAGTACAAAAGAAGCGGTTCGACTTCTTCTTCCTCTAGAGAGGAAAGCGTTACCAACTATAAGGTAAAGAAGCTAAACCGAGTTATTGGTACACATTGATGATATAAAGAAAATGAGTTTATTGATTAGTCTTGTTATTGTTTGTAGGAGAAGGAGCCCTGTGACATGTGCGGAAGTAATGCAAATGACGATTGGATAATGACTTGCTTCAACTGCAAAGTCGCAGGAATGCATATGTACGTATTAGGATTCATGATTCCTCCTCCTCCTCTTACTTAAATCATTAACAAAAATCTTGATTTTATTTGTTGTAATGTTTCAGTTATTGCGTAAAGGAGCTTTTTAAAACTGTACCTGACAAGTGGATATGTGAAAAGTGTCGTACCTCAATTCGTGTACTCTTCATTAAGCGTGGCTTTGCTAAAGGTCCTAATGAGACTGGTAACTCAATTCGTCTTAATCGTGCGTATAACCAAGTTTCTGTTGCGTCAAGGACTAGTCGTGTGGATGGTCATGCACTGGAAGCGAGCACTCTGGTAATGAAGACCCAGCGATTAAACCAAAAAGAAAAAGACTCAGAGAGTAATCAACAGCCAGACTCAAACACGCCCTCTGATTCAGAATCTGCAAAGTAAATGCTTTTGTCAGAGAGAGATGTGTAGCTGAGCTGAGTGATTGTTGTCAGAGACTCCTGGATTTTATGGTTTTTTTTTTTTTTTAATAAAAGTTGTTTCTTGGGTCGCAAGTAATCTTTCTAGAGAAGTGAGATACTCTTAAAAATATATTCTACTTGCTACTTTGTTACAAAAGAATATCTGGANAGACTCAAACACGCCCTCTGATTCAGAATCTGCAAAGTAAATGCTTTTGTCAGAGAGAGATGTGTAGCTGAGCTGAGTGATTGTTGTCAGAGACTCCTGGATTTTATGGTTTTTTTTTTTTTTTAATAAAAGTTGTTTCTTGGGTCGCAAGTAATCTTTCTAGAGAAGTGAGATACTCTTAAAAATATATTCTACTTGCTACTTTGTTACAAAAGAATATCTGGATTTTATGGTTTCTTTTTTAAAATAAATAAATAAAAGTTTGTTTCTTGGCTCGCAAGCAATCTTACTAGAGAAGTGAGATACTCTGAAAAATGTCTTTTACTTGCTACTTTGTTACAAAAAGAAATATTATGCGTAAAGAGAATTTATAGATTCAACTTAATGAGTCAATGTGTGATGACAATATCTACCAGACGTTTAACACTGGTTCTGAAAATGTGAAAATTTAAATAATTTATTTTAACTTTATATAATTCTGAAAAAAAAACGTAATTTAGACAAGTTAATAATTAAAACAAGTTTTAAAATACCAATTGACGATTCAGGAGGTAACGAATTTAAAGATTTAGAATCACATTATTTTTTAAATTTATTTAACATCATTGTTATATGATGAAATCAAGATTTTAAGTTTTAGGGATCTGTTTCTGTCTTCTGTGTATTATGTTTCTCTACAGAAACTACATCTTCCACTTCGGCACAACGTTTCAGGCGACGCCAGTGAAGACCTTTGGATCAAGAACAACAAATGAAAAGGAGAAACGTAAACGAAGATGAACCTGAGAGTTCGCTTGTTTCCTCAAAGAAAGGGATGCAAGAATCGAGAGTAAGTCACAAGTTTCTTATGATAAACTACAATCTTGTCCTTGTTTGCAGCTGTTAATGTTGATTTTGTGATTCTTGGATCTGTTTGGTTTACGTTTAAGGTGATTGGAGTATATGTGCGTGTGTGTGTGTGTGTGTGTTCAAGGCTTGTGATCTTGTGACTGTTGTCTGTTGTCATCTTGATTCTCTTCCTCTTCTTTGTATTGTTTCACGACTCGTTAGGGTTGTTGATTATGAGAGTTGTGCGTTCTATGTATAAGGAGTCTTGTGAGATATGTAGAAATGTCGGCATTGCTGGTTTGATGATGGTATGTTTCAAGTGCAGAGATACTCGCGAGCATACGTAAGTAATGTAATCTTTGGTTTAGATTTGTCATATTTACTTTTACTCTTGCAACTCAAGGATCTTCTGATTGCTTCATGGCTGTTCTGTTTTTGTTTCTGTGTGTTTTTGTTTTTGAGTGGCTTACTATTGCTAACTGTACTGGCCTTTGATTTGCATGTTAATCAAAGTGCTTAGAGGAGTGTTATTGAGGTTCCAATTTCGTTTATGCAGCTAAAGAAACTTCCTCGGTACTCAATGACTCATCTCAAGACAACGAGCAGCATCAACCAAAAAACGAAGGACGTTTCAGTTGATGGGCAAACACATCAGACTCTGATCTCTTCTCTTGATCAAATCTTTCACGGGAGTACCTCACCAAAGTGTAAATCAAGAAACGGTTCAGTTGATAGGTATATAATAAACGACCAGTACATAGGTCTTGACGTCTTAATGTGTATATTTCATTAGCATCCATAATCCATTTGACTGTGATACAACGTAGTTATTTTGTTCCTTGGATCACAAGTTACTATCAAAAAGTGAGATTCCACTTCTTTGATTATGATTTTGAGCTACACTCTACTCATCGTATATATTATTATATTCTAGTCTTCTTAAATTACCTCTCTATGTAGCAAAATGACTGATGAGAAAAACTATTGATTTTAAAGTTGTTTTGTTACAAAGAAAGATGATAGAATAGAAAAACACGAGAAGCGGGAAGTCAAAAGTCCAGAGAGAGTAGAGAGAGAAAGTAGATCTAAGATTGGATCCGGCGAGCGGCCGGCGCGTGAGCGTGCGTGCCGTCGTCGGAGCCCCTCGAGCAACTGTAAAAATGTTGGCCTTTCGCTTCTCTTTCGTCTCTTCTGTCATCCGGCTTGCCTGAGCTCTGGTTCAGGTCCCATTTGCGGCGGATCTGCTTCTGGATTAAAGGCGCGGTCGTGTGGAGGTTAGGCGCGGTGAAGCTAGTCGTTTTGCCTTTTGATGTTTCGTTTCCGAGAAGTGGAGGCTCCTAAAGCTCCGTCGCCGCCGACCCCTGTCTCCAGGAGGTGGAGGCTTCTTCAGCTCCGCCGTCATCGGTTTTGTCTCCGGGAGTAAAGGCTCTCTCAGTCTTGCGTCGCCGGCTTTAGATGTTTCAGTTCGTTGGATCGGTTTTGGATCCCGCTTGTGGCTTGTGTGTGGTTCTGGGTTCGTGGTTCACGGCTTTGTTCAGTCGGTGACTACAGATTTTACTCATCAATCGATGTTACCAAATATAGTAACCTACGTCTGCCTTTGTCAAGGATTGAGGGGACCAGTCGGTAAACCCAGTCTTAAATGAACTCCATTTGCAATTTTGATACTCCTTCAGCCTTTTTATTATTTGGCTTAACTAACAAAACTAAAAACTACATTTGAGTTTTAGAGCTGTGCACATCGATTGAAAAAAATATATTTTTTAAACAAAAACATCATTAACTATTTAACTAATCTCATTTCAATTATAAAAAAATTAACTAAATAATTTAAAGAGCCATTAGCACGAAAAGTTTATTAATTTTACTAAAAACTAAAAATGTCATCTTATTTAAAAATAATAATTTAAAACGTCAATGGATGAAGTATTTATCTAATAGAAGATTTATACACGTTACATAAATGTTCATATGTAAATTACAATATTGATATTTTTGATTTTTTCATCCATTTTGATTATAAGTTAAAATTCCAAAATTACAAACAAATGAGATAAAGTAGGATAATTTGTGAATCAAGTATAAACCATAAAATATGTTGAACTAATATAGTACTACCATATTTAATAGTTTTCTCTTATATAACTCCAAAAAAAATTAATCGACGCGCTCATGTAAGAATTTGTTTCAGTAATTTTGGTTTGAATTATGTATTTTCCGATAGATAATAGTAGTCGAACCTAGGGGTGTTCAATCCGGATATCGGTTCGGTTTAGGTTCGGTTTTTTTCGGTTTTCGGTATTTCGGTTAGTAAAATATAACTACCATTCTAAATCCATATTTACTTCGGTTCGGTTTATATACCGTCGGTTTTCGGTTTATTCGGTTTTATACCAAAAAACATAATTATTTAGTTTGAGATCATATAAAATGAATTTTAGAGTCATATTGTCAACACAGTCATTTATTAAAAATATATTACATGTTCAAATAAATGAACAAAAACGTAAAAATGCTTNTAAAAAAAAGACTTAGAAAATAAGATGTCTGAATTGCGATGTATTGTTATTTAATTATAGTTCAAGTGTTTTACAAATTATATAAGGTTCTTTATTACTATAACATTATGGTAATAGTTATTAACACAAATTTAACTTATATAACAAATAGATTTTCATGTATTGTTATAAAATAGATACATATTTATGTTTCTACTTTTAATCGGTTTTGTTCGGTTTATTCGGTTTAATCGGTTATATACCAAACCATATCCAAATCCTACGGTTTTTATAAGATTATATCCATTCGGTTTATATGGTATATACCAAAACCAAACCATATTGTCTATTTCGGTTCGGTTCGGTTCGGTACGGTTCGGTTTTACCATATTGAACAGCTCTAGTCGAACCCAAAAATATAGAAAGACAATTAAGTTGTACTGAATGTTCAAAAATTACAAGCCATAAAATATTTTGGACTAAAATAGTAATACCATATTTGATAGTTTTCTCTTATATAACTCGAAAAAAATTAATTGACACGCTCATGAAAAAATTTATTTCAGTAATTTGGTTTGAATTATGTCTTTTCAGACTGATAATAATAGCCGAGCCCAAAAACATAGAAAGAAAATTAAATTGTACTAAATGGTCAAATTTTACAAGCCATAGAACATGTTGAACTAAAATAGTAATATCATATTTGATAGTTTTCTCTTATATAACTCTGAAAAAATTAATTCACGTGCTCATGTAAAAATTTATTTCAGTAATTTGGTTTGAATTATGTATTTTCCGACTGATAATAATAGTCGAACCCAAAAACATAGAAAGACAATTAAATTGTACCGAATGGTCAAAAATTACAAGCCATAAAATATGTTGAACTAAAATAGTAATACCATATTTGATAGTTTTCTCTTATATAACTCCGAAAAAATTAATTGACACGCTCATGTAAAAATTTATTTCAGTAATTTGGTTTGAATTATATCTTTTCAGACTGTTAATAATACTCGAGCCCAGAAACATAGAAAGACAATTAAATTGTAGTGAATGGTCAAAATTTACAAGCCATAGAATATGTTGAACTAAAATAGTAATACCATATTTGATAGTTTTCTCTTATATAACTCCGAAGAAATTAATTAATTGACGCGCTTATGTTAAAATTTATTTCAGGAATTTGGTTTGAATTATGTATTTTCCGACTGCTAATAATAGTCGAGTCCAAAAACATAGAAAGATAATTAAATTGTACTAAATGTTCAAATTTAGAAGCCATAGAAAATGTTGAACTAAAATAGTAATACCATATTTGAGAGTTTTCTCTTATATAACTCCAAAAAATTAATTGATGCGCTCATGTAAAAATTTATTTCAGTAATTTGGTTTGAATTATGTATTTTCTGACTGCTAATAATAATCGAGCCGAAAAACATAGAAAGACAATTAAATTCTACTGAATGGTAAAAATTTACAAACCAAAAAATATGTTGAACTAAAATAGTAATACCATATTTGATAGTTTTCTCTTATATAACTCCAAAAAATTAATTGACGCGCTCATGTAAAAATTTATTACAGTAATTTGGTTTGAATTATGTATTTTCCGACTGATAATAATAGCCGAACCGAAAAAATAGAAAGACAATTAAATTGTACTGAATGGTCAAAATTTACAAACCATAAAATATGTTGAACTAAAATAGTAATACCATATTTGATAGTTTTCTCTTACAAAACTCCGAAAAAATTAATTGACCCGCTCATGTAAAAATTTATTTCAGTAATTTAGTTTGAATTATGTATTTTCCGACTGATAATAATAGCCGAGTCCAAAAACATAGAAAGACAATTAAATTGTACTGGATGTCAAAATTTAGAAGCCATATAAAATGTTGAACTAAAATAGTAATGCCATATTTGATAGTTTTCTCTTATATAACTCCGGAAAATTAATTGACGCGCTCATGTAAAAATTTAGTTCAGTAATTTGGTTTGAATTATGTATTTTCTGACTGATAATAATAGTCGAACCGAAAAACATATATAGAAAGACAATTAACTGTACTGAATGGTCAAAATTTACAAACCATAAAATATGTTGAACTAAAATAGTAATATCATATTTGATAGTTTTCTCTTACAAAACTCCGAAAAAATTAATTGACCCGCTCATGTAAAAATTTATTTCAGTAATTTAGTTTGAATTATGTATTTTCCGACTGATAATAATAGTCGAGTCCAAAAACATAGAAAGACAATTAAATTGTACTGGATGGTCAAAATTTAGAAGCCATAGAAAATGTTGAACTAAAATAGTAATGCCATATTTGATAGTTTTCTCTTATATAACTCCGAAAAATTAATTGACCCGCTCATGTAAAAATTTATTTCAGTAATTTAGTTTGAATTATGTATTTTCCGACTGATAATAATAGTCGAGTCCAAAAACATAGAAAGACAATTAAATTGTACTGGATGGTCAAAATTTAGAAGCCATGGAAAATGTTGAACTAAAATAGTAATACCATATTTGATAGTTTTCTCTTATATAACTCCGAAAAATTAATTGACGCGCTCATGTAAAAATTTAGTTCAGTAATTTGGTTTGAGTTATGTATTTTCTGACTGATAATAATAGTCGAACCGAAAAACATATACAGAAAGACAATTAACTGTACTGAATGGTCAAAATTTACAAGCCATAAAATATGTTGAACTAAAATAATAATACCATATTTGATAGTTTTCTGTTATATAACTCCGAAAAATTAATTGACGCGCTCATGTAAAAATTTGTTTCGGAAATTTGGTTTGAATTGTGCATTTTTCGACATATAATAATCGCTGAACCCAAAAACATAGAAAGACAATTGAACTGTACTGAATGGTCAAAATTTACAAGCCATAAAATATGTTGAACTAAAATAATAATACCATATTTGATAGTTTTCTGTTATATAACTCCGAAAAAGTAATCGACGCGTTCATGTAAAAATTTGTTTCACTCATTTGGTTTGAATTATGCATTTTTCGACTAATAATAATAGTCGAACCCAAAAACATAGAAAGACAATTAAATTGTAGTGAATAGTCAAATTTTACAAACAAATGAGATAAAATAGGATAATTTGTGAATTAAGCATAAACCATAAAATATGTTGAACTAAAAAATTAATACACTATTTAATATTTTTCTCTTATATAACTCCGAAGAAAGTTTATTCGATGCGTTCATGTAAGAATTTGTTTCCATAATTTTTGTTTGTTTCTGTGTTTTCCGATTGATAATAATAACATAACCCGAAAAACATAGAAAGACAGTTAAAATTGTAGGAATAGTCAAAATTTATTGACATAGAAAAAAAAAGTTGATTCGCATTCTTCATAAGAGATAATTCCTTAAGTATCACATAATGTATAGATTTGCAACTATCAAAAGTTTACGGACATTTCTTCAGTTAAAGACCAAAAGTAAATTACAAAACTAACAAAATTATCCAACAACTCAAATACTGAACAACTTGGACAACATCGTTACTGTGGGCTTTTTAAGCAAACTTAACAAAAAAATCAGATGAACTTTTAATACTTAATACAATACGAGGGGTAATTGTGTATTTAAATGAAAGCTAAGGACTATTAATGGAATTTACTCTTTCTTTAATATATTGTCGTCTTCTTTGTTTCCCACTTTCCCCCTCTCTCTCACTAACATTACCTCCCCACACCAGACCGGTCCACTTTCTCTCTCTACAATCTCTCTTCTCTCATTTCGACGTTAAACACTCTCTCCGCTCGCTTCTGAGTTTCACGGTAACGAATCTGAACCGTTTGGTGTATAAAGTCTAAATCTTTGCCATCGTTTTACTCTGCTTTTCGTAGTGGTTTTCCTCTGAGCTTTGTTTTGTTTTGTTTAATCATTTTCTTCTCTCTCTTCAATGTTCCGTACAACGCAAGCAACCACAAGTTAAAGATGGTTTTTTTTTTCTAAAATAAAGAGAAATTGGCTGATTCTGTTACTCCTCTGTATCTGCATTTCTCGTCACTCGTAAACTGACAATGTGGGTTTCGTTTAGGGTTTTGTAGGGTTTGTTCTGAATCCAAATCAGGTTGAGAAGTGAAGATAAGTAAGAAAGGCGTCGACTTGGTGAGACCCTTTTCGTTTATCTTCTCTGCCTTCTTTAGTTATTACATTGCCTTGTTCGTTATGTGGAAGAAAGAACCAAAACCCAAGCGTTTCAAAACTAGGCTTTTGTCTTCTCTGATTCGTTCTGTGGATAGATTCTATAACTTGATTTTTGGTGCAAAGGTTAGATTTTGTTACATGGGTTTCATAGATAGTGTTGGCTTATAGAAGGTTTCTGAATCAGATGATGTTTTAGCTCCTTTTAGAGTTGAGTTTCATAAGATTATAACTCTCTCTAGATTCTTTTGGTTTTGACTAGTTTTTGGTTTTCTTTTTGTGGCAGGTTGCTAGTTTTGTAAGCAATGAGTCCTGGTCAAGGCAAACTACCTTCAGATTCGATCAAAGTGGTCCCTGGAAGGAGTAAACTGCGGGTTGAATCTTCAAACCCGGTTGCTAGAGGGAATCCAGTACCTAGACCTTCAAAGGTGAAGTGGATTGCACCAGAGGAAGTTATAAAACTACATTCTGGTGTCAGTAAAGTGCCTGTTCCTCCAGCTTCTGTGTCATCAAGACCTTATAAGCCTGCTCGTCAAGCTTTTGAATCATCAAGACCACCTAAGCCTTTTCCTGCAACTTTTGAATCACAAAGACGTAAGCCTGCTCATGCTACTTTTGAAGCACCGAGACATGTCCCGGCTCGTCCAATTTTTAAACCACCAAGACCTGTCCCACCTCGTCCCACTTACGAACCACCAAGACCTGTCCCTGCCCGTCCTGCACCAGGTTTCAGAAAAGAAATTGTGTGTGGTCTTCAAGCTGCTTCGAGTATGAATCCAACAACAGTGAGACAGAGAACCAATCCAAGAAGTCTACATCAACCTAGGACGGTTGAGCTTCCTCCTAGTCCAATTGCTTTACAGATTCCTTCAAGAGTGGAGCTTCCTCCTAGTCCACGTGCTTTTCAGACTCCTTCAAGAGTGGAGCTTCCTCCTTGTCTACGTGCTTTTCAGATTCCTTCAAGAGTTCAACAACAAGCTACTACTGATGCAACAACACATACAATAGAAGGTGAGACTTTTGCTTCTTCTCTTCTCTTTTTGAAAGCCAAACTTGTTTTCACTGGATGATTTAAAAAGAATTGTATTGCTTTTACTTAGTTTCTCTAGAGACCGTTGTGGAAGTAGTTGATAAAGATAAAGATCATGGTCCCAAGGAGACAAGTCGATCAACATCTAAAGAAACGATCTCAGAGCTGCTTCTATACCGACCAGCTTTGCTCCCTACTTGGAAGTGAGTTACTTCTTCAAACTGTCTTTTGAACTATACATGTGTTTTGTTAGAATTGTCAGTGCAAGCCTTGCCATTTACATGCTACATTGTTGAAAGTGAAGATGTGTAGGTCTTAATAGGATCTTTTATACCTTCACAAGTTACTAGCTTTGCTGTTATATTGATGAACTTGTTTCTTTCAACCAGGGGACGCATGGTGGATTCCGCCACGCTTTTTCCTGAGTTTGACTGCCAGTTTTGGGCTCATCCACCATCCAATATCAGCAGGAAAGCACTGAGGCTTTCAATGGCGATGCCTATATTTCTCGAGGTGGAACTGGTTCCTACAGGCCGTATTCTGAATAATGTGTTGTTTGGTAGAATCCCAAAGCTCTCTGATGTGGAATTGTATTTTTTCTTAGATGAGAAGGAAACAGTAAGGTATGCTAAAAAAAAAAAACAGTTTCTACAATGGATAAGCTTCTTCTTCTTCTTGTTTTATACAACTCATTCTTACTTAGGTCTAAACGGGAACATGCTCATCTCTTTGAGACCATGGCGACTCGCAAGGCTATGATCAAAGCTAGTGTAAACGGCACAGAGTTGTTGATATTCTCATCAAAACTATTGAACAAGACCTCCCAGTGTATGTATATGCCTTTTTTTTTGTACATAATTTTTCAGTGGCCTCAAGAATAAGAAACATAATGTTTTGTGTATTTGCAGTTTTCATCAAGAAGCAGACTAAAACAGAGAACTATCTTTGGGGTTTCTTCCTCCATAGCAAAAACTCACAAGCACATGTTCCAGGAACTTCTTATCACCTTAGTGATGGTAATGTTGTTGACATGGACATAGACCCTGAAGACCAGAAGACTCCAGGGCTAACTCTCCAGCCAATTGCAGTATAACAAAGCACTTCCTCAAGTTTACCTCCTGGTCTCAGGATGATATGGACACCACCCTCCTCAAGGCCTTGTGGATCTTCAGGAGATAGACCGTATTGGAGCTAGATAAACAAACATCTTCAGGTTTGAAGTATAGTCACGGTGAAGCAGCTAGCTAGCTTAGATAGAGAGGTACATATCTCGGTTTAGCAATTTGACCTTTTGAGAGAAATTTTGACAGATCTTTTGAGTGTTTGTTGGAACCCACAGACTCTTCTTTTGTGAAGACATATTAAAATGTTTGTAACCAAACTTTAACCAGAGATCTTAAAGAGCATCATTGACTCTACAGTTTGATTTATCGCCGGTTCTATTGGTACGGTTCAACCGGCTAATTTGGTCTAGATTATGTAATTGGTTTTGGTAAAAGGTGACGTGTCAGACTGTTATTGGTTAACAAGCTAGGTTTCTCACTTTCCCTCCAAACAAAAATGAAAAACAAAGAAGAAAGATTCTCGGAGAAACAAGATGAAGCCATGGGGTTCTGTCTATTCAACAATGTTGCAGTTGCGGCTAGTTATTTACTAAACCAAAGAGTAAGCATTTGTATTAACTCTTGTAATGTTATTATTTCCTTTTAACATAGTTTTAAAGTTCTTTTTGCTTTTCTTGAATGCAGCCAGATCTAGGTGTCAAGAAAATTCTGATTGTTGATTGGGATGTTCATCATGGAAACGGCACACAGAAGATGTTCTGGAAAGATCCTCGTGTACTAGTGTTCTCTGTTCATAGGTATGTGTGTTTGTGGCCGTGTGTTTCAGCGCTGCTTGTAGCCAAATTTATACCTATTTTCATGTGATGTTTATGCTTGGAACCTGATTGGAAATGCATTTGTGACTAGGCATGATGATGGAAGCTTCTATCCAACGGGAGATGATGGAGATTATGACAAGGTTGGGGAAGGGTTTAACATAAACGTTCCATGGGAGCAAGGAAGAAGATGTGGAGATGAAGATTATATTGCTGTATGGGACCATATCTTGATTCCTGTGACCAAAGAGTTTAATCCTGATCTTATTTTTGCTTTCAGCTGGGTTTGATGCAGGTTATTTTTGAAGTCTTGCATGAATATGTCATCTTAAGAGCTGTTTGTTTGTTTAACCTTTTTAAACTTCCTCCTCTTAAAACAGCTGTCGGTGATCCGCGTGGGGGTTGTTTTGTTACACCATATGGATATTCAGTTATGTTGAAGAAGGTTTGTGTTTATAGTCTACTGATTGGTTTGGCTTGCTTCTTTAGCCCTGATCTTCTTCAATATATTATCCTCAGCTGAGGAAAGATTGTGATGGCATTAGAGGGAGGGTACAATCTTGGGTCAGTTGCAAAGTCTTCACTGGCGTGTGTCCAAGTTTTGCTTGAAGAGAAACAAATTGAAGATTCCTTTGAAGAATACCCATATGAGTCTACATGTCGTGTCATAGAAGCGGTGACTCATATGCTTCTTTGTGCGGTTTAGGTACGCAAGAGGCTATGCGCATACTGGCCTTCACTTGCAGATGAGTTACCGTGGGAGGCAAAAACTCCTAGTCCAGTTAAGCACCTTTCTCTTTTTGTCCATTTTCTTCGTTGTCTCCTAACTTTGCTTCTGCACAAACTTCTTTATTCAAGACAAGCAGTAGTAGTAGCGACGACGGAGAAGAAGTTCTAGAGAGCACTTTTATTCAGGAGGTAAGCTGCTTCCCTATCCTCAGAGTCTGACGTGAGTTTGTTTGTCCCTTATTAGAGGTGCATTAGAGAGGCTAAGCTCACAATTCTCTCAATCCGTTATAAAAAGCAAGCCGAGAGCTTGCGTGCTTCCTTGGAAGAAAAGGCGGCGCTACAGACCAAGGTGGCTGAACTGCAAGGCGAGAAGTTGCGCCTTCAAGACAAATATGCAGCGGTGGCAAAGGAGGCCGCTGAGCAACTGACGCATGTTTCCAGCGAACTGAGAGAGGCCAAGATCGACCTAGACTTTCAGCGTGAGCTTTTCAAGAAGGCCAGCGAAGAGAAGAGATTGCTGGAGGGCGAACTGCAGAAGGAGGCTAGCGATAAGTTGCGCCTTCGAATCTCACGAGACAGATATGCAGCGGAGGTGAAGGAGGCCGCTGAGCAGCTGGCGAAAGTTCGCAGCGAACTGAGGGAAGTCCAAATTGATCTTAACTTGCACCGGGAGCTTCTCAAGAAGGCTACCGAAGTCAAGTAGTCGAAGTCAAGTAGTCAAAGTTTTAACTTATATAAGTTCTGTTTCGAACGAGTCCAACCAAGGTGGAGCAGCTGGTCATGGAATCAGAGAGCACGAAGAATTCATCCACTCCAGGTTATGGGAAACCCATGAAGTGATGATGACATATATGACTGACTTGAAAACTCCAGTTGCTATAGAGCACATAACCAAAGACTAATCTTGATGAGATGCAATTATGAACTTGATGCATTCAATGAGTCTTACGGTGAGTTGATGAAAATAAACTATGATGATACACCACTGGAGCTCATAGACCACATAAGAGTAAAACAAAGCCCATTTTTGGGTATAAACTCTATGTACACCTTAGGAAACAATCTCAAAGCTACAAAATTATTTTCAAGATTAGCAAAACAGATTGTTTCTAGATAAAGTGTTTCATTTATCAAAAAGCTGTAGAATCCCTAAAGACTCGCATCAAATCTATACTATTAAAACACAAGGTTCTTTTTCTTTTTGATGTGTCATTCTATTTAAATAATATACTAGATTTTAAATCGGACATTCGTGTAGATATTTTTTTATTTTATAAATATATTTGATATTATTACAAATGTTTTAAATATATAATTTCTATTTCAATATTATAGATTGTGTAACTCTATAATATTTATATTTCATATTCGGTATTATTAATATATTGTGATTTAGTTAATATATTTTATTTTGTTATTAATTTTTATTACTTACTAATATATTTTGGAGTTAGGTACCATAAACAATATGAAATAATCAAACAAATAGTTTTCTTCAAAATATTATTTTTCCAATTTATATATTTTGCTATAATACATTTTTTAAATTTATTTATTTATATTATAGAAAATAAATATGTTTAAGTTAATTTATATTTATACGTGGTGTTTAAGAAAATATATTTTAACATATAATATTTTAGTATTTTACGAGCAAGATGTTTAAGATAATAAAGAGAGATAGAGAAAACTAAACTAAATCGAGCATGATGTTTTCTGGTATTCCTGTTCAAGATAGCCAGCAGTTCATCATTGGGCAGATTAATTACTGGGATCAAGTGAGGGAATCAGGGGTAAATCTTCTTCTTCAATTTTAAGTGGAGTTATATATATATCTACTCTATTAAAATAGAGTCCTATTTTTATCTACTATAGAAAAGTTGTTATTAAGTTTTTGACCTATTCAAATTGAGTTTTATCAATCTAAGTATAAATATACTAAACTCTATTAATTTGGCCAATCATTATCTGTTATTAATCTTGCCCATATTTCAGCATCAAAATCGTTCCTAAATTAATCAAATTACAAATAATAGATATTGTAGGCATAAATAATAAGTAGAATTATTATAATTGCAAGATTGTAGGGATATTCCAGTTTTTTTTTAAAAGCGTTTTGGTGTGCACAAAATTATGTTAAGAATGGTAGCTTTTAATTTGAGTTGCCAATTGGATTTAAACTTTATTCATTTTTAGTAAGTTTGCTCATTGAGATATGCAATGTAGAAGAATTAATATAGTGTATACATTTTCCTAAAATATCTACACATGAGATCAACTATTACAGTCAGATCAATCCAGTAAAAATACTATCATACGTGATATTAAGTTAAATGATACAGACAAACATATATTTTATCTTTTTATTTTTTCTATATATTAATTACAAGTTTTCAGTTTTTATATATTTTCTACATTCAAGAAACCTACATAATTGACTAAGTTGATGTCCACTCGAAATGATACATGAAATGTTAAATACATTAATCATTATGTTAGATTATCATTCAGTTACATTTATACAATTTTTAATCTAATTATATAATTATAAGAAATATATATAAATATAAATATATATATGTGAGTCAGTTTCATTGGGAATCAATGGAAGTGGTTTGTTTGTCTGTTTGTTTCAATATGATCACATTCGGCTGAGACTTTAAATCTTTTTGTTTCATATATATAGGGTTTTGATATCGAACATATCACAGCACCTCAAAATACATGCGGACTCATGCCTATGATTGTGAAAACGAGAGGATTAGGTACCCTAATCGTGTGTTGGTCAATCTTTACGCTAGACTCGGTCTCCATCGTTACAACCTCTCTGAGGTAAATAATTAAAAAAAAAAAAACTAGTCTCAGTTTCTTTTCAATATTTTGATCAATTTCTTTCTTTCTTGATTAAGATCATTGATGTATTTTGTATGTCAGGGAACAAATTTAGAGTTTCACCACTTGAAGAAATTCAACACGAGTATGAATTTTATCTCCTCGTACCGCATCACTTTGGTCGCTTATGATCCAGCTACCACTTCGCTAGTAACCTTTCTGGTTGGAGTCTCTGAGCAAATATATGGTCGTTTGAATTTGATGGTCTTCATTGCTAGACCTCAAGCTAATAGTCCTAGTCCTCTCCGCAAAGAGGCTGTTTGGCCACAACTTGGTAAAGAAAAAAAAAAAACTAAATCCTTCTTTTTTTTTCCTATAATTATTATTAATGTTTTATATAAAATCTCACTTGATTGGTATTAATGTTGCAAAGGTATCACCAATGACGCATATTATGACAAGGGATTCCCTTTCTGGCCGACAGATTTTGATGATACAGAACGATTCTACCTGGTGAGGTTATCACACAATATCAGTGATTCGCTTATTATTATTTTTAAGAATTTTGATTTATTGGCCTTTGATATGATTTATTGCTTTTGCAGCTGAAGGATCCAGAGTTACAAGGCAACGATTGGATTCGTCTATATTTGGAACTTGCTCTTTGTTCAAATGATAGGAACATTCCCGAAGTATGTTTCTTCTTTTCTTCCATATATATATATATAGACCAACAACGAATCAATGTTAGCTAATGTTTTTATTTTCTTGCAGAGGCATGTATCCCAGCTACAGATTGTGAGAGTTGCAGTGGAAACTATTGAGTATGTGGTTGTCTCATTCACGTAACAATGAGCGTATTTTGTTTTGTGTTCGAATGGGCTTTTAGACGTGTTAGTTATCTGTAGGTATTGGGCCGAAACATACAAAAACCTGGCCCTGTATGCACCTTGGCTTTCTCGGCGTGAAACCGACATTTTTTTCTAGGGTTCTTCATCTCCTCCTAAAGCTGATTAGGTCTACCATCAATGGAAGTTCTAAAAGTCTTAGAGAGATGAGTCTCCATAAGTAATCATCGTCGTGTCTAGGGTTCATCGTCGTCGCGTCTATGTCAGTTCGTGTTCTTCAGTATGGATTCATCTCCTCACAGGCGTTACAAGCTTCACTGATTTAATGCCATTAACTCTTCAGTGATCAATCACTCATTCAATGATTCTAAACCCTCTTCCAGGCGATGTATCTTCACCTATAAAAAAGTAAGACCTCATCCCTTAAGAAGCATCCTCACAATTCCAATAACAATATAAATTTCTTTCTCACTTTAATGGCTTACGCCTTGGTTCTTCTTGGACGACTGCTCAGATTCTGGGAAGCCATGTGGCGGTCTCGACATAGTCTTTGTCGATTCTCAAGTTCCCCGTATAATCTCAAAAACTCCTTCATTCCGATCTAATTATTTCTTCTTACTCTTCCAGAGTTAATTTCGATATCGTTTATTGATTATGTTTCCTTACTCTCATGTCAGCCACCATTGAGAAGGCGGTGCAGTTTATAGAAAGCACTCAAGAGGCAGATGGTTCACGGTACGTACGGTCCCTTAAAACTTAAAGAGTGTACATCTAAGGCAAAGCATGGTCAGGAGAAGTTACTGATGTGTAAGAAGTGTTTCTTTACGATTGGCAGGTACAGAAGTTGTCGAGTTTGCTACACATATGCATCATGGTTTGCTCTGAGAAGCTCGGCAGTAACTGGCAAAACGTATGAAACTGTTTTGCTATGGTGAAGGTGCTGACTTCTTTCCCAAAAGACAAAACAACCAAAGAGTCATCATTGTTATTTTCCCGACCTCCCACAAAAAAGTCCTCTAATCCAAATACAAAAAAAACACAATTCACTTTGAGAAGTCTAAACAAAGTTATTTCACGAGATTAAAATACTTTCTCAAAACCTTTTCAAATATGTTTCTCCTCCACTATTTTCCTTAGTATGTACATGTAATTGATCGTCGTTCCAAAATATATATAAACTACAAAATCCAGTTAACTCACTAACAACATTAAAATTACGGGAGTTCTTCCAGTAGTCCTCACAATAACATTTATACGAGGCCACATGTTGAAAAATAGCAAATGTATTTACACATTCATTAATTCCAAGTACTAATCAATCTAATAAACAATAATATGATGCAAGAAATACTTACATAACAACTTTGGCATATCCCGCGCTACATAACACAATTAACCATTGGGATATAGACTCATACACAAAAAAACATATGCAATATAAACACACAAGTAAATACAACACGTAACAAATTATTCAATGGTATTAATCTCCAACCAGGCAACCACCATCACTACGATCTAATAGTCATATAATCATTAACCATTATTGCTATACAGAAATTTATAACTTCATAAAAGGTTTAGCATTATATATACATCAGTTATTAGTTTTAAGTACAATCAGGACATTAATAAATAAGAATAAATTATTTAGATGTTAATATATAATAAATAAATTACATTTAATGATGTCAATGTTAAAAGTATTTTATAAAATTAATCAGTATCGTTTAAAAAAATTAATCAGTATCATATATGTATAACTTACAAAAAATAATAAAATAAAAAGTGTAAGTTGTTATAAAATAGTGAAAATTAATGCTATATATAATTGAGAATAAATTAAACATTTTTTTAAAGAATACACTAAACTGGCTTTTAACGGCAAAATATGTATATGTTTTATAAGTATTGTGAATAAAAAACGTTGTATTGAATTAAATGTGGAATTTTTAAAAAATACTAAAATAAAAAGCTCAACCATAATTTTAACATTGCTATGAAGCTAAATATATATATATATAGACTTGCATAGTCCAACAAAAGACATAATGTTCAATAACCCGATAACAAACAAAAAAATAACAAAAATGGTACTAGATAACTTATAGTAAAACAGATTAAAATATATATACCGACATAATAAAAATAGAACACAACTTCATTAATAATTACAACAATCGTCTTAGAAAATTTAGTTAAGTTTTACGAATACTTAAATTATTTTACAACAAACAAATTTAATGAAAAAGTGATTAAAAATGAAAAGAAATTACAAACAATATTTCATATATATAATTAAAATAAAAACTAAAAAAAACTATTATGGAACAAATTCCCGCGCGAAACTGCTGGCTTCCCCTAGTTAAAAGTAATTAAGAACCTAAGTTAAGAAACCTCTTGATTTTGGGTCTCCAATGTTAGTCTCTTATTTAGGGGTTCTTAATCCTTGACTAACCTAACACATTTACTAGCAACGTTCAATTCAAACTAGACTAACCTAACACAACCATAATCCTAGACTAACCTAACACATTTCAGACAAGATTCAAAATCTATTCATTTCAGACAAGGTCCTAAATCAACATAAATGTGAACCTACGATTTAAAAGACCATAGAATTATGATTTACCTGTGTTGCAATTGTTGTTCTCTTGTTTGCACAAGTGATTCCGTGAACGCAGACATCAGCTTCAACGAGACAGACATCTTTGAGCAACAGACCACTACTTGGCTTCAACCATTGATACGTATTAAACCCATCCGTTCTCCAAGCTTGAACCACTGAACCATTTAGTAACTGTAAAACAAGACACAAGTTACAGAACAAGAAGTGAATATTAGGTTCACATATCAAGAATTGAGTTTATTATGGTTGTTACCTTTCCCTGCAATGTGTCTGTATCTTTGTACCGTCTGAAACAGTTTCATCATCTGCGAGGATCAGATAGATAGAAAGAATCAACAGAACAGACACAAACCGACACAACAACAAATCAAAATAACATAGAGGGAGCAGAATCTAAGACCTGCATGTATTTAAGGATTCAGACATAGCTTTACCTTTCGAGAGAGACGTGGAGTGATTCTAAAAGAATCTTGAGGAACACATAAGTTGCTCTTGAGGATTAGACGCAACCCATCTCCTCTTTGTCCGTATCTCCTCAACCAGCTTCTCATCCATATTAAACAAAGTAACAAATTAATACATGACAATTATATAACATTTAAAATAAAACAATTAAGATGGTATATGACTACTATGCCTCTGGAGCAGAGGACCAATGGACTCTTCAAGAGAACAGAAACGCTTTCGCTAGGATCCTGTGATTTTTTTTCTTTTAGAACCAAGCGATTACGGAAGTCGCCGAGTGATTCATCGTGGATGAGAGCCACCGAGAGAGTCGCCAATTGATTTATCGTCGCGGAGAGCAAACGAAAGGGAGGCGGAGTCGTGGAGGAGAGGCACCGAGAGAGACGCCGTGAGAAACGCCGAGTGATTCATCCGTCGAACAGAGATCAATCACGAAACCGAGTGATTTCGTCAAGGAGAAAGAGGTTGAGATAGGAGAGAGATCGACTTGAATGTGTGACGCGTGGCCTTAAGCAACGCCTCTTCCTTCGCTTAATTAAGCAACGTATCTTACGTTAAATGGTAATTTTTTTTTTTAATCATAATTAGCTTAAGCAACCCTAATAAGAAACGCCGATAATCATGGTGTCTTTCTTGAATCATTTGTCTTGCCCACAAAACTCATAATAAAAGCTACAACGACTGTCGCACTGCCCAAACCCAGTAATTATATAGTCCAAATGACATTAACCCCGAAACATTTAAAACCCAAACCCAGTAATTATATAGGGGTAAAGATTCGGAATTCGACCCTAATTGACCGAAAGCAACACTATTTAAATCATAATAACTAGGTTCAGTTCCAGTTAAGATAAAATTAATAAACAATAATAAATTGAGTGATGATGAATTAATAGATTGATTTTATCAGTTTAATGTATCTTATATAAAGAAAAGAAAAGTATATTTACAAGAATTTGTATACTTAGATATTAAAATAAATTAGATTCTGACCCACGCGCCAGCGCAGATATATTTTTTAAAAAATATGATGATATTTGTTTTTTATGTCACTATTAAGGTTGAGCAAAAAACTCGAATTCAAAGAACCGAACTGATCCCAATCCGAATAAGTAGTCCAAATCCGAACCGAAATTGATTAAATATTCGAATTACTCAAAATTTTGGTATTTGAAGAACTGAAATATAATCCGATCCGAACCGAAGTATTTTGGATATCCAAAATAGATTTATATACTTATATATATTAATTATTTTTATATTTAATATATATAAAAACATCCAAAATATATATGATACTTTTAAGTTCATTTAAATACTTGAAAATACATACAAATAATCAAACGTAAATATCTACAATAGTTAAACTATACTCAAAACTCCAAAAATACTTAAATAATTATTCTCTATCCAATTATTTAAACCAAACCAATTTATATGTTAAGTTAGGTACTCTGACATATGTTATTCAAATTTATATGTAATATATTCTATTGTTTATAGATTTTTTTAAAATTAAAGCATATAATAAATTTTAAATTTTTTAAAATAATTTAAATTGTTTATCCAAATCCTCAAATATCTGAACTGAACACGAAATCCCAAACAGACCCGAAAACGAACTCGAACGCCCACCCCTAATCACTATTATATTTTCTATATGTGTCATCATAGGTTACAAAAATATGTGTTATCATATAATTAATCGTATTTTATATGTATCATCAAATAAGTAATCTTATAATTAATAATATTTTATACATACAATGATATAAATAATCACATATATTATATTTTTTAATTTCAATGTGAAATATAAAAACCATAATTTAAATTGGTGTTTGAAATTGGGATTTGTACTGTATTTTTCTTATATATATTGAAAACATTTTTAGAATGATTATTGGAAAATATGTTAGTAAAAATCAATTTTTGAATATATGTATATTTTTGAATGAATTTTTGATATAAATCAATTTAAAATTATTATTTTGATTTGAATATGTATATCAAGTAACATAAGCCCATTATTTTTTAATATAATGTAATGGACTTTCAATTTTTTTAATAGCATAAGCCCATTATTTTTTTTCCTAACTTACTGATATTCATGTTTACAAACAGCATTATATTTATATTTTTACTACTATCAATGTTGCCAAACAAAAGCTTAAAATACTTATATTTTAATAAGATAGATGTAGTCAATGTAATACAATTGTTATTTTCTTACAAAATTTGAATTACATTTTAATTCAAATTTATTTATTTCTTTTTACAAAATTTTTAAAATAGTTAAACCAATTACATATTTTTTTAATCATAAACAAATAAAATTAAAATGTTAAAAATAACTATATTCAATATCGGCTAAAAATAAAAGTTATTAATATCAAAATTGTCATCACTGTGAAATAGCCCGGGAACTTTTATCCGAGATCCGGATTCGATCCGAGATTCGATCCGGATCCGATCCGAAAATCCGGATATCCGGAGGAGCCGAATCCGGGTCCGGATAATAAAATGTTGGATCCGTCAAAGCCGGATCCGGATCCGGATATCTTGATTTTTTAGTCCGGATATCCGGATCCGTAAGTTTTATTAATAATTATTTCAAAAATAGTAATATCTATATATAAAAACTAACTTTATTTAATATCTTTTCATTTTTATAATAGTATATGTAAATTTTATGTAAATTTTGTAATATTATACATAGAAATAATTAAAAACATTATATATTTATTATTTTTAAATTATTTTTAATATTTTGTATATATTATTATTATTATTTTATTTATTTTAAGGATCCAAATCCGGATCCGGATATCCGCCNTTTTTTTGGTAATCATATTAAAATTTCATACCATTTTACATGTTGCTTAGCAACTTATTTGAGCAAGACAACAAACACAAACAACTCATTTTCTTGTAATGCATTTATTCCTCTTCTTTAAGTCATAAACTTGTTCCTGAAGTTTATTCATCTTTCTTTATCTCCAAGATACTCTCTTGCTCTTAAGTCTACACGATTCCAGCTCAACACATTGACTCCACATGGTCTTCACCACTTAACACGACATCAGCTTCAGCAACTACTTCAGAACGGACATCTTACATCTTCAACCATTTCCTCCCATCTATGTACTCTCAACTTATGTGTTGCTCATGTTTTTATCTAACAGGTCACATGGAACTTTTTAACCGTTTAAAAGGGCATAGCATCAAAACCTAGACAAATGTTTCTTTTTTCTTTTTTCTCTTTGAACAACAATTAGTGATAAAAACATTGTATGCTTGACATATTCTTCAATATCGAATTTCAAAAACTCTAAATGACTAATTCTGAACAACATTACAACCCTAAATAATTAGTTCTGAACAATATTTATATATAACAAATATGATGGTCTTATAAGATAAATGAGCTTGCTTATAAGAAGGTTCGTACTGGTTAGATGAATATGGAACCTTATGTTTGTCATGTTGATGTTTATTTATCAGCAGTCATTGCTTTTCTATTTTTGTTTTTTCAAACTATGACGTATGTTGGTTAAATTAAGCGCACTATTAATATAAGGATATTTAGAGTTATGGTTATGCATAACAGTCCATAATATAATACGAAGGTAGCCTTTGTCTGATTTGGGTCTAAGACGTGGTATTTTCCAACAAGTATTCATATCCGTAATCAAATTTGCCATGATATCATAATCAGTAAGTAAAAAATATGAATACATTTTTAAACTTTTAAACCCAATAATGAGGGCCTCACTATTATGACTCTGATCCAATGTTTAGAGTGAGAATTGAGTGTTTCGAGTTGTTCTTATTATACTTTGTCTGAACATTTATCATTCATCACCATTACATAAAATATCAAAACACATATGATCCCACATTAACGACACATACATACTTTTAAATTTTGATATTTAATCAGTAATGTAACAAACAATAGAGAAGGCTTTTAGTTTTCAGGTTATAATTACGTAACGGTTGCTACCTTGCCTCTTCGCCTCTTAACCCTTCCCTTGACTCTTAAGAAACTCTCAACCTCACTTGAGAACATACTCATCTGCACGCACCCTAACAAGGTGAGGCAGAGCTTGCTATTAGACGTACCAACACCTAACTCCATGATGAAGAAGCCTCCTCGGGCCAACCGGCTTGAAAGCATCATACTCAAGTAAAACAAACAATATACAAAAGTATAATAAATCATATACAATAAGAATTATAACACACATCACAATCAAACAAACATGGCAATACTATAAAATAAAATACACTAAATATTGTACCATAATTAACAACAGTATAAAAATATTAGTTATTCTTAATTTATAATTTCTTCAATGTCAAATTAAAATAGAAATCAAATAGGAAAAATGTAAATCATTACATTTTCCATAATTTTTAAATTTAATAATTTTATGTTCTCTGACGGAAAAAAAAACAATGTTAGTGGTCATTTTGTAACTTTTTTTTTTTTGTCATCAACTTTACAGACTCATATTGACTCTGTGAACCACACTGGGAGATATTGATCCATGTGAACTACAAAAGACGTTTCCTTCCTAGCACTTCTAGCTAAGCTATCCGCCTTCTTGTTATGCGTTCTTGGTACATAGATAATCTCTGCACTAGTAAAACTCTCTTTCAGGATGTGTATATCTTCCAAATAACTTGCAAACGCTGGCCATTCTTCTGGTTCCGAAACCATCTTCACCAATTGAGAACAATCCGTCGCAAATGTAACCTGAAATTGTCTTAAGTTTTTCATGCATTCCATAGCCCATAGTAAAGCTTCCATCTCTGCATGGAGAGGAGTGAGTGAAGCCCGGACATTCCTTGCTCCCATTAGTCCCGCAAATCCTTCTAATGTGCTGTACCACCCTTGACCTGAGAAACTTTCATTTTCTTTCCAGGATCCATCCGTAAAACACCATCTTCCTGGAATTGACGGAAGAATATTAGCCTCTATATGTGTCGTCCTCTTTTTATCATTCAATATTTGTGCCTCAGCCCATAGTTTTGATTCCGTTTCCGCCAGTTTAAGGGTATCCATAGGATCCACATCAATATTACTAAATATTTTATTATTTCTTCCTTTCCAGATATACCAAAGTATCCAGGCAAACTGATGATCCTCCATTTGTGGGACAACTCTCCAAAAGAGATGATCCATATTCACAAATAGAGAGCTTGTGGGGAACANTTTTTTTTTGTAAATATTGGCTTACTTTTGTTTTTGAAAAATTCTGGATAATACCAGCAAAGACTTCTAAAAAAATTTTCTCTGATAAGCAGGTTAGTTTTGCAATTAACTAGAGTTTTGCAGTAATTTGATTTTTTCATAGAAAACTTCTATATAACTCTTCTTACAAGCAAATGAAGTCTCAAAAGTGTCGCAGAAAGTCTGATCAAAGCTTGGCCAGGATCAATGAATAGAATTCGAGAAGACTTCTTGAAAAGTCTTCCACCATAACACTTCTCAAGAAGTCTTCTAACTAATATTAAATGTTTAATTTTTTTATTGTCAACTGGAAAATTAACCTACGCAGAATTCTTGCTATATTTCAAAGACTTCATGCAACTCTAAGTCTTCTATGAAAAGTCAATAACTGCAAAAACTTCAGTCGATTACAAAAATTAATCTGCTTATCAAAGAAGACTTATCGTTTTTTTTTGTAACAAAGAACATGAAGACTTTCAAAATAGTCAAATGCAAAACTAACTTATGCATTGATCAAAATACTTCTCTAGAAGTCCATCGAGAAGACTCACAAAATAAATCTAGAAAAATTTAAAGATCATTTTTAGATCTGGTAAGATTCATGTATAACTTTTCCAAGCACATATAAAAGTTACTGACTCGTTCTTGACAAAGAAACATGATTTTGAGTAATTCTAATAAGATTATAAATTTTTAAATAAAAAGTTGAGATTTTGGAATGAAATGAGAGAGAAAGTGAAAGAAAAATGGTTAGTGTGTAAGAAATGAAGATACGAAGATGTATATGTCGATTTTAGGTGCTTTTAGAGCTTCATATTGGTTGTTTTTGGTGGTTGGTGTATTAATGATAATGATAAAGTTGTAAATAAAAGAAAAAGATAAGAATCATATAGTAAAATAATCAGTTTTGGAAAATAATAATAAAAATGTTTTCGTTAATAACTTAAATTTCTAGAATGAAATGAGCAAAAAAAAAAATCAAAGAAAGAAAAAAACAAGTTCCTTGATTTCAAATTTTAGATCATATTTGCAAAACCCCTTTTAAACTATCAGTAGAAATAATCATACTAAATTCATCTAGATTTAAGAATTAAGTGTTTTCTTTTCCTCGTACAACTAATTTCATCTTATCATAAATTCACAACGTATCTAATATTTGTTCTTTTAATTAAAAAAATCCTTACAAGGCTCATTTACTTCACAAGAAATTCCCAATTTTATATGTTGATAATCTTAAACAAATATGTATTCGAATACCTTTTGTAAAAATATATGACTAAAACTTCCAGTAATTTTACCTTTGTTAGTTAGTTTTTTTTTTTTTTGGTCAACTTACGTTTGTTAGTTTAAATTTCCAATCTTAATAAACTTTAGTTTTACAAGAATTTTAGGAATACCTTTTAATGTGTACAGTAAATAATATTTTTTAAAATAAAAATATGTATTCGTCAACCGAATATACATTCATTATTTTTTATTCCAGCTTGCATTGTCTGCTTCAGAGTGGGAAAGGAAGAAGATAGAAAGCTGAGCTGACCAAACGGCTCTTCTGTTGACGATAAGACATTCATTATGCTGATACTTTTAGTTTTCATGTACAAGAGAACAAAGATAAAACATTTAGAGTATGAACGGGGAGTGAATAAAAAGTGGAGGATCTGTCTCAAGTGGATGAACCACTTTTATATTCCCATTCAACATTTTTTCTGGTTAGAATTTGGACTGCTTTTTAAATTAATAAATTAATGTTGAACCACTAGTGATTTTTTTTTTTTTTTTTTTTTTTTTTTT
>QGKV02000571.1:38929033-38940176 GCA_003260655.2 Brassica cretica | reverse complement strand
TTTTTTTTTTTTTTTTTTTTTTTTTTGTAACTGAACTAGTGATTTTATAACATGAATAGATATGGAGTGTTTCTCCCACGGGTAATACTGTTTTGTATTTTTTCTTATAAAAATAATAATAAGCTTCAAATTTATTTAGATAATAATAATATATACAACAAATTACTAATATCTTCTTTTTGTATATTTTAAATATAGAAGTACATGCAACTACAAAATTTACGTTTTAAATTTATTATATTTATGTCAATGTCTTATTTACATAACATAATAGTATTTTTATTATGGTTATTAAATAAATATTTACACCAAATTAATAAAAAAATGTTAAATTATATATAATTTTAAATATAACATAATCATATAAATATTTTGACCACTTGATCCACTTGTGTTTCATTTTGAAAATTATTTATTTTTAATTTAATTTTAAAGTTCAAGATAATTATACTACTTTATAAAACACATTTCTAAATCATTCAAAATAAGATAAACATATAGTTTTAAAGCTTAAATAATTACATATGTATTAAAATAATTTTCTGTAAAATTTGAATAAAATTTATATTTATCGATTTTTGTAAAATAAATACTTTATTTTATTTAAAGCTTAAAATGCTTTTGAACCGCTCTCGATCCGCTCGATCCGGTTGATCAACTCTCGATCCGCCCGATCCGCTTGATCCGCTTGATCCACTCTTGATCCGCTCGATCCGTTTGTTACGCCAGATCCGCAACGCTTGATCCGCTTTTCCAATTCGGTTCCTTAGAAAAATACCTTTTCAAAGATATAACTAAAACTATTTCAACTTTTTTATATCGTGATTTTTCAAATTTATTAATACTCCTTCCGTTTTATAATATAAGATATTTAAAAGGGTATTGATTTTCAAAATGTAAAACATTTTGATACTTTTAAAGTATTTTAACTTTATTGAAAATTAGTTAACCAATAACAATCTACTACATTATTTATGATTAATTAACTTATTTTCAATTTTATTATTAATAATTTTATTTTCTACAAAAGTATGTTTATTATTTTTTGTGCATTCAAACACAACATTTTATATTATGAAACGGAGAAATTATTTTATAGTCATTTAGTATTTTATATATATATTATAAATATTTGTTAATAATTTAGTCCCAATAATTTGTTTGGCAAAGGTAATTAAAATAAGGAAAATTGCCAAAAATAGTACATTCATAATACCACTTTCATGTTTACCTTAACCATTATTACCATCACTTTTAAAGAGGGAAAACACACTTATAATCTTAAGGTTAACTTATCTAAACTTAGAGTTTAGAATTGAGGGGTGGAGTATGGTTTTTAGAATGTGGATTTTAGGATTTTAATAAATATATAAATATATACATAAGAAAATATTTTTTAAGAAATAGTTTCAAAAATAATTTTAGAATTTGAAAAAAAAAATTAAAAAAAAATTCAAAACAAAATTCAAAACAAAATTCAAAAAAATTATAAAAGTTTAATTCGAAAACATAAATTCTTTTATTTTTATTTATTTATTTATTTGAATAATTAGTTATTATATATATTCAGAGCAACAATATAAGAGTTTTTTGAGTTTTTTGCCTCTTAATAAAGAATATATTTTGAAAATATTTTTTTAATGGTAGTAAACATGAATAATGGTACCAACAATGTGGTAAACATGAAAATTCTCTAATTAATTATCTTTGTTGGAATTCTATTTTTGTGTAATTTTATAATTATTCTATAAAACAAATGCCATTTTATAACACTAGCTTGTTATATAAATTAATCTTAAACATACAATAGTCATGTATTTCATACACCTAATAAAAACTTACACAACAGTGGTATTTTGGAAAATTCGTAGGGCTTTTTGCAATNCCAAGAGAGGTTTTAATGAGGCAACATTAGCATGTTACAAACCCTATATAGTTATGGCATCCAAGAGGGAGTGTTATGAATCATGAAGTGGATGGTCCATAACCTAGACCATACGAGTTCAAGACTAGAGTCCATTGGGGGTTTACATCCAGCTACATGGAAGACTTATTCAACCTTATGTCTTTATGAGTTTGACCATGTCATTATGTAGAGTATTTTTCTAATCAATTCTCTTTTTGACTCCATCTTATATGAACCACTATATATAGTGATGTAAGCAATAAAAAAATATACAACACATTCTCACAGATCTTTTCTCAAATCTTAACAAAAGAAAACAAGTTCCTTGATTTCAAGTTTTAGATGGTATTTGCAAAACCCCCTTTAAACTATCAGTAGAAATAATCATACTAAATTCATCTAGATTTAAGAATTAAGTGTTTTCCTCGTACAACTAATTTCATCTTATCAATTTTCAAAAAAAAAAAAAACTAATTTCATCTTATCATAAATTCACAACGTATCTAATATTCGTTCTTTTAATTAAAAAATCCTTACAAGGCTCATTTACTTCACAAGAAATTCCCAATTTTGTATGTTGATAATCTTAAACAAATATGTATTCGAATACCTTTTGTAAAAATATATGACTAAAACTTCCAGTAATTTTACCTTTGTTGGTTAGTTTTTTTTTTTTTTGTCAACTTACGTTTGTTAGTTTAAATTTCCATTCTTAATAAACTTTAGTTTTACAAGAATTTTAGGAATACCTTTTAATGTGATATTTTTTAAAATAAAAATATGTATTCGTCAACCGATTATACATTATATTTTTTTTATTCCAGCTTGCATTGTCTGCTTCAGAGTGGGAAAAGAAGAAGATAGAAAGCTGAGCTGACCAAACGGCTCTTCTGTTGATGATAAGACATTATGCTGATACTTTTAGTTTTCATGTTCAAGAGAACAAAGATATAACATGTAGTGTATGAATGGGGAGTGAATAAAAAGTGGAGGATTGGTCTCAAGTGGATGAACCACTTTTATATTCCCATTCAACATTTTTTTCTAGTTAGAGTTTGGACTGCTTTTTAAATTATTAAATTAATGTTGAACCACTATTGGTTTTATAACATGAACAAAAAAATGAAGAACCACTATCTACAGTAGATATGAAACAAATATGGAGTGTTTCTCCCACGGGTAATACTGTTTTGTATTTATTTTTTTTATTTTTTTTATTTTTTGTAAACTGCTTTCCTGTTTTGTATTTTTTCTTATAAAAATAATAATAAGCTTCAAATTTATTTAGATAATAATAATATGTACAACAAATTACTAACATCTTCTTTTTTGTATATTTTAAATATAGAAGTACATGCAATTACCAAATTTACGTTTTAAATTTATTATATTTATGTCAATATCTTATTTACATAACACAATAGTATTTTTATTATGGTTATTAAATAAATATTTACACTAAATTAATAAAAAATGTTAAATTATATATAATTTTAAATAAAACATAACCATATGAATATTTTGACCACTTGATCCACTTGTGTTTCATTTTGAAAATTATTTATTTTTAATTTAATTTTAAAGTTCAAGACAATTATACTACTTTATAAAACACATTTTTAAATCATTCAAAATAAGATAAATACATAGTTTTAAAGCTTAAATAATTACATATGTATTAAAATAATTTTCTGTAAAATTTTCTGTAAAATTAATATTTATCGATTTTTTAAAAATATTTTTGTAAAATAAATACTTTCTTTTATTTAAAGCTTAAAATGCTTTTGAACCGCTCTCGATCCGCTCAATCCAGTTGATCAACTCTCGATCCGCTCGATCCGTTTCCACTCTTGATCCGCTCGATCCGTTTGTTACGCTAGATCCGCAACACTTGATCAGCTTTTTCCATTTGGAGCCTTAGAAAAATACCTTTTCAAAGATATAACTAAAAATATTTCAACTTTTTTATATCGTGATTTTTCAAATTTATTAATACTCCTTCCTTTTTATAATATAAGATATTTTAAAAAGGTTTTGATTTTCAAATGTAAAATATTTTGATACTTTTAAAGTATTTTGACTTTATTGAAAATTAGTTAACCAATAATAATCTACTACATTATTTATGATTAATTAACTTATTTTCAATTTTTATTATTAATAATTTTATTTTCTACAAAAGTAAGTTTCTTATTTTGTGTGCATTCAAACACAACATTTTATATTACGAAACGGAGAAATTATTTTATAACCATTTAGTATTTTATAAATATACTATAAATTTTTGTTAATAATTTAGTCCCAATAATTTGTTTGGCAAAGGTAATTAAAATAAGGAAAATTGCCAAAAATAGTATATTCATAATACTACTTTCATGTTTACCTTAACCATTTTACCATCACTTTAAAAGGGGAAAAACACACTTATAATCTTAGGGTTAACTGATCTAGACTTACAATTTAGAATTGAGGGGTAGAGTATGGTTTTTAGAATGTGGATTTTAGGATTTTAATATATATATAAATATATACTTAAAAAAATATTTTTTTAAGAAATAGTTTCAAAAATAATTTTAGAATTTGAAAAAAAAAATTGAAAACAAAATTCAAAAAAAAAAAATATTAAAGTTTAATTCGAAAACATAAATTCTTTTATTTTTATTTATTTATTTATTTGAATAATTAGTTATTATATATATTCAGAGCAACGATCTAAAAGTTTTTTGAGTTTTTTGCCTCTTAATAAAGAATGTACTTTGAAAATGTTTCTTTAATGGTAGTAAACATAAATAATGGTACCAACAATGTGGTAAACATGAAAATTCTCTAAAATTTGTGTTTCATTTTATTCGTCGTTGTAGAATAAAATTTGTGTTTCAAAATAAGTATCGTTTTATAATTTTAATTTAAAATTTATGTATAATATTTTTTTATTTATTTTTTTATTGGTTAAAATATGGTTAGGTATACATGTAATGGTGATTTTTTGAAAATATGTAAAATTAAATATTTTCTTAATCTTTGTGCATAAATGTAAAATGACAACTAAAATGAAATGAAGTGAATAATAATAAATCAATAAATATATTTGATTATGCATTATTATTTTTATTAGAAAAAAACTAAGATTCAAAAATCCCTTAGAAACTAGGAACATCAAATACAAGTTATTGAATAATCGATACTATATGTAAAGAAGCATTTGCTGTCTTCTGGTCAATCGATGTTAAGCATAAAAAGAAGTTGATAACGTAGTATATGAAGAAGAATAAAATTAGATTTTTGACGAAATACCAATAAAATAGAATGACCGTTTGACTTAAAAAAAAAAGGACGAAATACCAATACAAACTGCAGGATTTATTTTTTACCCTTGTTTTAGAGAGAACATTATAATCCATTAAAACCTAGTATCATTGAAATCTAGTAAACTCCAATATACATTGAATAACATTAAAATCCATTTTATAAAACCTATCATAATTGAAATCTAATAAATTGCAATAGAAATTGAATACATTAGTTTTTAAAGGACTTTGAATTTTATCTAACAGATGACTAATTCACTAACTTTATATTTGATTCTAAATTTAAAATGCATTCAATTCTACTGTTATTGAATTAATCATCTGTTGTAAATTNAAATTTTGCTCTTATTCAAATTCCCGCGATACAATAAAATACCAGTTCTTTTTATAACATAGATGAATATATAGTCTCATGATCTTTGATGTTTAATAAACAGATAACCCATTTTTACTGTTTGTCCTTCTTCGAAATGAATTAGTCTCTAAATATCTTTTCATTCATTGTTTTACTGTAGTTTTATCAAGTTAGAGCTATGCCTTTAGGAAACTCTAGATTAGCCAATTCATATTAACGATATGTAATTGTTTATATTATCATGAAATCTACTTTTTATTTTATTTATTACAAGACAAGAAATATAGAATAGAAATATCAATTTTCAACTTTTTATGCTGTCCGATTTTTCATCTCTGAATCTGCAGTATCAACAAAAAGACCAATTAGAACTAGAATAAGATCTAAAATCCTACCTCTTCAACTCGATTTTGCAATCGTTTGATTTTTCACCATGTCCTTGAAATTTGAACTTTAAAGCAATTGATGAATCACCAATACTCTTCTAGTTATAGATTCAATATGAAATTTGTTTTAAAAATTTGACTGATAAAGAGTCAAAATCAATGAAAAAAGAGAAGAGCAGAAGTAACATCGATATAATATTGGATAACAAAGTTTTGTTTCATTTGTCTAACACTCGCAACAACAAACAGAATAGCATAAAAAATTTACTTGGCTACTGCCACATGCATGCCACTTTTGTTCTTTATACATAATGTTCGGTAATGATTCTAGGAAATGATTCCAATTGCACTTTCTTAGAAAATAAACTTTAGGCAAACACTACACATACAAAAAGTAAATTCTGATCCCCAGATTAGGTTTTCTTACTCAACGTCTCAACCGTCACACATCTTTCCATAGCAAGTGTTATATGTCGTTTGACCTGTGCATTAGAGAGGTTTTGGGAGAAAGATCATTTGTTCTCCTTCCAGAAGCCTTCTAAAAACGGACTATGCATGCAGGTTATAATTAGCAAGAGGAAACCGGAAAAATCATGCAACCAAATAAGTCAAAGAATATCACGTGCCTCTGACGTCACTTTCTACAAGCCTTTATCCACCTTTTTTTTTAAATCTATTCTATTAATCTCTTTTTCTTGGGATCAAGAATTTTAAAGTATATTTTTGTTTGTTTGAACTGTTACTTTCAAGTATCACTCTGGCAGCATGTCGGTTATTCGTTAAGCTGCGGATTGGTGAATAAGTTTATACCACATGTACTATAGCATGCAATATTTTTGTTTCTGATATGTACATGTATACTTAAATTGGATATCAAAGATGCAACAAAAAAAATAAAAAAAAAAACCAAGAAAAGAAACATGTGTCAAATACACATTTGATTGAAATAATTAAGAACAAACAGAGTTTATTGGAAAAGATGGACCACGGAACTTTTCGATGTAACAGAAAAGAACCAAAAGAATGAACTAAAAATATGATAAAGTTGAGATTCTCATTCTAAAACTGGTTACCGGTAGTAACCGGTAGCAGCAAGTCTTTGCTTTATTCCGCTTACACGACAAAACGCTTGACTATCTAATCTCTAAATCCTCGGTAGGGCCATTCTAGAGCAGACACTCACATAGGGTCGTTTGATATCAAATGAGTCTTGGGCATATCAAATGAGTCTTGGGCTACTTTTGCTTTTGAGTCACAAGAAAAAGAAAGAAGTTTATTTGCTTTCTTTTCACTATTTTTTTACTTCCAGTGCATGTGTTATATAGAGGAGGTGGTTTTTAGGCTTTGTGTATCACCTTCTGGTTTTGTTGATAAAGAGAATTTTTTTTTGATAGAGATTTTGTTTTAGAAAAGATTATTATCTCCCCTTTTCCCACAAGATCAAGAACATGGAGTCCTCCAACACTATTCACGGAATCATCACATCCTTCCATTGTTATCACTTCCGCCTCTCTCGGACATATGTAGAAGTTTCACGGAATGAAGAAGGCCGCCTCATACGTCAGAGAGAAGAAGAAGAGACTGAGACTGGTTTGGAAAAGGAAGATACCTTCACACTAGCTGAGAAAATTAAAGAGTTAGTGAATGGTGAGAAGAGTTTAGAGGAGGAATGGGAAATAAAGAAATTAGACGGGCAGCCTGCTAAGATCAATAAGGAGATCTTTAAGGAGAGGGGAAAGCAATCAACAGATGAAGATGNTGTTGTAAATTAATATTTGATGAATAAATAAACACAATAACTCCAATAAAAATTTGGTTCTAAATTGGGTTAGTGTAAAATATAACATAATTTATCAATAAAATATTTAAAAATAATAGATGAATATATAGTCTCATGATCTTTGATGTTTAATAAACAGATAACCCATTTTTACTGTTTGTTCTTCTTCGAAATGAAATTAGTCTCTAAATATCTTTTCATTCATTGTTTTACTGTATTTTTATTTAAGTTAGAGCTATGCCTTTAGGAAACTCTAGATTAGCCAATTCATATTAACGATATATAATTGCTTATATTATCATGAAATCTACTTTTTATTTTATTTATTACCAGACAAGAAATATACAATAGAAAGATCAATTTTCAACTTTTTCAATATGCTGTCCGATTTTTCATCTCTGAATCTGCAGTATCAACAAAAAGACCAATTAGAACTAGAATAAGATCTAAAATCCTACCTCTTCAACTCGATTTTGCAATCGTTTGATTTTTCACCATGTCCTTGAAATTTGAACTTTAAAGCAATTGACGAATCACCAATAATACTCTTCTAGTTATAGATTCAATATGAAATTTGTTTTAAAAATTTGACTGATAAAGAGTCAAAATCAATGAAAAAAAAAGAGAAGAGCAGAAGTAACATCGATATAATATTGGATAACAGAGTTTTGTTTCATTTGTCTAACACTCGCAACAACAAACAGATTACTTGGCTACTGCCACATGCATGCCACTTTTGTTCTTTATACATAATGTTCGGTAATGATTCTAGGAAATGATTCCAATTGCATTTTCTTAGAAAATAAACTTTAGGCAAACACTACACATACAAAAAGTAAATTCTGATCCCCAGATTAGGTTTTCTTACTCAACGTCTCAACCGTCACACATCTTTCCATAGCAAGTGTCGGTATATGTCGTTTGACCTGTGCATTAGAGAGGTTTTGGGAGAAAGATCATTTGTTCTCCTTCCAGAAGCCTTCTAAAAACGGACTATGCATGCAGGTTATAATTAGCAAGAGGAAACCGGAAAAATAATGCAACCAAATAAGTCAAAGAATATCACGTGCCTCTGACGTCACTTTCTACAGGCCTTTTATTCACCTTTTTTTTTGAAACTATTCTATTCATCTCTTTTTCTTGGGATCAAGAATTTTAAAGTATATTCTTGTTTATTGATAAAAAAAAAAAGAAGTATATTTTTGTTTGTTTGAACTGTTACTTTCAAGTATCACTCTGGCAGCATGTCGGTTATTCGTTCAGCTGCTGATTGGTGAATAAGTTTATACCACATGAACTGTAGCATGCAATATTTTTGTTTCTGATATGTACATGTATACTTAAATTGGATATCAAAGATGCAACATAAAAACAAAATAAAAAAGCAAGAAAAGAAATATGTGTCAAATACACATTGGATTACAATAATTAAGAACAAACAGAGTTTATTGGAAAAGATGGACCACGGAACTTTTCGACGTAACAGAAAAGAACCAAAAGAAAGAATAAACTAAAGATATGATAAAGTTGAGATTCTCATCCTAAAACTGGTTACCGGGAGTAACCGGCAGCAGCAAGTCTTTGCTTTTATTCCGCTTACACGACAAAACGCTTGACTATCTATAAATCCTCGGTAGGGCCCCATTCTAGAGCAGACACTCACATGGGGTCATTTGATATAAAATGAGTCTTGGGCTACTTTTGCTTTTGAGTCGCAAGAAAAAGAAAGAAGTTTATTCGCTTTCTTTTCACTATTTTTTGACTTCCAGTGCATGTGTTATATAGAGGGGGTGGTTTTAGGCTTTGTGTATCACCTTCTGGTTTTGTTGATAAAGAGAATTTTTTTTTGATAGAGATTTTGTTTTAGAAAAGATTATTATCTCCCCTTTTCCCACAAGATCAAGAACATGGAGTCCTCCAACGCTATTCACGGAATCATCACATCCTTCCATTGTTATCACTTCCGCCTCTCTCGGACATATGTAGAAGTTTCACGGAATGAAGAAGGCCGCCTCATACGTCAGAGAGAAGAAGAAGAGACTGAGACTGGTTTGGAAAAGGAAGATACCTTCACACTAGCTGAGAAAATTAAAGAGTTAGTGAATGGTGAGAAGAGTTTAGAGGAGGAATGGGAAATAAAGAAATTAGACGGGCAGCCTGCTAAGATCAATAAGGAGATCTTTAAGGAGAAGGGAAAGCAATCAACAGATGAAGATGTAGATCCTCATCTTAGGTAAACCTTATGTGCGCAAGTGTATACANTGCTAGGATACATGTGGTTGGAGTCTCAAAGATGCTCCACTAGTGATACTGCATCATCAGCTTTTTCTTCCCAAACTCCTCCACCTACGTCGCTGAAACGAGACCAGTCTGATTTCGAGAAGAAGCTAGTGGAGTTTTGCATTAATCAGATAGAAACAGATGAATCACCGGTCTACGGTGACGGGTTCAAGAAAGTTAACGAGATGATGGTCTCAAATCATTACAACCTTAAGCATACCCTAAAGGGCATTGCTATTGCTTCTAAGACTCTACAGGATTCAAAGTTTTGAGTCGCCCTTTTGACACACGTTACCTCGTACGTTATACATACATGTTCTTACATGGCACACTTTCAAGCTTTTTCATCTTTCTGGAATTGTTGATTCTTCTTTTTCTAGGATAAAATGGTTATGTTCCTGTGTGTTTCTTCTTCATTTTTTCTAGTAAAGTTGGGAACCTTTAGAATATTAAATGTATCATCGTCCTTTTTGAAGCGTTTTTCTAGCACACTTTCAGAAATATATCTGTTTTTTTTTTCTTTTTTTCGAATCTGTTCTTGGCACAACCAGGTGTTCGACCATTTGATCCAGTCACCAGTTTCTTTTTTTCTTTTTCCAATTTCGTAACTGTATTAAAGAGATTAAAAATAGACTTCGGAGTCATACTGTCATAGTGCTCAAGAAACTCTAGACTTGCGCATGTAACATGTTGAACTGCATTAAAGAAAAAAAAAATGTATATATATATATATATATATATGTACTATGGATATTTGGATTAACAACCTGTATGCCTTCACTAAGAAAAAAACTGGATACCTGCTCACAAAATCTTTCTCCATTCCCAAAAAGGGTTCCATTTCCTTTTTGGATTTACGTGACTAACAAGAAGGGTTGGTGGCCATCCGGTAAGATTATACAAATATTATTCTTCGAACCAAAATGTATTGTAATCATCTCCCTCCTCCCCCAAATACTCCCATAAACCAATCATAGTTGATAAATAAGTTTGTGTCTTTTAGGACCATTATAGTAAACTTATGATGTAAGTACTTTTCTGTTGACAAAAAAAGTACTTTTCTAAAAGTTGATATAAGAGCATCTCCGATGGTGGGAACACCATTGGAGTTCTTAAGTATATTTTATT
>QGKV02000571.1:38855150-38921343 GCA_003260655.2 Brassica cretica | reverse complement strand
TTTTTAACTGTCATTAAATGAATAGAGAAGAAAAGTAAATGGAAGAATGAGTCAAGATCAAGAGAGATTAAGGTTTTGACCAAATCTATAAAGATTAACAATGGAAGAGATCGAAAGAGGAAGTGTAGTGTTGTACTTACCGTGATCTGAGAGATGGAGAGAGAGAGAGAGAGAGATCTGCTGCAGAAGCTACGAAACAGAGGGAAGGATCGAGGGAGACAGCGACAGACGAAGAAAGAGTGAGCGTGTGAGAAGGAACAAAACTTAGTACGGAGTTTTTTTAGTTCAGTTTCAGTTAACTTCGGATCGGTTCGGCCCATTGGGCTTGTCTTTAGCCTCTTTTATAGTTCTATTCTTTTTTCTAAAGTCCATTATGGGCCTTGTGTTAAGTTTCTTGCAATGGAGTTTTTCCATGGATATATAAAATTTTGTGTATGCGATGGAGATTTCAGTTTGTGAGATTTGTGCCCACAAGCTTAGTACATCGGGTCATTAAAGGTCAGAGTTTGTTGCAGGATTTTATCTATTTGGTCTGTCACTGGATCAGGTTTTGTGATGCCAATAAACTAGTTTAGTTTACTTGATGAACTAGCTTATAATCAACATTGTCGTGTCAAATTGTTTATAGACCTTCTTCAAAAAATATTAACGATTTATTTAAAGATGATGATATAGTTTTAGAAGTTAATAATTATATGTTTAACTTCTTTTTTGAGATTATATGTCTTAAATTTATAAATATAATTAAAAGTTTATTTTATCTTCTTTGGAGTGATTAATATATTTTTTAGGATACAATTGGTTTCCGTGAGAAATGAAAGCTTGTGTTTAAATTTTTTCCAATAGGTTGCTTAATTATCTTATCAGGTCAATCAAGAAACATACAGTAATGACAATCACTTTTCTTCTGTTTTTTGTGTGTGAATACCATGAGAGGTACAGACCGAAGTCCATAATCCTTTAGACCCGAAACTACAACATGTACACAATAGTTAGAATCGTTTCCAATTGAGTTAATGATCTCCGGTCATCTTTTCTTCTGTTTTTGTCCATATAAAATTAAAATATTTTATTGTCCATCTAGCTTTCCGAGTGTTTTCATATCATCTGTTTGAAAATAATTGAAATGAATTACTAGCTTTTATACAATTTATCTTTGTTTGCATAAAAAATAATAACTATAACTTATTCAACTAATAAAAATCAGACCACAGAATAATGATGTCTACAAACATCAAATAACATTTTATTTTTCTATAGAAACTTGAAAACATCATTTTGAACTGAAAAATTTGCCAAAACATCACTTAAAGACTTTTAAGTGAAACGGAAATAGTATAAATAAGATTATCTAAAAAAATCAACAAAAAGAATCATGTTAATCAATTTTTCTTACCTTGTGGGTCCTTTACAACCCATATCCATAAAGGCGTATCCTTGTCTTGACATGTAACTATAAACCGTGATTTTCATATTACTGTTTATCTCCCCAGTATGAAGATGCATGTATAGAGTGGTTTTGGTAATGTAACAGTAAAGCACAGAGAGAAAACGGATAGTTTCACTAGTGTTCTCATGTGTAGCATACTCTGGAGGCACCTTTACTGCATCAATAATACAAAAAGGAAGAGCAGTTATGTATGTATGTCATCATGTCGGCATCAGCACCATCAAGTATATACATATATGTATATATGGGTATGTTATTTAAGTAGTTAGCTAACCCAATTTACTTTTTGGTGGTTTTACTCCTTTTGGTCTTGTCTCTTACAAGGACATGTCCTTGTCTGTCTCAGCATGAGCCTTCTGCATTTACTGACGTTCGGACCCGACAACGACGGCTCAGAACCAAAAAAATATTTTCNGTTTTTGTCCATATAAAATTAAAATATTTTATTGTCCATCTAGCTTTCCGAGTGTTTTCATATCATCTGTTTGAAAATAATTGAAATGAATTACTAGCTTTTATACAATTTATCTTTGTTTGCATAAAAAATAATAACTATAACTTATTCAACTAATAAAAATCAGACCACAGAATAATGATGTCTACAAACATCAAATAACATTTTATTTTTCTATAGAAACTTGAAAACATCATTTTGAACTGAAAAATTTGCCAAAACATCACTTAAAGACTTTTAAGTGAAACGGAAATAGTATAAATAAGATTATCTAAAAAAATCAACAAAAAGAATCATGTTAATCAATTTTTCTTACCTTGTGGGTCCTTTACAACCCATATCCATAAAGGCGTATCCTTGTCTTGACATGTAACTATAAACCGTGATTTTCATATTACTGTTTATCTCCCCAGTATGAAGATGCATGTATAGAGTGGTTTTGGTAATGTAACAGTAAAGCACAGAGAGAAAACGGATAGTTTCACTAGTGTTCTCATGTGTAGCATACTCTGGAGGCACCTTTACTGCATCAATAATACAAAAAGGAAGAGCAGTTATGTATGTATGTCATGATGTCGGCATCAGCACCATCAAGTATATACATATATGTATATATGGGTATGTTATTTAAGTAGTTAGCTAACCCAATTTACTTTTTGGTGGTTTTACTCCTTTTGGTCTTGTCTCTTACAAGGACGTGTCGTTGTCTGTCTCAGCATGAGCCTTCTGCATTTACTGACGTTCGGACCCGACAACGACGGCTCAGAACCAAAAAAATATTTTCCAATTCGCTACCCTAAAATGTATTTTATTCATATGTATGTATGGTTATCAGTTATCAGTTATCACTAATTAAGTCATATAATTTAGTGATATATACACATATATCACTAATGGTGTCTAAAGGTAAACATATACTATAAGTTCATTAGTTTCCAACATTGTGGTTCCGAATGGTTATTGGATGATTGAAACACTGTAATTTCTTCTTTCAGCGTCATTCAGTTGGGTTAGCTAGTATGGTTAGTGAGCTGTGTTAGTAATCTCAAAATGATAAATAATGAACTGAAATAGTATATTTGAGTCAATCATATCTAGATCATCAATCATAATAAATATAAAAAATTTGTTTGCGCAGCAATCATGTTGAAACAAGCTACAAAGATAATTATTAGATCGTTGGCACCTAACCAGCCATGACAAAGTTTAATTTCTAGAAAACCAATTAATCTTCAAAAAAAGAACACAAATTCATATTTCTATTGGTGGCAATATACGGTTAATTAGTGTAACATTCTTTGTTCAGCCACCATCATTTTCACATTCTACGCATGGGACAACAATTGACATTTTCTTCTCCGACATCTCCAACAATTTTTTTTCTTACAATTCCTTAATGTATATTCAATTTGAATTCAGCGGTAAGATATAAATTCCAAAAAGGAAAGTATGTTGAAAAAGTACAGGCATGCATGTAAGCATTCTTAAAGGGGCGTAACTGGTAAGTGATAACATATAGAGTGACTTAGGGTTTCTAGTGCCTAGCTAGCTATACTTATCTTGAGAAATTATAGCAAAGGAAAACAACCTGGTTAACTAAAAATGCACATGGAGAACTTATTTGAGCAGGCTGAATTTTTTAAATTTTGCAGAGCTTTGACATGATTCAGCCAAAAATCAGAAGTACCAAACATGTACATGTATTTATATGCTTGAATAAAAAAATATGTACGTAAAACGTATATGCATGTTCACAAGATCCTATGCTCGGAAAGTCGGAGCAAATTTTGTTGCAATGAATTTTGATTATGAATATACAAAATTATTGATGCAATTCTGAATTTGAAACTATATATGTCAATATATATAACACAAATAATTTTCATTTGTAAGCTACAAATTGTAACAACCATTGGGTCAATAAGTACAAAAAAAAAACAACCATTGGGTCAATTATAGAAGACTTTATATAAGATACAAAGAGGAAAGAAAAATGGTGTGATTGTAGGAAAAATCTCACTGGCAAATCTCTTTGTGAGAATTTAAGCATTAGATGCTTTAAAGAAAAACATACACTCTTTGGTCCATTCTCTTACTAGAAATAAAAGCATTCCCAAATCTTAACAATTTGGAATTAACAAAGTCTACATTTCTTCATCACTAAATTCAGTTGGGATAACAAGTTGATTATTTAATAATATAATTCAACAATTTATATCATAAACTTTTCATGTTTTTTTTTAGAACTTAAACTTTATTTTACCCTTCTTCAGCTTCTTTTTTAAAATTATTTTGTGTTTAGCCGACCTCTTGTTACTATTTATTGCTATTATTCAACCGCATATTTATTTTCTTAAATGTTTTTAAATGTTTAAACATTTGCAAATGGTTTTAACCGTATGCTTTCTCTTAAATCATCACTTTNTAGGTTGCTTAATTATCTTATCAGGTCAATCAAGAAACATACAGTAATGACAATCACTTTTCTTCTGTTTTTTGTGTGTGAATACCATGAGAGGTACAGACCGAAGTCCATAATCCTTTAGACCCGAAACTACAACATGTACACAATAGTTAGAATCGTTTCCAATTGAGTTAATGATCTCCGGTCATCTTTTCTTCTGTTTTTGTCCATATAAAATTAAAATATTTTATTGTCCATCTAGCTTTCCGAGTGTTTTCATATCATCTGTTTGAAAATAATTGAAATGAATTACTAGCTTTTATACAATTTATCTTTGTTTGCATAAAAAATAATAACTATAACTTATTCAACTAATAAAAATCAGACCACAGAATAATGATGTCTACAAACATCAAATAACATTTTATTTTTCTATAGAAACTTGAAAACATCATTTTGAACTGAAAAATTTGCCAAAACATCACTTAAAGACTTTTAAGTGAAACGGAAATAGTATAAATAAGATTATCTAAAAAAATCAACAAAAAGAATCATGTTAATCAATTTTTCTTACCTTGTGGGTCCTTTACAACCCATATCCATAAAGGCGTATCCTTGTCTTGACATGTAACTATAAACCGTGATTTTCATATTACTGTTTATCTCCCCAGTATGAAGATGCATGTATAGAGTGGTTTTGGTAATGTAACAGTAAAGCACAGAGAGAAAACGGATAGTTTCACTAGTGTTCTCATGTGTAGCATACTCTGGAGGCACCTTTACTGCATCAATAATACAAAAAGGAAGAGCAGTTATGTATGTATGTCATCATGTCGGCATCAGCACCATCAAGTATATACATATATGTATATATGGGTATGTTATTTAAGTAGTTAGCTAACCCAATTTACTTTTTGGTGGTTTTACTCCTTTTGGTCTTGTCTCTTACAAGGACATGTCCTTGTCTGTCTCAGCATGAGCCTTCTGCATTTACTGACGTTCGGACCCGACAACGACGGCTCAGAACCAAAAAAATATTTTCTAATTCGCTACCCTAAAATGTATTTTATTCATATGTACGGTTATCAGTTATCACTAATTAAGTCATATAATTTAGTGATATATAAACATTCTCATCTAATAAACCCTAATGGTGTCTAAAGGTAAAATATATACTATAAGTTCATTAGTTTCCAACATTGTGGTTCCGAATGATTATTGGATGATTGAAACACTGTAATTTCTTCTTTCAGCGTCATTCAGTTGGGTTAGTATGGTTAGTGAGTTTGTGTTAGTAATCTCAAAATGAAAAATAATGAACTGAAATAGTATATTGGAGTCAATCATATCTAGATCATCAATCATAATCATATAAAATTTTTGTTTGCGCAACAATCATGTTGAAACAAGCTACAAAGATAAATATTAGATCGTTGGCACTAACCAGCCATGACAAAGTTTAATTTCTAGAAAAACCAATTAATCATCAAAAAATAACACAAATTCATATTTCTATTGGTGGCAATGTACGGTTTTTTTTTTTGACATCTTGGCAATGTACGGTTAATTAGTAACATTCTTTGTTCAGCCACCATCATTTTCACATTCTACGCATGGGACAACAATCGACATTTTCTTCTCCGACATCTCCAACAATTTTTTTTCTTACAATTCCTTAATATATATTCAATTTGAATTCAGCGGTGAGATAGAAATTCCAAAAAGGAAAGTATGTTGGAAAAGTACAGGCATGCATGTAAGCATTCTTAAAGGGGCGTAACTGGTAAGTGATAACATATAGAGTGACTTAGAGTTTCTATTGCCTAGCTAGCTATACTTATCTTGAGATATTATAGCAAAGGAAAACAACCTGGTTATTAAAAAATGCACATGGAGAACTTATTTGAGCAGGCTGAATTTTTAAAATTTTGCAGAGCTTTGACATGATTCAGCCAAAAATCAGAAGTACCAGACATGTACATGTATTTATATGCTTGAATACAAACATATATGTACGTAAAACGTATGTGCATGTTCACAAGATCCTAGCTCGGAAAGTCGGAGCAAATTTTGTTGCAATGAATTTTTATTAAAATTATGAACATACAAAGTTATTGATGCAATTCTGGATTTGAAACTATATATGTCAATATATATAACACAAATCATTTTCATTTGTAACAACCATTGGGTCAATTATAGAAGACTTTATATAAGATACAAAGAGGAAAGAAAAATGGTGTGATTGTAGGAAAAATCTCACTGGCAAAGACACATAGAAGAGAAAAGTGGGACACAAATCTCTTTGTGAGAATTTAAGCATTAGATGCTTTAAAGAAAAACCTACTCTCTTTGGTCCATTCTCTATCTCAAAGAGAGACCCTTACTAGAAATATTTTACCCTTCTTCAGCTTCCTTTTTAAAATTATTTTGTGTTTAGCCGACCTGATCTTGTTACTATTTATAGCTATTATTCAACCGCATATTTATTTTCTTAAATGTTTAAACATTTGCAAATGGTTTTAACGGTATGCTTTCTCTTAAATCATCACTTTAACCATATATCGAAATTGTTGTTAATTACCAATCAAAACAAAGATTAATATTATATATATATATATATATATNTCGGTTCTTAACTTTTTTTAGTTAAAATTTAAGAGACAATTTCTTATATTCCGCTAAGAACTCCATCCTAAGAACACTCCATTAATCATACTCTTAGTTGTCTACGTACGCGCGAAGATCACAATCACAATCAGAAAAAAGGCACCCAAGATGGTCTCCACTCTCTACAACTGAAACATCTAACAGCTTATCATATCAGTCTTGTGAAAGATCTCACCCGCAAGAAGAAACTCACAAGAAAGATGAAAAGATACAGAGCATGCATTTAACAGTAATATAGCAAACTTGACTACTTAACTACTCTTCTAAAAATCATACTCATTTTTTTTATAACATCAATCTTACTCATTTTTTTAATAACATCAATCTTACTTTTTTTTTTTAATAACATCAATCATTAGTTTCTTGTCCACACGAAAGAAAGTTGAACAGGGCCCAATGGGCTTACGAGGAACAAATGCAAAATAACGGGCCTTTAGTTTCTTGTCCACACGTGTGATAGTCACGTGCGCAAAGAAACTTTGAATTTGAAACTTGAGCCGAAACAGCGATATCATTTTAATGTCCTCTCCCACTCTCTCTCTCTCTCTCTCAAATTTGAATTCTCTCTTCTCCCCACTTCGCGAAAATCTTCGCCTTGAAAATCACCACAGCTCTCCGTTCCTCGATTGGGGTTTTCTCGATTGGATCCGTAACAAGGGGCTTTTCTGGGGTTTCCGCTCCGTTAGCCGGAGGAGATGGAGGACGCAGAGTGCGTCAGGGTCGCCGTCAACGTCCGTCCGTTGATCACGCCGGAGCTTCTTAACGGATGCACCGATTGCATCACAGTTTCTCCCAGTGAGCCACAGGTACACTTTAATCGCATTGTGATTCGATTATAACATTTTGGGGTTTTAGAGAAAATTTTAGGGATTTGTGTGTTATGAGTTATGAGTTAAAAGGGTTTTTCAATTTCATAGTTTTGTTGTGGATTAAACAGGTGCATATAGGGTCACACACGTTCACGTATGATTTCGTCTTTGGCAGTGGTGGCTACCCTTCTATGGAGATTTATGATCACTGTGTTGCTCCACTTGTGGACGCTTTATTCAAAGGATACAATGCCACCGTTCTTGCTTACGGCCAGGTTAGGATTTGAGCTTTAAAAGGTTTGATTTTTAGAGCTATATGATGTTCTTTAGGTTTGATCTGAGTTTTAAAAGGTTTGAGTTTTAGAGCTACATGATGTTCTTTGGGTTAGATTTGAGTTTTAGAGCTACATGATGTTCTTTAGGTTTGATCTGAATTTTAAAAGGTTTGATTTTTTTTAGAGCTACATGATGTTTTTAGGTTTGATCTGAGTTTTAAAAGGTTTGGGTTTTACAGCTACATGATGTTCTTTACGTTAGATTTGAGTTTTNTGTATGCAGATGAAAGCGAGTTTCAAGAAAAAGAGCTTGAACATTGCTCAGTTCAAGAAAAGTTGGACATGGAGCTTAAAGAATTGGATAAGAGGCTTCAAGAAAAGGAGGTACTATTTTCATTTTTTGATTGCTCTCATCTTTTACCTAAATATTGCATGCATATAAACTTCAATTATATTCATGAAGGCTGAAATGAAGAGTCATTCAAGTACTGGTACGTCTGTTCTCAAACAACATTACGGGAAAAAGGTTCACGAGCTTGAACAGGAGAAAAGAGCGTTGCAGGTTAGTGTCACAGTGTCTGTGGTTTATATTTTAATTTGATGGAATTTTGTGGACTTGATTTGATGAAATTTTACATTGGCAGAGAGAAATTGAAGGTTTGAGACAGAATCTTGCTAGTATACCATCTGCCCCAGGGGATGGTGGTGCCCAGAAACTGAAGGAGTCGTATCTTCAGAAACTGAACATGCTTGAAACTCAGGTAACGCCTCTTTTGCTTTTTTTTTCAGCTATACTCGTAATCTACATATGATTTTTCATGATGCATTGTTTTTTTTTAGGTTTCTGAGTTGAAAAAGAAACAAGATGGACACGCTCAACTGTTGAGGCAAAAGCAAAAAAGTGACGACGCAGCAAGAAAACTGCAAGATGATATACACAGAATTAAGTCTCAGAAGGTGTTTTGTTTTTCCCGTGATCTCGATTTATGCGCATCTATTCAGTTGTGTAACTTATCTGCTTTGATTGTACTTTTCAGGTGCAACTGCAGCAAAAAATTAAGCAAGAATCAGAACAATTCAGGGCTTGGAAGGCTTCAAGAGAGAAGGAAGTCATGCAGGTATATTTGAAACTTGTGGCTAATTAAGAATCTTGTTGATGACTTGAGGCCGTCTGTCTTGCTCCTTTAGTGAACAAGTGTCATGTCTCTATCATTAGTCACTTTTATTGGAAAATGACCTGACTTATAGAAAGTGCTCCACTAGCGAATGAGTTAGACAAGTGGACAAATATAACATGTGCTTGTAGAAAGTCTCGGAGTAGTTTGGAAGAAATTTAGACTTAGTTATTCAGAAACCTCTGCCCACTCAATTATACTGTATTTAAAATTTTAACCAGCTCAAAAAAGAGGAAAGGAGAAATAAGTATGAGATGCACAAACTCGTCGCTTTGAATCACAAACAGAAGCTGGTGAGCACCTTTTGTATACACTTCTAGACCAATGGTCTCAATCTTTTCTATCATCATGGCTGCTCAAAACTTGTGGTTGTAACAGGTTTTACAAAGAAAGACAGAAGAAGCATCTCAGGCTACTAAAAGACTCAAAGAGCTTTTAGAAACTCGAAAGGCATCTTCGCGCGAGACATTAAGTGAGTATTGCTGTATAACATAATTCAGTATGATCACTTCTTTCTTTGTTGGTATAAAACACTAACCGTGTATGCTACTATATATGCAGGTGCTGCAGGTGTTAATGGTCCAGGAACTCAGGTACTTACCAAATAAAATGATACAGACGCTTTGGTGATTGTTTTTTTTTATTAAAATGCGACTTTCTTATGATTTGTTTGCAGGCGCTGATGCAAGCAATCGAGCATGAGATTGAAGTCACTGTTCGTGTTCACGAAGTGCGTTCTGAATACGAAAGGCAAACTGAGGAGTACGTGATTTATTATTGTGTGTTTCTTCTATGGCCTGATTCTATGAACACTTCCTACTAAAATTTCTCAAATCAATCCTGTGTACAATACAGGAGAGCAAGAATGGCGAAGGAAGTTGCAATGCTAAGAGAAGAAAACGAGTTGCTCAAGAATGCCAAGATAAGGTGAGTGATCTGGACAAGACAATGATTTTGCATAAACCAGTAACCTGTTCACACCTTAACATCTTGTCTTCTCGGACCAAAGCAGCGTTCATGGTGATACCATGTCTCCTGGTGCAAGAAACTCAAGGATTTTCGCTCTGGAGAATATGCTTGCGACCTCTTCAAGCACTCTCGTCTCCATGGCATCGCAACTATCCGAAGCAGAGGAACGCGAGCGTGTGTTTGGTGGAAGAGGAAGGTGGAACCAAGTCCGAACATTGGGTGACGCCAAGAATATCATGAACTATCTGTTCAATTTGGCATCAAGTGCAAGGTAAAATCTCACTTGATGACTGAAGCTATTTTTTTTGGCTTAATATCAGAATATGATTTCTAACTCATTCTATATTCTTCTTACTGTCCATTGTTTGATTTAAAAGGTGTTTAGCTAGAGATAAAGATGTGAACTGCAGAGAAAAGGACGTCGTTATAAGAGACCTGAAACAAAAAATAGTTAAGTTTAGTAGTTTTGTTAGACATTTGGAGTTCCAAAAAGAAGAACTCTTGGACCAGGTGAAGGCACAGGTTAGTAGAAAGCATCTTCTACTATTGTTTTATTAGACAGTTGATGTCTTATCCTTGTAATGGTTGCTCTGTTTCACAGGCCTCTGCATTGGAGAAATGGGCTGCACAGGAGAGTCTAGACAGGGAGCACGAGTTGAAAAATCCTGAAGTTAGAAACTCGGTTCTGGTTCATGAGGACATGGACACATGCTCGGATTCTGGAGAGTCCGAGCATGGAGGGGATGATCCTGATTTTGACGAGGAGTGGAAACCTGAGCAGGAATCAGAGCGTGATTCCGAACAAGAATCAGTGATCAAGCAGAACAGGAGACGGTACTCCAAACTGGGAAGAGGGAGCTCTAGCGTGATGCTGAGGCGTTCATTTGAAGAGAAGTTGGACACTGACGAGGAAGTGAAACCCGTGACACCGTTTGGTGTTTGTTGCACTTGTACGAGGAAGTCCTCTTGCAAGACGATGAAGTGTCAGTGCCTAGCTGTAAACGGGTATTGCGGTCCATCATGTGGATGCTCTTCTGTCAAGTGTTCCAACAGAAACACAAGCGGAGAGCAGAACATCTTCACCTCGGAAGAGGACAAAGAACACCAACAACAAGCTCTTGCTTCACGTGGAGCTTTGCTGCTTCGAACCGCTCTTGCTGACAAGTCAGTGCATGAGACTAATGATAACGAAGGAGCCAAAGGAAGAAGAAAACCTCTGTCAGACATAGGAAACACTACGGTAAGTTTCTATATTTGATACTTTATATATCTGTGTGATTGAGATATGTATCTTAAATTGATCAAATTTCGTTTTCAGGGTAAGTCCAATGTGCCAAAGCCAAGCCAAAGAAAGACATTGAAGAAGCCTGTCCTTCAGCTAGTTGTGGATCCACCACCACCAACTTCATCTCAGGAGGAAGCTCATCCAGTGGTTTTGGATGAAGCAAACGGTATGAAACTGAAGCTACCGAGGGCGATGACGTCAGTGTCTTCTAACGGCAGCAACTTGCTGAGGGAAAGAAATGCCGACCAAAGTGTAGGAGAATCAGTCGGTAATAGTGATAGGGCAAGTGGAAGTATAACGTCAGATGAAAAGGAGAACCACACTAGCCGGATCTAACTAGGAAACAAGAGACGTTGCTTGAGGAACAAGGGAATGTTATCTTTATTTTAGGTATTTTGCTTAAGACCACATACATTGTTTTCTCTCCACCTACTACACCATAAAACACTGTCAATAGGTTATGTTACCTCTTTAAGCTGTCGTCTTCCTTAATATCTTCTGGTATTAAACTAATTTCTGATGAAACATAAACTTGATATGTAATTCAAGAAATTCTTGTATTTGACCTACATAGATTTTGGTTCAGAGTTCTGAACAAAAGTAATGCAAGAAAACTTATCTTAGATTTTGATTATTTCCGACGTCATGATTTTGTCTATGTTTACATATAAATCTACTTTTTTACAAAATAATCGATATTCAATAATATATAAACCATTTTAGTTATATAATTATATATAGGTTTTTATATTTTTAGATCTTATCATTTTATTTATCTTCACATAAAAATTTATTTTTTTATAAAAAAATTAATAATTCTCAAGTATAATTTTTTTTCACTCTGTAAAATATTATTGAAAACATTAACTAATGCAATTTTTTTTAAAAAAGATCTATATATGTTTAGCAGTCAACATCTTAAAATCAACAAATAATAATTTGACTTCAATTATGTCAGGAAACAGAACAAAGCTACAAGTCTCTGATCCAAAAATAGAAACTTTCTGTGAAGTACAAAACTTTTCTGAGTTGTTCCCTTGACAGTTTGTTTTCTGTTTCTGGTTTCTTCAAACTAATAGTTACGAGTTGAGCAGATCTAGATCAGTTCTAATATTTGATTCTTGAACCATTTTTGGCAGAAGCATATGATGCGCTTGATCCAGAAGGCAACATTACAATGAAAAGGGATGTCATGAGCTGGACTCCTGATGGCTATGTTGTAACACCGATGCCGCTATAAACAATCGAACAAGGTTAACTCAAATGTTTTTGGTACCATTAGTCTATGTCCTTATTGCTAATTAATCATGTGTTTAATGTTCTATCAGGTGATTGTTCAAAGTACGAAGGAACATTACATGCACATACTAACAGTTCCTTGCTCAGAGAACTCCAGCTTGCTGCGTTTCTTTGTCTTCTTTCTACAATGAGACCATTGTTGGATGTCCAACTTGCGCTTGCGCGGATGCCAAAAAAACAAAACAGAGTCTGGTGCCTGTCTTGAGTGAGTAAAATATCAAACTTTGTGTCTTCTTGTTCTGTTTTCAATCACACAGTCTCAAACTTTGCTTCTTCTGGTTCTGTTTTCAATCACAAAGTATCAAACTTTGTGTCTTCTGATTCTGTTTTCAATCATAAAGTGTTCTGCTTTCAATCACAAAGTCTCAAACTTTGCTTCTTCTGGTTCGGTTTTCAATCATAAAGTCTCAAACTATGTTTCTTCTTGTTAGTTTCAAGCTTTGTGTCTTCTGGTTCTTTACTGTTTTCAATCATAAAGTCTCAAACTTTGTGTCCTTTTGTTCTGCTTTCAATCACAAAGTCTCAAACTTTGCTTCTTCTGGTTCGGTTTTCAATCATAAAGTCTCAAACTATGTTTCTTCTTGTTAGTTTCAAGCTTTGTGTCTTCTGGTTCTGTACTGTTTTCAATCATAAAGTCTCAAACTTTGTGTCCTTTTGTTCTGCTTTCAATCACAAAGTCTCAAACTTTGCTTCTTCTGGTTCTGTTTTCAATCACAAAGTCTCAAACTTTGTTTCTTCTTGTTCTGTTTTCAATCTGTTTTCACTCATAAAGTCTCAAACTTTGTCTTTTGTTTTGGTAATGTCAGTCCAGACACACCGCACTTGGCCTGTGTTGTGTTTTTTTTTGTAGATGATACGGCGATGTTATGGGGAGTGAAGTTCTATAATGATTTTTTATCAGAAGCAGGGCCTCTTGGGAATGTACAGTCTGAGATTCTGTTCCGTAAGGATCAAGCAACGTTTACGTTTGAGAAAGGATGGGCTTTTCCTCGTAGGATTTACTATAATGGAGATAATTGTGTCATGCCTCCTCCTGATACTTACCCTTTTCTTCCCAATGGTGGTTTCAGGCAACAGTTCTCAGTCTTCTCCGCCGTGCTCCTCCTAGTTCTTGTCTTATTCTTCTTCTCCACGTAACCTAAGATTGCCTGTTCGGTTAGAGTTATGAGGCGGCTGGTTTGATTCGTATGGTAGAGTGGTGTAAACGTTATTTAATGATTCTTTTGTATCCCAAACAAACATTATTAATCTTTTGATACTTTCAAGAATCCCAAAATTAAATTTATATTAAATTTATATAATTACTTATATTTATTTGATTACACTTAATTAAATAAAAATAAAAGGAAATTGAATTAAAACAATTAGAAACTAAAAGCCTCAAAATCCCCATTTGTAACCCTAACCTATCTCTCTCGATGAACACTTCGGCGAAGTGATAGCCGAAGTCGACGAACACAACTTCTCTCGGTGAAATCATCGGCGAGACCAGCCACCGGCGTAATCCACTCTCTTTTTCGGTGGAAGACGCCGCCTCTCTGTCTCTCGACGTGTTTGTGCGATTTCTGAAAATCTCGGTGAAATTGACTCTCTCTTCCGGCGGAAGCACTTCATTTTATTCTCTCCATTTGAGTGCAAGTCTCATGCTCAGTGCCGGTACGGACTTATGTGGTGCCTAAAACGCACTAAAAAATTGATGCTCTAAAATATAATTCAAAATTTTACTGTATTTTAATTATTTAAATAAATAATGAGATTTGTTTTTAAATAAATTACAAGGATAAAAAATCATATCATTCTCGAAAAGTATTGTTTTTACCGATCAACTTTTAATATCTAAAATTTTCAAGCCAGCTCTGTTCAAATATCATTGACAGTCCATTTGGTGATTACTAATCTTATATTTTGTGGCATTTTCTATAAGAAAAACATAAATGGTATGATATTGAAATATATATGATAAAACTATGGTATCATCTACATCATTACATCATGTTCCCTTTGTGAAATGTCTCACAACTTAATTTAAGATAATTTGTTTGATCAGATTTTATAATTTCTAACAGAATAAAAAATGAATACAGGCAAAAAAGACACTAGAATACTGAGAGTCGCATTAATTTTGGTGAAGATAGAATAAAAATGAAATGTAGAATTTGAGGAACTGATAGTTTAAGTCCATCGTTATAGTATCTCTTGTATACACATCTATTTTATATTTAAAAGAAAAAAAAAACAGAAAACAAATATGGTAACAAGAACGTCTATCTTAAAGAACTAACTAATGCTTGTTTAATTAAATGGTTTATTTTGTATATTATTTAATATAACATTTATGATAAAAGAAACAAAATTTGTTAGAAAATGTAAGTAAATCATTTATATCTTTGAATGACGAAAGCTTTTAATCGCTATTGTTCTACAATAAAAACAAAAAGAAAGAAAAGTAGAAAAAAGGGAAGAAGAATCGAACACATAACCTATTGAACTAGTGGCCACGTGTACAAACCACTAAGCTAAAGTGGATTATATAACACAGATTTGGTGCCCTAAATATATATCTCAATTCTGGTGCCTAAAACCCTTGCTTTACGGGCTTTAGCCCAGGGCCGGCCCTGCAGTCATGCTCACAAAATAACTAGAATAATTCTAGTGTTCGATATCAAATACACTGTTGTAAGTTGGTTAGAGATCAGTTTAGATTGTGGATTCTCTAGCGTTTGGTTGGAAGATTGTTTGCGAGTTCAGACTTGAAGATTGTTTGCGAGTTGAGACTTGTGGTTTCAGAGCTTCTATTTGCTACTAATGTCTCATTTTTTGTTGCTTGTTGTACATGTAGCTATATTACTAGTAGTGATAGTGTTATGTTCTGCATCCTGAAATGACTCATTTGCGCTTTGATTGATCCCACTCTGTTGTAGTACAAAATGTTATCATAAAAGACAACAAATCAGAATAGTGATTATGCACATTTATGGTTTCTCTTGCTATGAACTTCTGGCTCACATTGTTGTCTTCTTGTAGGTTGAGAGTTAGACTCATGGAAGCTTCCAAACCCCAACTCAATCAATAACTTGGCTTGCTATATAAGAGAGTTGCGATCTTGATTTGAAACTTCAAAGATACTTAGAAAAATTCTCAAACCAAGCTTCAAAAACACGTGCATTTTGTATCAAGACCTCTTCTTTAGACAGTACTTACATTTGTGTTGCAAAATCATCCGGCTTTCTTATTTAATTACAAAGATATAATAGGTACATTCGTTTCCTTCTAAAGAGGGATTTGTTTGTGTATGACAATTGCAATCTCAAACCTTAGAAGCTTGACACCAATTTTTATACAGAGGCTTTTACCATACAAATTGAAATCTATTCACATCCTAAACGACAATACAACTCTGTTACTCATGTATCAAATACCCACTTATCTAAAACATCCATAGACTAACCGAAACTGCAAAAGAGACTAGTAACTCCATGACTCTGCCTGCATCCTATCATCACTACGAGTGGAACGAACTCTTTACGAACTCCTTGCATCATGTGAATTATTTTTTTCTTCGTTGATCCCAAACACCACATGTTGTATAGATATGCATCATAGAACAAGAATTTGTGAAAATCACAAGACAAACTATGGAGAAATCATAGGTTGATGCAGATCGATCAAAACACGTTTAAGTTATAATATTTTTAGAATATTTTCTTAACTGAAACTTCCTTAATTTTCGAAAAACACGTTTTTTATCCGTAGAAGGCATCTTCTACACTGTTTAGAACCATGACAAAATTCCTGAATGCAATTTCTACCTTCTGTAGACGTACATGTTAAGTTTAGATTTCGCATTCCCGAAATTTTAGAATATTTCATAAAAGTAGGAATTGCTTTCGGGAGAAAAGTAGCGATCTTTATAATTAGTAGAATTCACATTCTCCATATTTAGAATTTTGATTAAAAGTAAATTGTTCTTTCTAAAAAAGTAGATGGACTTGTTTATTCTAGAATTCGTTTTCTACTAACTCATTTTCTGTAGAAGATGAATTCTACTTTTAGTATAACGTAATTTACAAATTTTATATATCAATTTTTTCAACAAAAAAAAAGTGTGTGTGTATATGGGAATTTTATTAATTGTTTATATGTTTAATCATTTTTTTTTATTCATAAAACTATTTATTTTATTAAGCTTCACAAATAGAAAAGGTAAAAGAGAGACAAAATGGCCAAAAATGGTTTTATACCATAAGGACAACTATCTTGAATTTTTTTTCAATTTTGGCAATTTTCCCTTTATTTATTATATATAGTTTTTGTTGTTTTTTCCTTGTGTTCTGTCTTTGGAGAATGTCAGGGAAAAGAAAAAGGTTATAATGTCAGATATACATTTTTAGTCTACTGTTATACTGTATATTTTAATTTATGTTTACTCTTGTGATACGCAATGTTTTATATGGACATACATATCATAAACTAACAATGGTGTTCAGACTTCAGACTATACAAAACAGAAAAGAAAACTCATTCTAGCAACAAGCAAAAGAAAATGGGTCAGATGTAACTTTGATGGGTCATTTGTTAATGGGAATGTAAGTTGTGTAGCTACTCTAAGGTTGTTGGATTGACTAAGATGAAAAAGGTTTCTAAGCTAAAGGAAATAAGTTGCTTAATATTTTGGAGAATGAAATAATGACAATGACATTGACAATGCAACATTGTTGGAGATAAATTTGCTCTCAGGTTGCAGTAAAGCGTGCAAAAAAAAATTCTCTTATATTTTAGGTGACTGAAAGTTTGAGGTTGAGGTATTCTAGCAAGGAACCTCAAATATATTTTTAAATTTTTTTTTCTATTTTAAATTTTAATCTTCAACTTCATTAAATATTTACTAGAAGTAGATTTTTATAAATAAATAATAAATACATACTAAAATAAAAACCAGAATATTTTTAACTTATATATGGATATTTTAGTTTCACCAAGTGATTAAATCTTTAACTTCTTAAAAGAAAGTGTATCGACTTAGAGAGAAAGTTAAAAATGGTCCATATACATAATATTACTTTATATAGTAACTAATTTATCATATTTATATATTTTATGTATGAATAACATATATACATATATAATAAATTAGAATATTTAACTGAAATATGATTTTAATAATTAAAATGATACAAAAATTAATATTGGTAAAATTATAGTTAATAATTATTGGTAGTAAAATGATAAATAAATAGTGTTTGGAGATAGAAACCTCATAATTTAAAGATTTGAAGACTTGTTTGAGAACCAAAAAAATTTAAATTTGAAGGTTTGAAGTCTTGTTGGAGATATTCCTAGAGTGATAATGAGAGTAATATAGCTCATTAATGGAAAATTTCTTCGTTGCATACTGTCACACCGGCTAGTAAGTAGTTTTTTTAAAGGTGACTTATTCTGATATTAAGAATTATGAAAATAGTATATAAACGAATTTATAACCAATAATTCTACTTACTTTATGATGATTCACTTCTAACTACGTCTCCAAGGTTCACGTCTAACTGCTCTTCTTACACCATGTTAAAATTTATAAAAAAATTCTATGATTTACATCATTGTTAATAAATCGTTTTTAAAAATTTGAAATTCAGATCTCATGGTATATAAGCGTGCGTTAATGAACCTTCAGTTAAATGATTGAAATAACGATCAGCTAGTAGTCTATTGCCCCCTCATGGCATATTCTTGAAAATATTTTCATTTGAAGTGAACTAAATTCAATCATTTTTTTAGGAAAATAACCAAATATTGTTCTTTCTTTTTCAAAAGATAAGTATTGAATTGGGAATCATACTGGGTATCAATGTCACTAAAGACACACAAGATAGAAAGAGATGATGGACTCGTAAAATGGGGCTTTGATTAGTTGTGTGGCAGAGAGAATCTCATCCAAAACAAGACAAAGTGAGAAGTTCCTTTAGAAAAGTTTATGTGCGCTGTCGATTCTACATTTGCACCTAAACCCTAAAATTACCAACCTTCCATAAAAGCAAGAAAGCAAGAAATGTTTTAAAGTATGTAGTATGGAGGTCATCGTTTTTTTTTTTTTAAGAACTTTCTCTCTCTAAAGAAAAGAAAAAAGAGGCGATTCGCTTTCAGGCTCCGGTGCTTGGCTATTAGCCGCCGCCGGGAGCCTCCTTCCTCATCTCCCTCGTTTTACCTTTGCTCTCCACTTTCTCTCTCTCGTCGGCGTCAATATAGTTGGCGTTCTGGTGGCTTGTCTTCGCGGCGGAACCCTAGATCTGCTCCAGGGAGATCTAGATCCGACGGTCTGAAGCTTCCGACTGGAATATCACTGAGGCGTTGCCGGTTGCGGAGGTGGTGAGTCGGCTTTTAAGGTTATGACAAGGCAGATCTCATTTTCTCTTTTGTAGATCTGTTTGGCTTCATTCGTGGTGGAGGCGCGTGAGGTTAGTGACAGACTCTCTCCATGCTCTTCATGGTGTACAATGCGGCGGTGGTCGTTTCGAAGCGGCGGTAGTCGTTAGTGAGTTGTCCGGTTGGCTTCTTTGGATCTGAGACTCGGTGTCTTGTCTTGGTGATGGGGTTTGGTACCGTTCGTCAGAGGCGACAATGGTGGTTGTCGGTACGCGCCCAGTCCTTCTCTGTGGTCGTGTGTCCGCGAGTCGCATGGGGTCTAAGCGTAAGTAGCTTAAGTGTTGTGAGATGTTTCGTCGTCTATGGCGGACCTATCTCTCGTCTCGGTGGCTATCCTTTGTTTGTCTCTCACACTTGCGTATCTGGATCGTGTAAAGTTCAAACCATTTCGCGTGTGGTCTGGATGTTTCTTCTCCGATTTAGCAGCTCGTCCTGTCTCTCCAACGGGATGCACTCCTGAAGCGCATCGAAGGCTGGGTGAGGTTCTCTTACTCGGGTCAGGGCACCGTTTTTGCGACTTCGGTTGGGTCAGTCGGAGTCTGGCGGCGAGGAGACCTGTAGGGAGTTTGGCCATCCCAGTGTTTCGATGGCCTCTTGGTCGTTTGAACAGGCTCAGCTTTCTCTTTGGTGCAGGTAAAGGAACGCTCGATTTTGGTTTTTTTGCCTTCATCACAACCTGTTGTTTCTTGGATTAGTATTGTATTGGTGGTCCTTTCGGATCTGATGCAATTCCTAGTCCCCCTTGGATTCTCGAGGCTCTGTATGTTATCTCTGCCTCTCTTCCACTCGGATAACGAGCTTAAAGGCGGTGGAGAGAACAAGCTTGATGAGATCGTCAAAAACCAGCTACTCCGGCAATGGCACGAGAAGTAACCGGCAACCGAGGAAACGAGGTGAACGCCACCTTCCTTGTGGATACCATTGATGTCTTGCATATTTTCATTGTTTTATCTATTCATCCATGAGAATTTTCATCATATAGATTAGGATTTAGCCATTTCTAGGTTGCATTTTTCATTCATTATCCTTATTAGGTGTTGGAGTGTGCCATGGAGTGATTTGAGATGTTTGGGAGCATTGTGATCCAAAAGGGGGTGAAAGATGAGCATGGATGGAGCCTTTAGAGAAATCTTCTGTTGCTAAAATTTTGTGGAGACACAGAAAATTGAGTTAGCTTTCTAAAGGAAGTGGTTTCTAGTCATTTGAAGATGTAATGAAGGAGCTACGACCAATTTACAAGAGGCATATCCACCCTGTTCGAGCATCCTGGAGCGACCTCTCAGAGCGACCTACCAAGGTCGCTCCCAGCCAGAGCGACCAGCCCAGAGCGACTATCTCAAGTCGCTCCAGCCAGAGCGACCAGCTCAAGTCGCTCGCGTTTTGACGGGGCGAGACACGAAGAAACGCGTCGGGAGCGACCTCCTGGAGCGGCTATGCTAGGTCGCTCCGCGTGTTTTGCTTGGACGATTTTTATGTTATTTCAGGGGCCTTTTGGTCATTTGTTTTGTTGTTTTACATTGCCTAAACCTAAGTTAAGTACTTTTGTAAGCCATTGGAGGCAGANTTTTTTTTCCATTCATTAAACTTGGATTTTGAAGATTATGTGCCTCACATTCTTTTTATTTTGATGGTTGTTAGGTTGAATGAAGATCATTGAATAAAGAAAATGTCGATGCTCCTGAAGATTTGGAGGGTACTTTATATTTCTTTCTCTGATAATTCTAGCGACATAAATTTGAACCTTACAGAGGGTATATTGCAGAGCATCCTAATGATGAGGAAGAGGTGGAGGGAATTGATCTGCACCAGCAACGTTACCCGTGGGAGGGAAGTGACATGGATTACTTATACGACGAGGTAAGCATATCATTAGATGGTTTGCGGTCCATCTTTGAGAGCCGTCGATTGTAAGTGTCTATCGTTTTGAAGTTGTACGACACTAAGATGTAAAGAATTACTAATCACGATTACCTTACTAGCAGAGTTCTTTTGCACAGCTATTGTCAATGGAATTAACACTGGAAATTGATGGTGCTATATTTCATGTTCCAAATGCTAACGCAAGCTCCAATGTTGATTCTCAGCTTTAACATGCCAAAATCACAATGCAGTGGGTGTTGTAAGGTAATTCAGTAGACACAAATGTTCAGTTGAAAAAAATTCTAAACTGTATTTGTGCATCAAACTTATCATCCGTAACATAATAATATGCTTTTTCTGTGCTAGGAACCGTTTGTAAATAAATGTCTCGGATGTATATGACTGCTTAGTTTGTTGCTTTTGACAGTGAAATCACTAAACTTGCAATGTGTCAGGACAGCAAAAACATCTCAGCTGATGGTTAACTTTACAATTTCGTTGGTTTCTTTTTCCTATTATGTTGGATGAATTATTTTAGCTAACAAATAGCGCAACAGAGCGCTGACAATAACTCTAATAGATTTATATATACATTTAGAATTGGAAGTTTGGTGAGAACAGGAGCAAGTACTTCTGTCACGCTATTGGACAGTTATACGCCATTTCAAGAGAATTGATTTCTTATATTTCTCATAATCAATAAGATTTTAACTGTTTTGTCTACTTTGCATTCTACCTCATTCTCCATCTAACTTCTCGGTGCTACTATATAATGATCAAGTCATTTTCTGCACAAATAGGCAAGTGGAGATGTTACGTTGGGTGCTTGGTTTATTTGGCTTGGCTACACAAAGTCTGTTGTGACTCTAAAACTTTTACCTCATTTAACATTGATTTTGGTTCTTGGGAGAATTGCAGATTGTGAATGAAAGGCACAAGCAGGGAACATATGTGTAGCTGCGTTCGACTCGACATATAGCGGTATCTGCAGATCCGTTGATCCCATTGTGGAGGTTAACATGCAATGTGTTGACCTGGAAATCATTATTTGGAAGCTATATTTCGAGGCATTTCCTCAACATATAAATGACCATAGACAGAGTTTGATATTTATAATACTCAGTGATCATGGAGTCTGCAGAAAACAGTCATTTTGCATATTCTATATGGAACCAAGGGATATGTCTTTTGTTTGATGATTGTATTATGATAGCTACTAACATAGGAGATGACTAGAGAAAGAGAAATGAGTATGGAACTCTTATATGGGTAGCTTTTGTAAACACATTTGGGTTTATTAACAGTTGTGACAAGCAATTATGTTTATAGTAAAGGAAATCCGCTGCAGCGTCAATAACAAATGCGCCTATTTTTTGGTTGTTTGGGATTGAAATAGCTTATGGGTTTTCTAAATCAATATAATTGATTTGACTAAAGCTATCTTGGATGACAAAAAGAAAGATTGCAAGTTTAATAACTTCTACTTTAGACTTTAATTTCAACTAAATTATAATCAGTCTTTTATCCATATCATCTTAGTTATAATCGTAAGGATTTATTAGAATAAATAAACAGTTTCAACAATATTTAATATGTGATTTAATAAACAAAAGAACATGTAGGATTTTTAGGATTTAAAGAGATTGGAGACAATAGTTAATGAATATGAAAAGAATACGAAGCAGATGATGAAAAATGATTCGAGCAAATTAGTGGCAACACAGAGCTAAGCGAGATAAAAATATCAATCAATAAAGAATGAAAGAAGAATGAGCAGGGTTAAGTTATTACACAAGCCAAAACTAAGACAAATCAAACGACAGAACGTGAAAACAAATGTAAACAAGACAAGAGGAGATGGTGAAGATAAAATGCATTGAAAAACTGAATGCTAGATTAGTAAGCAAGAGACAAAAATAGATTAAAATGCAAAAACNCCAGCAACGTTACCCGTGGGAGGGAAGTGACATGGATTACTTATACGACAAGGTAAGCATATCATTAGATGGTTTGCAGTCCATCTTTGAGAGTCGTCGATTGTAAATGTCTATCGTTTTGAAGTTGCATGACACTAAGATGTAAAGAATTACTAATCACGATTACCTTACTAGCAGAGTTCTTTTGCACAGCTATTGTCAATGAAATTAATACTTGAAATTGATGGTGCTATATTTCATGTTCCAAATGCTAACGCAAGCTCCAATGTTGATTCTCAGCTTTAACATGCCAAAATCACAATGCAGTGGGTGTTGTAAGGTAATTCAATAGGCACAAATGTTCAGTTGAAAAAAATTCTAAACTGTATTTATGCATCAAACTTATCATCCGTAACATAATAATATGCTTTTTCTGTGCTAGGAACTGTTTGTAAATAAATGTCTCGGATATATATGACTGCTGAGTTTGTTGCTTTTGACAATGAAATCACTAAGCTTGCAATGTGTCAGGACATCAAAAGCATCTCAGCTGATGGTTAGCTTTACAATTTCGTTGGTTTCTTTTTCCTATTATGTTGGATGAATTATTTTAGCTAAAAAATATCACAGCAGAGCGATGACAATAACTCTAATAGATTTATATATACATTTAGAATTGGAAGTTTGGTGAGAACATGAACAAGTACTTCTGTCACGCTATTGGACAGTTATACGCCATTTCAAGATAATTGATTTCTTATATTTTTCCATAATCAGTAAGATTTTAACTGTTTTGTCTACTTTGCATTCATACCTCATTCTCCATCTAACTTCTCGGTGCTACTATATAATGATCAAGTCATTTTCTGTACAAATAGGCAAGTGGGGATGTTACGTTGGGTGCTTTTTATTGGGCTTGGCTATACAAAGTCTGTTGTGACTCTAAATTTTTTACCTCATTTAATATTGATTCTGGTTCTTGGGAGAATTGCAGATTGTGAATGAAAAGCACAAGCATGGAACATATGTGTAGCTGCGTTCGACTCGACATGTGGCGGTATCTGCAGATCCGCTGATCCCATTGTGGAGGTTAACATGCAATGTGTTGACCTGAAAATCATTATTTGGAAGCTACATTTCGAGGCCTTTCCTCAACATATAAATAGACCATTGATAGAGTTTGATATTTATAATACTCAGTGATCATGGAGTCTGCAGAAAACAGTCCTTTTGCATGTTCTATATGGAACCAAGAGATATATCCTTTATATGATGATTGTATTATGATAGCTACTAACATAAGAGATGACTAGAGAAAGAGAAATGAGTATGAATCTCTTATATGGGGAGCTTTTGTAAACACATTTGGGTTTATTAACAGTTGTGACAAGCAATTATGTTTATAGTAAAGGAAACCTGTCACAGCGTCAATAACAAATGCACCTGTTTTTTGGTTGTTTGGGATTGAAATAGCTTATAGGTTTTCTAAATCAATATAATTGATTTGACTAAAGCTATTTGGATGACAAAAAGAAGGATTGCAAGTTTAATAACTTCTACTTTAGACTTTAATTTCAACTAAATTATAATCAGTCTTTTATCCATATCATCTTAGTTATAAACGTAAGGATTTATTAGAATAAATAAACAGTTTCAACAATATTTAATATGTGATCTAATAAACAAAAGAACACGCAGGATTTTTAGGATTTAAAGATATTGGAGACAATAGCTAATGAATATGAAAAGAATACGAAACAGAATGATTCGAGCAAATTAGTGACAACACAGAGATAAGCGAAATAAAAATATCAATCAATAAATAATGAAAGAAGAATGAGCAGGGTTAAGTTATTACACAAGCCAAAACTAAGACAAATCAAACGACAGAACGTGAAAACAAATGTAAACAAGACAAGAGGAGAGGGTGAAAATAAAATACATTGAAAAACTGAATGCTAGATTAGTAAACAAGAGGCAAAAAGAGATTAAAATGCCAAAAACNGAGGTGGAGGGAATTGATCTGCACCAGCAACGTTACCCGTGGGAGGGAAGTGACATGGATTACTTATACGACGAGGTAAGCATATCATTAGATGGTTTGCGGTCCATCTTTGAGAGCCGTCGATTGTAAGTGTCTATCGTTTTGAAGTTGTACGACACTAAGATGTAAAGAATTACTAATCACGATTACCTTACTAGCAGAGTTCTTTTGCACAGCTATTGTCAATGGAATTAACACTGGAAATTGATGGTGCTATATTTCATGTTCCAAATGCTAACGCAAGCTCCAATGTTGATTCTCAGCTTTAACATGCCAAAATCACAATGCAGTGGGTGTTGTAAGGTAATTCAGTAGGCACAAATGTTCAGTTGAAAAAAATTCTAAACTGTATTTATGCATCAAACTTATCATCCGTAACATAATAATATGCTTTTTCTGTGCTAGGAACCGTTTGTAAATAAATGTCTCGGATGTATATGACTGCTGAGTTTGTTGGTTTTGATAGTGAAATCACTAAGCTTGCAATGTGTCAGGACAACAAAAGCATCTCAGCTGATGGTTAGCTTTACAATTTCGTTGATTTCTTTTTCCTATTATGTTGGATGGATTATTTTAGCTAACAAATATCGTAACAAAGCGCTGACAATAACTCTAATAGATTTATATATACATTTAGAATTGGAAGTTTGGTGAGAATAGGAACAAGTACTTTTGTCATGCTATTGGACAGTTATACACCATTTCAAGAGAATTAATTTCTTATATTTCCCATAATCAGTAAGATTTTAACTGTTTTGCTTACTTTGCATTCATACCTCATTCTCCATCTAACTTCTCGGTGCTACTATATAATGATCAAGTCATTTTCTGCACAAATAGACAAGTGGGGATGTTACGTTGGGTGCTTGGTTTATTGGGCTTGGCTATACAAAGTCTGTTGTGACTCTAAAACTTTTACCTCATTTAACACTGATTCTAGTTCTTGAGAGAGTTGCAGATTGTGAATCAAAGGCACAAGCAGGGAACATGTGTATAGCTGCGTTCGACTCGACATGTAGCGGTATCTGCAGATCCGCTGATCCCGTTGTGGAGGTTAACATGCAATGTGTTGACCTGGAAATCATTATTTGGAAGCTACATTTCGAAGCCTTCCCTCAACATATAAATAGACCATAGACAGAGTTTAATATTTATAATACTCAGTGATTATGGAGCCTGCAGAAAACAGTCCTTTTGCATGTTCTATATGGAACCAAGAGATATATCTTTTGAATGATGATTGTATTATGATAGCTACTAACATAGGCAATGACTAGCGAAAGAGAAATGAGTAGGAATCTCTTATATGGGTAGCATTTGTAAACACATTTGGGTTTATTAACAGTTGTGACAAGCAATTATGTTTATAGTAAAGGAAACCTATCGCAGCGTCAATAACAAATGCTCCTGTTTTTTGGTTGTTGGGATTTAAATAGCTAATGAGTTTTCTAAATCAATATAATTGATTTGACTAAAGCTATCTTGGATGACAAAAAGAAGGATTGCAAGTTTAATAAATTCTACTTTAGACTTTAATTTCAACGAAATTATAATCAGTCTTTTATCCATATCATCTTTGTTATAAACGTAAGGATTTATTAGAATAAATAAACAGTTTTAACAATATTTAATATGTGATTTAATAAACAAAAGAACACGTAGGATTTTTAGGATTTAAAGAGATTGAAGACAATAGTTAATGAATATGAAAAGAATACAAAGCAGATGATGAAAAATGATTCGAGCAAATTAGTGGCAACACAGAGCTAAGCGAGATAAAAATATCAATCAATAAAGAATGAAAGAAGAATGAACATGGTTAAGTACACAAGCCAAAACTAAGACAAATCAAACGAGAGAACGTGAAAACAAATGTAAACAAGACAAGAGTAGAGGGTGTAGATAAAATGCATTGAAAAACTGAATGCTAGATTCGTAAGCAAGAGGCAAAAAGAAATTAAAATGCAAAAAGTCTACGCCTTGGCGCGGGTAACGATCCTTAGTTGATTTAATTACAAAGTTTTTATTTTAAAGATTACAGATGGATCCGTATATTTTCTTTGTCGAAAATAAAAAAAAAAGATTATGAACTAATTCTTAAAAATAAAACTATTATTTTATCAGTGATTTATAATATATTGTCAAGTTCCATAATCAATTAAAATTTTAAATTTAAACATAGCTTTTAGTTTATGAATTCTAAAATCTCTGCAATATACCTTGGATTTTGATTTCAGTCATTTGCTCGTAAGAATTCACCAAAAATGATTTGAAATTAATTTTAAATACAAAAAGCTTTTAAATCTTTTGAAGTTGAATAACACTGGATTTTAAAAACTGGATTTCAATCATTCATTGAATAACACCATATTTTAAATTATATTTATAAACACCATATCCAATAACACTAGATTTTAAAATATAATTTAGAATCATCATTCGAATAACGGTAAATTTTTCTTAGATTTAAAATTTATTAAAATACATAATTGAATAACACCACCTTAAAAATAGTAAATGACACGTGTCACTCACAAAATTTCCAATTAACTTCTGATTTATAGTATAACTAGATGATAACATGCGCGTATGCGCGGGGTGAGTTTTTATAATAATGTTTATTTGTTAATAGTTTTAATATTTTGCAACACTACGATCTTTATAGATTATAAATGATGAATACAAATGTTGGTCTCTTAAATATATCATTGTTGTTGAAGATTTAATGTATTACATCTCATTATTATTTTTAAGACTTCATATGCACAAAAAAAATCAAGTTTTGCGGCTAACACAAATCACCAAAACCAAATAGGCAACATCGATTGTATAATGACAAAAGTGAATTAGGTTTTCTTTTCTCGATTTGTTTACTATTGACTCTCCATATGTGAGTTTTTATAGTAATGTTGATTTATTAAATAGTTTTAACATTTTGCAATACTACAATCTTTATCAATTATAAATGACGAATACAAATGTTGATCCCTTAAATATATCATTGTTGTTGAAGAGTTAATGTATTACATCTCATTATTATTTTTAAGACTTCATATGCACAAAAAGAAATTAAGTTTTGCGGCTAACACAAATCACCAAAACCAAATAGACAATATCGATTGTATAATGACAAAAGTGGATTAGGTTTTCTTCTCTCGGTTTGTTTACTATTGAGTCTCCATAAGTGCTTTCATTTTCTACTTCTATAAAATTGTGCTTTTGTTTTCGTCTTTGTTTCATTGATATGAGTTAAGTTTCTTTTTTAACTTCTTTTATGAATTCGGTGAATTACATAAGTGTCAATTTAAAAAAATGGACATTTGTAAAAATAAGTTTCATTCCAGATACATATTTAAGAATCAAAATTTTGAAAAAAAAAATCACCGACAAACTATATTAACAGGTTAGTGTTCAAATCTAATATATCAAATTGTTATAGAATATAAGTGCAGACTTGAAATATAAATGTCTGTCTAGTATATATTCACCAGCTCGGTCTAAAAATCATCTATTTCTATAACAACATAATAAATTACTTATTTCACCAGTTCGGATAATATCTGAATCCGAACGGGTAATATCCGAACCCGAATGGATATCCGAAAATAACCAAACATAAGTATACTTAACCCTATATTTCTAGTTTACTTCTCTTATTTTATTCAAAATATATATATTAATGATGCTTATTGCTCAAAATTAGATAATATACATATAATTATGGACAAAATCATTTGCTACTCACTTAAAATACATATCAAGCTCTTGTTTCTTGCATTAACAAAAGTTGCATCTAAAATTTCAAAACAACAACTAAATTAGTGTNTTGTTGATTTCTTATCTATTTCTCTACATGATTAATCTGAAATCCAATATGGGTTTAAGAGGAATCATGGAGATTAGTGAGTAATCACCTTTTGAATTCATGGGTTAGGGAGATCAAGGGTGATTAGGTTAGTTCTAGGATGTTTTAGTGTAGATCATTCTTGTTCCTTGCTAGTAGAGTATTCATAATGCATCTTCTGAGTTGGCCACTCAAAAGTTGATCAATAGGCATTTCCCACCCAAAAGGTGTTTGATGAAATGCCTGAGACAACTCTCCTAGGCTTTTAGTATACTTTGCCAAAGACATTTGTTGTTAAAGGTGCTAAGATAGCTAATAGACTTGTTAGTAATGATTGCTTTCACATTATTCAACCAAAGACATTTGATGTTTGAGATATGTTAGCAAATGAGCATTCATCTAGACATAGAGCTTGCTTAGAATTGTGTCTAGGCTTAAGGTCGATAGTTTGATTGATCATTTGTCATCCTTAGTTCGATACTTGATCACCCAAGGTCTAATCCCTATGCCCATGAGTTTTCTTTTCCCTTAGTCTAGAAAGTATCATTCTGTAATTGCTTTCTAGTATTAGTAGTAGTTTAAAACCCATCTAAATCATTGGTTGCACTTAGATTAAGTGAGTACTTGCATTCTCGGTGCTTTGATATCCCTCAGAACTGGTTCGACAATCTTTTATACTACATCATTTGTCTTACGAGCCTTGAAAACTTCTAACATCAACCATTAACGGTTGAGAACGGCAATTGATAATCTAAGGATTGTGGAGACGGCTAGTGGAATGCGCCGGGGTGGTGGTTGAGCGAAGCTAGCTTAGTTTACGTTTGATTTAGATCATTTTGTTCAAATTGAGCTTGTAATCGAAATTTGAAATCCCATTTCGGATCGTGAAATAATATATATAAATTAAAAAAAAAAGTATGGAGGTCGATAAACTACTTACACACCACAGATGGATATCTAATCGACCTTCTTTGGTTTTTCGTGTGAACAAATCATAGTACTTTTGTCATTTTCCTAACAAATGAGTTGACGTCGATGTAACACACTTTAGATTTATTCGTAATCACCCCTGTCGAATGGTTTTAAAACTCCACTAGATTCTTAATACGTGTCAAATTTTGATGATCGCAGAATTAACTTCGAAAATGGGACGTTGTTTCCCTTTTAGCAAAGCTATATAACTAACATAAATACAGAAGTTATGAAATTATTATCTGTGAATAACTCACTGAGATAGATTTTATCGTCAGAAGTAGTATAAATTCAGGAATTATTATGACCTTTAAATGAAAACATAAACATTTAAAATCAGAATTAGAGAATAATTTAACTTTTTCTCTTTAAGAAGTTTTAGTTAAAGATGTATTATAGTAGTCTATCTATATAACGGAAAACTCTAAACACACTATAAATTGGCTTAACGGAAGCACTTCTAAACTGGGAATTAGCAAGACACAGTCGGTCTGTCACATCTCTCTTAGCAGTTGGCTGGGACAGATGCATATTAATAACACTTCGCTTGGATTTCTAGGAAGTAGTTTTATCATTTATGGCATGTATGAAATAAGAGAATACATCTCTTATATCATTTGAAATTGAATCTCTTTAATATGACATCACTCTCCTCTCCTATTATAGAAAAAAGAGCTGGTTTACTAAGTATCATGATCATGGTCCTCTAGTAAGAATTTCGTTTCACTGTTCACAAAAAAAAAATCATTTCACATACCATATGCGCACAAAATATCATGTACAGTGTGGTACACACACACACATAAAAGACAAGGCGTGATGTTAAAATGGTCCTTAGTTGAGATATGCTCGTACAACTACAAGCTTTAAACGATCAATGTACATTTTCAAATTTCACAAAAGGATGATTCGATATAAACATTAATAATGAAAATTACGGGGTTTATGTCCACTATATATTGGCATAAAAGTTTGACAAGACAACGTGGGATATAATATATGCGGTCTTCAGATGTGGACTTAACATTTAAGGTATGAGAAGAGAAAAAGATCCAAAGTTCTGATCTAAGAGAGGGCAAACATGTATCGTACTAAGGAGAGAACCAAACTTATGTTAATAACAATTCAGCGAAATCAAATATGTATGGTTACTACCCATCCATTTAGATGTTTAAGGCTCATCAACACCCAAATGGGGTCCAGTTTTGGTATATACTATATAGTCTATAACACTTACATACCGAACACCCTTTTATATGATTTACAGAAATTTAATTGTTTCTGATCAAACAATAAAAGGAGAAAAGCAAAAAAAAAAAACACGTCCGAAAAAACGGAAAATAATATTAATAATTAAGCTGATTACTTGGATCAGTTATCAATTCTTTCACAATTTGATATTTCATTCAATTATCAATCGTACTCGCTCAAATATCTTTCAGATCAATTTATGGTGTGCATATATATCACGCAGAGGTCAGACATGAAATTTATTAATCATGTGACCGACATGAATGTTGTTTGTTAACTTCTTATCGGAACACGTTCCCTGTTCCGACACCCCAAAAAAAAACCAGTTGAACCTTCAGACGAAATTATAGTGCTAATGTTTGATAATACTGTCATACCTAATAATTACTTCAACAAAAAAAAATCACACCTAATATTTTTTTTATATTTTGCAAAGGAGTTAGTTAGTCATCAGCGATATAGTTATTTAAAGAGGTATACGAAAATGGTAATTAGTATGGGGGCTTTTCTTCTTTCTTTTTTTTACGTCAAGAGTATCATACGTTTGAGATTCTCTTCTCATATATAGGCTACTCTCTCTTTCGGTCAACAGAGAAAATGTGATTACACCAATTGAATTATTTATAGTACTCTTAACATTTTTACCAAAATTTTTTTTTTTATTTATAGTACTTATGCATGTTGGTCCAAAAGCTCTACGCTAGCCTACAGAAAATTTCATTTTGTAATTAGTTATGCTAAATTTTTGCTGGTTCGGTTCAGCCTAGAATGTTGAACAAATTTAGTATAAGCGACAACTGGACCCAGCGCAAAGTATTGATAAAATATAATAAAATGTGTGATTTCTCCATGAATGCAATATACGATATATTATATAGTTTTGCAGTGGAAACATATAAAGAATGAATGTTTTTTCCTTTAATACTCACTAAGATTTGTGTTCTTGCTCTGCTTATTCTTAACCTCAAAAGCAATGTCAAGAAAAGGCCGTACGGTACGGAAACAACGTAAGCCAAAGGGGAGGCACAAAACAAAACTAACGAACAAGTTATCAATACAGAAGAAAAGAACCTATGAGAACTTGACAATACATCATATGGTATATTTCCCAAACAGCCCTTAACTTTATTGCAAGTTTGGTCTCCTCCACTCTATGTGGCTTTTGTATCTGTTTCCACATATATAATCGTCTTTGTATTCACATCAACATACCGTATTTATACAACATCACTTACGTCACTGTTCACACCCTTGCGTCACTGTAGACTCAGGGCCGGCTTAGATAGGAGGCGAGCGGTGCTACCTCTCCGGGTCAAATCCGTTGTCCTCCTATTTTTTAATAGATAAGAATCTGATTTTTTTTAAAAAAAATACATGTACTTTTATATTAAAAGTAAGAAAAAGGGTCCAAATATATGAAAATATTTTTTTTATTTTCATAGATTTATTTTAAAAATACTTTTGGTATTTAAAAAAAACATATATCTATCCGATTTTTTTAAGAAAAATAATACTGTAGTTTGTAAATTAAATATATTTTTTGCCACCATTGAGCCTGTGTAGACTCACGCGAAACCCAACAAAAGATCCACGCTGAATCAAGTCCACACAGTAAAAATAATAAATGAAATAATAAATTATCACATTCGACACAAAAGATACCTGGAGATAGAGATAAGAAAGAGATACTTTGGTCATTTCAGGGTTATCGTTTCTCTCTCTTGTTCTTGAGGTTTTGAAGAGAAAGAGAGATGGGAAGGGGTAGGGTTCAGCTGAAGAGGATAGAGAATAAGATCAATAGGCAAGTTACTTTCTCAAAGAGAAGGTCTGGTTTGCTCAAGAAAGCTCATGAGATCTCTGTTCTCTGCGATGCTGAGGTTGCTCTCATCGTCTTCTCTTCCAAAGGCAAACTCTTCGAATATTCCACAGACTCTTGGTAATTATTATCTTTTTATTTAACTCATAAACTATATATTATATTATATATTCACATCGATCATATCCATCTGCTTTCTTGATTTTTAAATTTTAATTAAATTTGCTTTATATTCGTACGTCTTGATCTAGATCGTCAGCCTTGAAAACAAATCTAAATCTTGTCCTTGTGTGCTGCATATCTACTGCAGATTTGTTAGTTCCCTAAGAGCATGATTAACCCTAAGAGCATGATTAACCCGAGATGATTAGGACGAAGTTTTTATCGGAAGTTAAAAAACTATTTTTTAATTTTTAACTAAAAAATTAAGAACCGGTTCTTAAATATCTTCCGATAAGAACCCTACTCTAAGAACCCTGAGTTAATCATGGTCTAAGAAGTGGCTCGAGATATTAGGTTTTTTTTTGGGATTTTACGTACGAACGCATGAAAAAGGCTGTTTATTTTTCCTTGTTTTACTCAGATGAAACTAGCATAAAATTATGATACTTAGTACACAGACTCACGATTTGATTGCCTCTTTTGGTGTATGGAAGCACGTGCACACAGGCACGTACGCTTATGTATGCATATACCGTGTATAATACTTAATTAATATCATATATTTGAAAGAACTGATTACACAATGAAAAAAAACCCAATGAAATAAAGCTTTTACAAGGAGATGCTATAATCCAATGGACAATAATATGATGTTCAACACGTACCTAAGACCATGATTAATCTCAGTCTCTTAACTGGAGTTCATAGAGCATGATTAATGGAGGTTTTTAGGGTGAGGTTCTTAGCGGAATATAAGAAACCGTCTCTTAGCTTTTAACTAAAAAAATTAAGAACCGGCTCTTAAATACGGTTTCTTATATTCCGCTAAGAACCTACACTAAGATCATCATTATCCAGGGTTTCTTACGGCGGGGTTATTATGAGAATATAAGAAACTGTTTTTTTTTAATTTTTAACTAAAAAATTAAGAAGTTGTGTCTTAAAATACTTTAAGAAACTTCGCCCTAAGAAACTCTGAATAATGATGCTCTGAACCCTCCCCCATTAATCATGCTCTTAGCTTTTCTTAGTATATAAGAGCCGTCTCTTACCCGGAAAATATAAAAAAAAAGTATCAAATCATGAGTTAAAAACCCGGCTAACATACCGGGGTTAATCATGCCCTAAGTACTTCGTACTGGTGTAAATGCGTTTTGTGTGTTTATATATGTTTGTTTGTACGATCATATACATTACGGTTTGCTTAGATAACTGAGTCAAGAGGGAAACTCGAATCTTGACATTCAATATGTACGTATGTTTTTATGATGTTTTGTGGACTCACCAAAAACCAGGTTTTGCATACATTATTGTGTTTCCAAACAAGGCAACCTTTTAATTGGCTAACACTTTAAAGTAAACACATTACAACATGTGAAATTATATACTCTGATGCATATTGATCAATTAATTAATTACATTTCTATTTTCTGAAACCTAGCATGGAAAGCATACTTGAACGCTATGATCGCTATTTGTACTCAGATAAACAACTTGTTGGCAGAGACATTTCACAGATTGTAAGTTTTAGGATATGGTTTAATTTCCAGCTGTTTATTTCACAAGTTTCACTCAGTTATGTATCTTTGTTGTAGTAACTAGTGTATATCATATATCATATACCAATTACTGTTGTAGGAAAATTGGGTTCTAGAACATGCCAAGCTCAAGGCAAGAGTTGAGGTACTTGAGAAGAACAAAAGGTATATTGTAAATACATTTTAATACTATAGTGTCTTCTATTTCACAATGTTAAATTTCACAATGTTAAATTAAAATTACGAAGCAATATCAAACCGCAACTAAACGTATTAATTTTAACAAGAGTTGTCCGAAGTCAACTGACTTTGAGTTGAACATAAACTTCAAATGTATTCAACTTACCTCCGTAGTCAGATCGTTAAAAATAATAATACATATATAGCACATAACTTCAGAGGGAATGCATCATGACATTCATGGACTTCGTCATTTCTCATAGTTTAGAATAAAAAATTCTAAAAAAGTAAAAAAAGAATAACAAATTCTATCTTGATTCAAAATGTAGTCATCTTCTAGATCTCTTGATAATATACAGTAATAGAGGAACTTGCTGATGTGTCTTGTATCCTCACAATGTTCTTTGATCACAAAACATAGGCGTAATATCACATAGGTAATAAGAACATAACAATCACAATTCTTGTATAATCAGTAGTCACAAAAATGAAAATTGGCAGGAATTTTGTGGGGGAAGAACTTGAATCTTTGAGTTTAAAGGACCTTCAAAGCCTGGAGCATCAGCTCGATGCTGCTATCAAAAGCATTAGGTCAAGAAAGGTAATATGATAACGTTAATAAATACAGCTACATATGAAGATAAGTTTTAGCCAAAAAGTTGGGTTTGGCTATGAATTCGAGTGAATTTTGTGTTGGTCTTATTTTAAGAATTTTGGCATATCTGCAGAACCAAGCTATGTTCGAATCCATATCAGCGCTCCAGAAGAAGGTAAAGTGTCGCAATAAATTATATCATATCAGAACAATGAATTTCTGTATATGTAACTTTACGTCTTTTATTTAAAATGTATCAGGATAAGGCCTTGCAAGATCACAATAATACGCTTCTAAAAAAGGTTAGTACAACTTTTTTGAATTACATGGTTTTGTTTTGAGTTAAAGTGAAATTTAAAGAGCTGTGAATGAGATAATTGCCTAAGTATTTCATCAATTATAGAGTGAAACTGATAGAGTAGTTGTGTTTCTATAAAAAAAAATGCTGATAGACTAGTGAAACTGATAGAGTAGTTGTGTTTCTATAAAAAAAAGCTGAAAACACAGCTATGTAGGCGTCAATATAAGTTGTAGAACTATATATATATATATATATAGATTGATCGATTAATTGACCTCGAACATTGATAAAACTATTGCTTTTATTATCTCTTGCGTAAATTTTACTAGATGCATAGTGTATTTGTAAACTCCAGTGATTATTTTATATTTGTATAAAATTTATCATAAGAAGTATATTCACATAGTAATCATGTAGTATATATTAACAATGAAAAAACTTCTGATATGATAAGATTAAGGAGAGGGAGAAGAAAACGGGTCATCAAGAAGGACAATTAAACCATTGCTCCAACAATTCTTCAATTGTTCAGCCCCAATACTGTTTAACCTCCTCCAGGTCTCCTCTCTTTTCGATGATACTTCAAATTAGATTTGGAGATTGATTAATTGTGTAATATACATATCTAGATGTGAATGATTCAGTTTAATTAATTATTAAATGGGCAGAGATGGCTTTGTGGGGAGAGTTGGGGGAGAGAATGGTGGAGCATCGTCATTGACGGAACCAAACTCTCTTCTTCCGGCTTGGATGTTACGCCCTACGACGAATGAATAGAATTATCTATATATTATAAGATAATTAATGCTTGATATTTTCATAATGTATTTTTGTGATCATCTTTACTATTAAAGTAGAATCATATTGTACTTTTTACCTTAATCTTTTTTTTTCTTTACTAACATTGCATGTTTCATTAAGGACAATCAAGTAATATTAATAACACATCTATATTGGGCCATTTTTTTCGGATCCAGCCCACTGTCCACATCAGATCTCTCTTGGGCCATTTGGGCCGATTAAGAAATCAGATCCAATTCTCACTTTTTTTTCCTTTGGGCCATTGAGTCCAAGTTCAAATAATTTTTTTTCAACCATTCTTAATTATTTTTTTTCTTAATATAATTTAAGCATTCATAAAAAAAATTGATATTTTCGTTGAAAAGTATAAATATTTATTAAAAGTATATAATTATTTTTATTAAAAATATTAACCACATAATAGAATTAATTTATCAGAGTTATACCAACTTAATTCATTAAAAAATAAAGTTTAATTTTTTAAACATAAATAGTCATTTAAAATGAAACACGATAAAGAAAGATAAAAAGTTTAAGTCTGTTATAAAATAAAACACAAATATATGAAATATGACATTTGCTAAATATTTGTCAATTGAAAAAAAAAAAATAAACTTGCGCTTTGAAAGCGCGGATCAAAATCTAGTTAATTATTAAAACTGATATATGTTTTAGCTACTATTTGAAAATTTATATATGTGCAATGATGGACTTACAATGTCAAGACATACTAGGAATGGCGCAGATATAAAATATTTAAAAATGTTATATATAAATAACATTTTCTATTTTTCTATTTTAGTTTTATTAGTTTAAAAGATAAAATCATAATGTAAATGTTTTTAGTTTGATTTATTCAAGTTTACTTTGACCTTTTAATTTTGCATTATTTAACTTTTGATAAAAATAATTGAAATTTATAAAGTTACTTTATTATATTATTATTTATTTAATTACCATTTTTAAGTATGTATATTTGTAAATATATAAATTATTTCTAATAATATATACATTAAATAAAAATAACTTATATACGTTGATAAAATATATTTTAAACTACACTTATTTTAATAATAAAAATATGATTCATATATTGATGTAAAATTTTAATATTCGTAATTATTATTTATATATAAAAACATATTATTTTAATTGATATAGAAAAGTTATTAGATATCATAAAATCTTACCAAAATGAATATTTACTGAGAAAAAATATTTTTGATATAAAATTTATTAGTTATTGCTATATTATGAAATTTTTCCAAAAATATAAATCTGTATATAGAAAATCATCATTATTATATTTAAGAAATCTTACCAAAAACATAAATCTAAATATAGTAAATTTTACATATCACAATTTTACATATTTCTTTTAAACCATATCATCATTTTTTGTGAAAGTTAATGTAGTAATGACACATATACAAATCACTACTTTTTAGGGGATGTACGCTGTCACTAGATTCAATGCGTCTTAAGAACGAAGATTGATATATACCTTTGTGATGATCCTTGGTGAATGATGTATTGATACTCCTTTTTTTTACCGTGGCACGTGAAATCAATGTATCAGTATTCTATAGTTTGTAAATGTGTTCATTCGCTAGGTTTATGAATGTACAAAAAAAATTTATTCAACTTTGCTCAAATTTACTCTTATTGTAATCTTCAGTATGGTGCGCTTTAAAGTTGTCAAGACATAGTACCGCGTGGCACAAATGATTATTATGATTTTTGTAGAAATAAATAAAAGGTTAGTACAAATAGACAGACGAGATCATTACTAAATTTTTTGGTAAGGTGCAAAACCACTAAAATAATACCTTTAAATACCTGTCACCAGACAAATGCATCTTTCTTTGACACCCCTTATTTGAGGATTTAAACATTCATATGAACCCATTTACCATATTTATTCTCTTTTATTTGTTGTCTCTTACTCTATTTCTATCCCAAATTGCCTCAATCATATTTTTACACGTTGGTTATTTTTGTTAGTGTTTCTAACTCATGGCGTTCTCTATTAGGGATATATTTTGGACAGCAAAATGTGTCTTGATGCCCAATATATCTCTAGTATTTCTATTCCAATGACTTTGCTTTAGGATTTTAGCAATGAGTACTGATTATATAAGCATTGTAATTTGTACTCATAGTAGTACAATTACCAAATCTATATACTTTACAACACAAATTTGTATGACAGAATATTCTTCTGTACAGATCAAGAAGAGTATGAAGATGAAACTTGTAAAACTTTATACAACTTTAACAATATATACTACATTTACTTTCGCAATGTATACACATACTATGATAATCGTAATATAAACACATGTTTGTGTGCACAACACTATATACTGATCATCTATGCTGGATAGTTCCACCGTGGAGAACACATTAGAAAAATAGGTTGGTCCATCTAATTATATAATAAGCTTTTTATTAAACTCACTATATATAATAAGCTTTTTATTAAACTCACCATAAATTCATTATTAATGTTTTTTATTATTTTTTTAAATAAAAGCTACGGAATTGCCTAATGTGACTAAAGTATATATGACAATTAATGATTTTGAATAATAAAGATTTGATAAAAATTAATGTATTTTCTATCATATTTATTTAATTTTAAATTATTAAATAAATTAAACAATCACATTAAACATATAATTTTAAATTACTAAAACTGTTAAAAGTCTCACATTCAATTTTTGTGATCCATGGTTTAAATTGTTTTTTGTAACTTAGTGGTTTAAAACTTTTGTTACGACAAAATACAAATGATTACAAAATCATATAAATAAAAAGTCTAATTTAATTAATTATTAAGATTAAAAGAGATATATATATCATTTTAAACTAAACTATATACCATATAAAATACATATCAACTTTTTTGATAAAATCTTTGAAAAAACATTGACAACTTAATTTTTAAACAATTATAAATTACTAAAACTATTAAATCTCACAATAAAATTCTTTGTTATCAGTAATTTAAAGTTTTTGCTATAAATGATACAAATGATCAAAAAACCATATGGGTAGAAAACATCATTTAATAGACATTAACATTAAAAAATATACTGTGTATATATGTTAATATCATTTAAATTTAATTATATATCCTATCAAATAGAAAAATATATTATTGTTTGAATTAATAAAATTGATTTATATGTTCGTACCAATTTAATTGTATATGTAATAGTTATTGACTTTTAATTATTCAATATATATTTATTATTTTATAATATATAAAAACATATAATACATAAAATAATTTATATATATAATGTTCATCCCGCACAAGGCGCAGATCTTAATCTAGTCGGTATCTTATAAGAGAAATTATTATGATCTCAGTTAGGTAAAAAAAATAGTAGTATCATCTAGTTAATTAATGGTAAAATCTCATATTAAAATTTTTAAAATACAATGTTTCCCAAGGACTTTTTCATTTTATCTAGAAAATTACATTTTTAAAATAAATCCATGGTGGTGCAAGTGCTAAAATGTACCTAATTAAAAAGACCAGGACTCTAAAATTTCCATTGTGAAATATCAATGATTGTTATTTTTGAGGTAAAATATATCAGTGATTGTTTGTCTAAGTGGATGCATTAGAATAACAAAAACATTGGATTCAATATCCTCAATTTATAAAGAATAAATAATTGTCCATTTGCCGTCCAAAAGCGAAATTAACAAGGAAAGAAAAGTCTAACATTTTAAATTCAGAGATGTCCTACCACAACAAACATAATTACACTTTTATTGCAGACATTACTGCACTGTAGAACACGCATTCAGAATTGTGGAAGATTCAGTTGACTCTTTAAAACTCCCTTGACTCAAAACCAAAAAGCATTCAATAAGTCTTCTTCATCCATTTTTCTACGTTAATAATAACGAAAAAATCAACTATTCTACTATATATATTATTAATGTAAATCTATTTATAAAACACATGTAATCTCAAGATGTTGTTGGATAATTCCAAGCTTGTGGAAACTTAACATATTATTAGATGTTTAATATGTTAAGATAAACACAATAAGGAAACCTAGAAATAGGAAAAGGAAGTTTCTATTTAGGTTAGGTTTGTGTTTTCCATATCCCACATGTTAAAGGGAATTGTCTTTCATATAAATATAGGTCTAATGGAGAGGTGTTCCATATGATCTAAGTGAAACATATTGAGAGCTTTAGTTTTGAGTAGTTTCTAAAGCTAATAAGAAAAGTTGTTCTTATAACTCTTTGTGTTTCTAAGAGATNATGTTATTTTGTCTTATAAAATCCGTGCAGCGGAAGATCCGAATTCTGAAAATTTTTATACTAAAGATATTAGGTCGTATTCATAGAGAAATTCTTGGGTTCACCCCATAGGTTCACCTAGAAGTTCACCATCCAATAGTGTTTGAGTATTTGATATTTGATATATTTTAAAAAGGAAATAAAATTGAATATCCAAATTAGATTTTATTTTTAAAATAAAATACATAAAAATACATAAAAGTAGTTACAAAAAATAAATAAATTAATATTGTTAAATCTTCAGCAAAATACTAAACCCTATACCCTAAATCCTAAACCCTAAACGTTAAACCTTAAACTTTGGATAAACTCTAAACCGTTGGAAAATATTAAACCCTAAATCATACATTAAAAACTAAATTTTAATAACACTAAACCCTAAATCCTAATCACTAAACCCTAAACCCTTAACCCTTGGGTAAACTCTGAACCATTGGATAAATCATAAACTCTAGGGTTTAATTTTAAATATTTTTGATTTAGAGTTTATGATTTATCCAAGGGTTCAGGGTTTATCCAAGGGTTTAGGGTTTAGTGATTAGGGTTTAGGGTTTAGTGTTATTAAGATTTAGTTTTTAATGTATGATTTAGGGTTTAAAATTTTTCAATGGTTTACAGTGTATCTAAGATTTAAGGTTTATAATTTAGGGTTTGGAGTTTAGGATTTAGGGTATAGAATTTAGTATTTTGCTAACGGTTTAACAATATTTATTTATTTATTTTTTGTAACTATTTTATGTATTTTTATTGTTTATTTTAAAAATATAATCTTATTTGGAAATTCAATTTTGTTTTTTTTTTAAAAAAATATCAAATAATCAAACCCTATTGGTTGGTGAATCTAGAGGTTCACCCTAAGAATTTCTCGTATTCATATAAGTAATGGAAAACTACCAAAGTTTTAGGATATTATTTTCGGCCATTAAAACGAAGTTAGAGCCGAGTGAATGTTCTTACTGATGTGAGCCAGGCTAAGTAGTGATTTCACGTAAGCTTATAATTAATAGTATTTAACTCGTTATGGTTATAAGTATAGAAAGAAGTATATATTTTGGTGCAGAGTTTAGACGTTGGAAGGAATCTCTCATCTCGCCGGACGGAGACAGACTTCGGAAAAGGAAAGTTCAGGCTACATCTTGGCCTTGACGGTAACCCTCAGCTTCTCGTCCTCAACTCCAACTCGCTATCTGATTCAGATGTATACTTCCATTACTACGAAAGCCGCACGAAAGAACCTAATCCCGGGACTAGATTAGTTTTCAACCGGTCAGGCTACATGTATGTTCTTCTAAGTTCTAAGCAACAACTCAATGCTTACTCTCAACAAGGAAGCTCCCGTGTCTTCTACAGACTTCTACCACCGTGCCGTTCTACATTTCGACGGTGTTTTAATTAGCTCAGTACAATCACCCCAAGGGGAGTACTGAACGTGGGTGGCGACTGGATAGTCGGGCTTAGTCTAAGCCAGAGAATATTGCTGGAAGTCGTTTTTAACAAATTGGTGTGGACCATTTTACGATGGGATTTTCGACGGAGACATCTGTCGGAAATACCGGATTTTTGGGCACGATGAAATCTTCACCGTAAGCATTATGAGATAATGCATTCGTTTGTTAAAATCGGAGTTATTTTGAATGAAAAATAAAAGTTCAAAATAGATTGCTTGTAAAGCTTAAAATATATATTTGCAAAATGTCCTATATTGGAATATAAAGTGGAGAAAGAGATATCCGAACCGAATATAAGTTTCGGGTTTCCGAATTTGACAAATAGACTTGTGATTTAAAAATAAGAAAATAAACCAAAGTCAATGTTTAAATTAATGAGTCAAAGTTATCTTTCTCATTAATGGAGTTTGTAACATAAAATCGTGGACAGTTTTTTGTAACATATATATTAATGATGATTTTGAAAGTGTGAAATAATTGTCATTACTCCTCCACTTTATGGTGAAAAAGAGACGTTGGGTTTGGTGTGTATAAAACCAAGTCACTCTCTTCTTTCTTGGATTCATTTTCGTACAGACATAAAACAATTCCTCATATTATTATTTTTCGTATTTCTCTTAGATTTTTTTTTGAGTCTGAAAGTATACACAAAACTAGTTTCGCCAGGCTTCTGATAGAGTGACGTAAATCAGAAGATTTTTTGCAGTTGTATCTTGGGACTCATTACGTTATTGAACCGTCACACTACGAGACGTATTTTGAGTTAAAGAAAGAGATAATATCTCGTATCATCATTTTCGATCTTTGGTATAATTTTATCAAATTTATTCTTTACAATATTCAGTTCTCCGTAGTTTATATAATACCTATCAGTCTTAACTCAAAATATCTGTTTATTGCTTTGCACTAACCGGATTGAGTATTGTAAAAGTTTGTTTTTAAGAACAGGTAGATTGTTTCCGGAACAGGTACCCTAAACGGTTTGGTATCTGCAATCGTTTTGGCATTGTATAAAGTTTATGTTCTTGCGCTTATGATTTATTGCAGGAGCTGTTCGATTATTTTTTAATATAATTTTCTGCATTTTCGTAACGTTTGCTTGTGATTTGCAGGATTTATTGATTATTTCTGTTTCGGTTTAGTTGATTCCAAAAGCTATTCGTCTAATTAGTTATCTTTGGTTGACGTGAAAGTGAAACTGAAACTGATGTTTTATTGATCTTACTTGTTTGGTTAAATCTGGTTTACTTGGTTATAACCCTTGGTCTGATTTAATCATCAGATGAGAGTCACATTTATGTCTTAAATATTACTTTTTTTGGCTGTGATCTGTGACGTGCATTAAATTAAATTAGTTCTGAATTTTTTTAATTCAGCAAACTATTTTAATACCTTTATATTTCTCAATTCGCGGTTATATTGATTTTGATTATTGCACTAATTTGTTTATTGATTCTTTCTAAACAGATTCAAAAGTCAAATATGATTAACAATATCATTGTGATAAACAACACAAAGATCTTTAATAGATTTGGTGATGAGGTTAGCAACAGGTATGGTGATCTCAAATTGAGAATGGTCTACCACCTACGATCTTGTGTGCTATACAGATTGGAATTCTGATGTGTATTGGAATGTCCATATTCTATTAACATTAAAATGTTATGGGTTACGAGTCTAGTGAGTCGAAGCACCAAATTTATTTTGGTAGTGGTCTGCCACGGTTGATTGTACCAAATTCTGATCTTTATCAGATTGTTGTGTTAAGTGCCTAGTGCTATAAGCATAGGACTAATGCTAAAAAGCAAAATACGTTTTTGGAAAAGTCCAAAACATACATGTTGGATTTATTAATCAATTTGAGAGAACTATGAAAATAGTTGTACGAAAAATGTGAAATTTCTAAGATTGAAATACATTTTTTAATAAAATTATAATAATTTTCGAAATTAATTTTTATTTATTTAAATCTAAAAGAGTTGTAGATTAACTTTCTAAACTCTTAAGAGATGATAAATGTAAATATACATGTTTTTGAGTTATCTTAAGAAATGTAGAGGCAGCTTTGCTTACCATATGAAGTTGTTGGCAAGAGGCCAAATGAACTTAGTGATAGTTATTATGATTTTTTGTTCAAAAAAAAAACTTAGTGTCATACATTGAGCTTTGTATATAATGGTTAATTGTATCTTGAAAAAAAAAAGATGACAAAAATCATTAGACAATTGATCTCGACTAATCTCAAGAGATTATGTTCACTGTGATGACAACCTAGGATCATTTTATTAAAGGTGTGTCATGAGATCATATTGTATATCATCAAAAGGAATGGGTAGTCTGTGAATTAAGATGAAGTTTGGCGGTAACTCTACCTAACTAATTGGAGATCCCAAGAAATAGGTTCAAGTAGACAACTAAGTCAAACTAAATCTGCCCAAAACACTGTAAGACTTCGGTCTATACCCAGTTTCTATGATGATTAAACAGTGCTACATGTAAGGATTAGAGGATAAACATTAGCTTTTAATGATTTGTGTCCATTGTTTTGAGATATGAATGGAGTAGTACATGATACTCCTCTAAACAAAACAAAGGGCAAATCACCTTGTAAGTGTGAAATGTGGCCGTTTCTAGGAGAACGAAGGAAAGACTATATTCTCCAAGTTCACTCATGATTACCAAGAATGTTCACGACCAAAATGAACACAATAGAGAAATTAGTTTTGTGAGAGAATGAAGCTGTGTTATAGCTATTGTCTCGGTTTACACCAAAGTCCGGGGGTTCAAGACATCATGGCCACCTCCTGTTCGAGTAAATCCGATAGCTATTAACAATGACTGGTTCAAGGCTGAAAAATTGCTACCAACTCATCATGCAATGGATTTTTCGCTCATACTCTCAAAAGTCTTTTTTTTTTCTTGAGTCATGTGTATAGAGTCATTTCTATTCATGTGGGGGATTGTTGGAACTCGTTTTTAACAAAGTGGTGTGGACCATTTTCCGATGGGATTTTCGACAGAGACGTCTGTCGGAAAGACCGGATTTTTGGGCATGAAATCGTCACCGTAAGCATTATAAGCATTATGAGATAATGCATTAGTTTGTTAAAATCAGAGTTATTTTGAATGAGAAATAAAAATCCAAAATAGGTTGCTTGTAAATCTTAAAATATATATTTGCATAATGTCCTATATTAGAATGTAAAGTGGAGAAAGAGATATCCGAACCGAATATAAGTTTCGGGTTTCGGAATTTGACAAATAGACTTGTGGTTTAAAAATAAGAAAATAAACCAAAGTCATTTGTTTAAATTAATGAGTCAAAGATATTTTTCTCATTAATGGAGTTTGTAACATAAATCGTGGACGGTTTTTTGTAACATATATATTAATGATGATTTTGAAGTGTGAAATAATTGTCATTACTCCTCCACTTTATGGTGAAAAAGAACGTTGGGTTTAGTGTGTATAAAACCAAGTCACTCTCTTCTTTCTTGGATTCATTTTCGTACAGACATAAAACAATTCTTCGTATTATTATTTTCGTATTTCTCTTTGATTTTTATTTTGAGTCTTAGAGTATACACAAAACTAGTTTCGCTAGACTTCTGATAGAGTGACGCAAATCAGGAGATTTTTTGCAGTTGTATCTTGGGATTCATTACGTTATCGAACCGTCGCACTACATGACGTATTTTGAGTTAAGGAAAAAGATAATATCTCGGCTCTGCAGTTGAATCATCATTTTCTTAATCTTTGGTATAATTTTATCAAATTTATTCTTTACAATATTCAGTTCTCCGTAATTTATATAATACGTTTCTATCAAATATATCTGAGTCAACCAACCCAGGAGCTCTCGGGAATGCAGCTTGTGGGTACAATAATATATGTAGTTTAATGCAAACTAGTGGTATGTTTGCGCTAAGCGTTGTTGATTGTGCAGTCAAGTGTGTATGTGTTTGAAATTGTTTGTGTTGATATTGTCATTTTAAATTTTGATTATCTGGCTTTAAAATGGTGGTGAGTTTTTCTGGCTAGTTTAGTAGAACTTATTAATGTTTTTGACATATGTATGTAATGGTGACTTGTTCATGTGATAGTTGTAAACACGTTGATTGTGCGTAAAATTTAGTAAATTATTTGGTCCACTTATATTTTTGGAAGGCCATTGCATTATTTATGAAAAAGTCAGTTTTAATTTTTCAATTTTATAAAGCAAACAAATTTCTTAAGAACCATTATTAACGTTATTTTTGGTTTAATTAAATTCAACAGAATGTTTATGATGTGATAAAAATATATCTTAACTACAATTTTGTGAATGCCATGAGATAACTTTATAATCATTTAAGATAAAAAAGTTTTATACCATCATATACCAAATGAAGAGAGAAATAGTTTTCTTTCATGTAACATAGTAAATAGTCTGATAAAATTTAGAATTGAAGAAATGTTAAACTCAAAGATACAATAATGAACTTAATGGAGAAGATAAAATTCATGTTTTCCGTTAAATTTCTAAATATGGTAAATTTTATAATATTTAGATTTTTTTGATGATGTGTCAATTTGTGATTCTTTACTTGATGATGTGTTTCCATGAGAAAAACAATAGTCTATTTTCTTAATATAAATATATTTATTAGAATTTATTACTTTCTTAAAAAAATTGTGATTTGATTATGTAATAATTACTGTTGTATTTTTCTTTCAGTTATCATGTGAATATTTTAAATTTGAGCTTGGTAATCACATAAGAAAAAACTATCCATGATATTTTTTGTTTGTTTTTATTTCCATTGGTTGGTTTTGATGAAACGTCAAAAANGTAGCTATGGTACTTTCTCTCTCTATTTCCTCTCTAATTTGTTTCGTTTAGGGTAGATTAGGTGGTTAGTATAGGGAATTTAGATAGGTTTACTGATTAGTGTTGATTAGGTGGTTAATGTAGAAAATTTAGGTAGATTTACATAATTTGTTAATCCGGAATGGGTGTCCTTGTTGAGGAACTTGCGACGACAAAATCCCATTCCAGGCGAGTCATCATCCCACACACATGCCGAGGCGGATGTAGAGAGGACGAGTGATGAATTCTACCGGGCGATGAACGACTCTTAGTTCTTTTTTTTCGGTTCTTGTATTATAAATTCAAAACTTATTTATATATAAATATTTTGGTATTGATTTTTTTTTAGAATTTTAATTTTCTTAATAAATTAAATAATTTTAATTATTTTTAAATCATATTTTTATATTCTATCAAATAAAATGAAGCAAATTCGTAGCTGATTTACGATTTCTTTACGTGGAAACTTAACGAGTATTTTACGAGGAAAACCTTACAAGGAAATGACGAGGAATAATAAACGAGTAATTTACGAGGAAATGCATTCAAGTTATTTACGTGTTTTTTACGAGGAAATACTTTCGAGATATTTACGTGTAATTTACGAGGGGCACCTTTCGAGGTATTTACGAGGAAATGAAGCGACGTCCTTACGTGGAATTTTTTACGTGGTCTTTACGACGAAATATTGTTCTTCGTCTTTACGACGAAATATTGTTCTTCGTCTTTGCGATGAAATCATTTCCTCGCTAAGTTAAGACGAATTGGCAAGGAAATATGCGTTACGATGAACGTTTAACGACGAAACGTGTTTCCTCGCTAATTCCTCGTAAACCCGATTTTACGAGGAATTAGCGAGGAAAACAGCTGTCGTTAAATTTATGTTTTCTTGTAGTGGTTGGAACTCGTTTTTAACAAAGTGGTGTGGACCATTTTCCGACGGGCTTTTTGACGGAGACGTCCGTCGGAAAGACTGGATTTTCGGGCATGATGAAATCGTCACCGTAAGCATTATGAGATAATGCATTCATTTGTTAAAATCGGAGTCATTTTGAATGATAAATAAAAGTCCAAAATAGGTTGCTTGTAAAGCTTAAAATATACATTTGCATAATATCATATATTGAAATATAAAGTGGAAAAAGAAATATCCGAACCGAATATAAGTTTCGGGTTTCAGAATTTGACAAATAGACTTGTGGTTTAAAAATAAGAAAATAAACCAAAATCATTTGTTTAAATTAATGAGTGAAAGATATATTTCTCATTAATGGAGTTTGTAACATAAAATCGTGGACGGTTTTTTGTAACATATATATTAATGATGATTTTGAAGTGTGAAATAATTGTCATCATTACTCCTCCACTTTATGGTGAAAAAGAGACGTTGGGTTTGGTCTGTATAAAAACCAAGTCACTCTCTTCTTTCTTGGATTTATTTCGAACAGACATAAAACAATTCCTCATATTATTATTTTTGTATTTCTCTTTGATTTTCTTTTGAGTCTGAGAGTATACACAAAACTAGTATCGCAGACTTCTGATAGAGTGACGCAAATCAGAAGATTTTTTGCAGTTGTATCTTGGGACTCATTACGTTATCGAACCGTCACACTACGGGACGTATTTTGAGTTAAGGAAAGAGATAATATCTCGCTTCTACAGTTGAATCATCATTTTCTTAATTTTTGGTATAATTTATCAAATTTATTCTTTACAATATTCAATTCTCCGTAGTTTATATAGTACGGTTCTATCAGTCTTAACTCAAAATATCTGTTTATTGCTTTGCACTAACCGGACTGATTATTGTAAAAGTTTTTTTTTAAGAACAGGTAGATTGTTTCCGGAACAGGTACCCTAAACGGTTTGGTATCTGTAATCGTTTTGGTATTGTATAAAGTTTATGTTCTTGCGCTTATGATTTATTTTTGCAGGAGCTGTTCGATTATTTTTTAATATAATTTTCTGCATTTTCGTAACGTTTGCTTGTGATTTGCAGGATTTATTGATTATTTCTGTTTCGGTTTAGTTGATTCCAAACGCTATTCGTCTAATTAGTTATCTTTGGTTGACGTGAAAGTGAAACTGAAACTGATATTTTATTGATCTTACTTGTTTGGTTAAATCTGGTTTACTTGGTTATAACCCTTGGTCTGATTTAATCATCAGATGAGAGTCACATTTATGTCTTGCATATTGCTTTTTTTTGGCTGTGATCTGTGACGTGCATTAAATTAAATTAGTTCTGAATTTTTTAACTTCAGCAAACTATTTTAATACCTTTATATTTCTCAATTTGCGGTTATATTGATTTTTATTATTGCACTAATTTGTTTATTGATTCTTTCTAAACAGATTCAAAAGTCAAATATGATTAAAAATATCATTGTGATAAACAACACAACGATCTTTAATAGATTTGGTGATGAGGTTAGCAACATGTATGGTGAGTCGACATCTCAAATTGAGAATGGTCTACCACCTACGATCTTGTGTGTTATACAGATTGGAATTCTGATGTGTATTGGAATGTCCATATTCTATTAACATTAAAGTGTTATGGGTTACGAGTCTAGTGAGTCGACGCACCAAATTTATTTTGGTAGTGGTTTGCCACGGTTGGGTGTACCAAATTCTGATCTTTATCGGATTGTTGTGTTAAGTGCCTAGTACTGTAAACATAGGACTAATGCTAAAAAGCAAAATATGTTTTTGGAAAAATCCAAAACATACATGTTGGATTTATTAATCAATTTGAGAGAACTATGAAAATAGTTGTATGAAAAATGTGAAATTTCCAAGATTGAAATACATTTTTTAAGAAAACTATAATAATTTTTGAAATTACTTTTTATTCATTTAAATCTAAAAGAATTGTAGATTAACTTTCTAAAAGAATTGTAGATTAACTTTCTAAACTCTTAAGAGATGGTAAATGTAAATATACATGTTTTTGAACTATCTCAAGAAATGTGGGGGAAACTTTGCTTACCATATAAAGTCTTTGGTAAGAGGTTAAATGAACTTAGTGATAGTTATCACAATATACTCCCTCTGTTTTTTAATGTTACATATTCTAGATTTTTCACACATTTTAATAAAACACATTAAATTTGCATATTTTGTTGTGTTTATCTTTGTTTCATAATTTTAAGCCAATAACAATTCAGTAAGTGCAATTAAGTTTTTTGAAATTTGCAATTAGTTAATAAAACATGTCTTGAAAATGTAAAAAATGGATCTTTTTAAAACAAATTTTTTTCCTAGAATATGTAATATTAAGGAACAGAGGGAGTATATTTTTTTTAGAAAACTAGTGTTATACACTGACTTTTGTGTATAATGGTTAATTGTATCTTCAAAAAAAAATGACAAAAATCATTAGACAATTGATCTCGACTAATCTCAAGAGATTATGTTCACTATGATGACAACCTAGGATCCTTATATTAAAGGTGTGTCATGAGATCATATTGTTATAACATCAAAAGGAATGGGTAGCCTGTGAATTAAGATGAGGTTTGGCGGTAACTCTACCTAACTGACTGGAGATCCCAAGAAATAGGTTCAAGGAGACAACTAAGTCAAACTAAATTTGCCCAAAGCACTGTAAGACTTCGGTCTATACCTAGTTCCTAGGATGATTAAACAGTGCTACATGTAAGGAATAGAGGATAAGCATTAGCTTTTAATGATTTGTGTCCATTGTTTTGAGATATGAATGGAGTAGTACATGATACTCCTCTAAACAAAACTAATGGCAAATCACCTTGTGANAAAAAAAAGGAAAGAAATTTAAGTAGTAAACCATCTTTATTGAGAAATTACGATAAACGCACGGTTATTATTAAATTTATTACTACACCTCACTATTTTCTCCACGTGACGGCACTATATCGATCGATTAAAGAAAAAACCAACGTGTAGTTGATTTTATTTTCGACGTCACCCGTCAAACAAAGACACCAGTCTTGGAATCTAGCGAACCTACAAACAGTTCTCCAAGTCCAAACCATCTTCTTCGTTCCAAGAATCAAGAAACTCCATCTCATCACTTACGTTATACTCCGGCGAATCTTTAATATCTCCGGCGTAGCTTAAAATACTCTTTAACTCTTCCATAAGGCCAACATTATCCACATTCATATACATATCAGAGATCTCTTCGTTGCTAAAGAATACGTCAAGATCATCGGAGAAAGAACCGGGAGAAGTCGCCGGAGCACTTGGTTTTGCCACCGTTTTGAGCAGTGTGGACGTTGAATGTTCAGTATCGCTGGAGTTTTGTGAAACTTCAGCGATGATTGTGGAGTTTCCGATGATTATCCCGGTTAGTAGATCCCGGTTTACGTCTACCGCGTATTTCTTTGCGACCCGGTTAAGAAGCCTTGCGGAACCGGATGAACCGAGTTTATGGTTTACTGGTTCGAAACCGGTTGGATTGATCGGTTTGTGAGTGATTGGATCAAGACCTTTTTGTTTTAAACGCTTCTTGAGGTTTGTGTTCCAATAATTTTTAATGTCGTTGTCAGTTCGTCCCGCCAAGCTACTTGCAATTGCGGCCCACCTTTAACAATCAACAACACCACAAGAAAATATTAACTCCAGTTATATACTTTATTCCAAAAAATTGTAATGAAAAAATGATCTATATCTTTTATATACTTATTTTACAATATGTAATCAATGTGATATTTAGAAGGAAAAAAACACCATTAAATTTTAAAAGATTGTAATAATAAATGACTAACTATCAAATACAAAAGGCAATAAATAAGGAAAATATTCTTACTTGTTACCCATAAGAGCATGAAGCTTGATAATAGTGTCGTCTTCTTCAGGAGTAAACTCTCCTCTCTTGATGTCGGGTCTTAGATAATTAGCCCATCTCAGTCTACAACTCTTCCCACATCTCTTCAATCCTATATACATATTCTACACTTGTTAATTATAAATACATGTATATTTAAGAGAAAAATAGCTGTTAATTAATTATATTAAATTCCTAATGATTAAACGATTAAAAAAAAGAGTTACCAGCTTTCTCCGGGAGAGTACGCCATCCACCTTCACCATGTAGTTGAAGATAAGCAATAAGCTTTTGATCTTCTTCAGGAGTCCAAGCTCCTTTCTTTATTCCTTCTTCTTTGCAACATGGTGTTCTCACCATATCTAGTTCTTCTTCTTGAGTCTTGACTTTATTTATTTATTATTAATATAAAACCTAATATAAACTCTAGCTAGAGACCTATGAAAGGAAGAGATACTCTTTAATTCATTTTTTACTTAAGTGAAATTAACCAGAAAGGAGATTTTATCATTAGAAAAGAGCATGAAAAGAGAACTGAATAGAACGTTTGATCAAAACCAAAAGACACCTGAAGATTGTACTCACTGAGACACTCTTTTGACAAGGAGTTATCATTATATATGGGATTTCTTAAATACGAACAATGGGTTTTATTCTCTCCCGGCCAGGTTATACAATAGTATATAGAGATGCTCTTATTATATACTAGTAGAAATTACATGAGAGAGAAAAAGAATTTATGAAACTTATGACAAAAGGAAATAAAATATTATCTTTAAAAGAGTTGAGCTTGCACGTTTTTATTTTCCTTTTTTCATAGCCACGGAGTCATCGTAGTGCAATGCCAGGTGTAATGTTATCGCTGGATGACTCGAGCATCTGTCAGATCTCGTGGTCACACGGGGTTGCATACTGCTAACACTATTCTGACCTGATTTATAGGAGATACAATCATCAAGAAAGGTGTGCAACTATGCTATATTTATATTCATTCAAGCAATGAGGTTATACCCAGCGGCGGAGCCGCATTGAATAACAGGGGGGCAGCTACCCCCAACTCATTTTAAAGATTCAGTGTAAAACATTGACTAGTTTTCAATTTGTCCTCCTATCCTTTAACAAACCTATCTTTAGTTCTATGCATAATTTTATTTTGCCCCCCCATAAATTTTTTTCTCTAGTTCCGCCCCTGGTTATACCATTAAACTATTGATATATATCTCTTCTAAGAAAATATTAATAACGTTGTACTACTACTTAACCATAAAGATGCTAGTACATAGGTTTTAGTCATAATATAAGACATTGGCTATAAGAGCATGATTAACCCATATACTCATATGAGTCTCTTAATCATTATTTAACTAATTAAAAGTAAATAAGAAACTCATTAAGAAACGTTTAAAATTTTGGGCTTCCAATGGTAGTCTCTTATTTAGGGGTTCTTATTTTTTACAAATTTGATGGTTGTGTTTTATATGGATCAGAATCCATACCAAGAAGAAGGCAAGAAGAAGAATGAACCGAAAGAAAGATGAAAAACTAGAGAAGAGGGAGATGTCTTTAATAGATGGAAGAGAAGAGTTGACAGAAGAGAGATGGATTAAAGGAAGCCATAACAGAGAGATAGACTAAAGGAACACATTCATCACAACCCACACCCAACTCGAATTGACATTTAGCTAACTTATTAACTTTTTTTAATAAACTTATCCTATCTAACCATATCAGATGCACAATCAATTCATATAGCTACCTCATTAAATCACAATCAATTTATTTCTAAACCGGCTCAGTTTCACAATCGATTCAGACAAACAAAATCCTAACAACATCTAGAAGATCGAAGGTAGAAGCTGTACATGTATTGAAGTTGTAGTCCTCTCCTTTGAACAAGCTTCATGTGACTTGAACCGTCCATATAAAGAGACCTTCACATCTCTCTTGATCCGTTCATCTCACAAGAAAATACAAGAGACAAAATCAGCACAAGAAAGATTCAGACGCGAGCACGATTAATAAACAAAGACAGTGACATAAACAAACACTATACATTAAGATCATCAACCTTAACACAATAGATTCAAGCATTTACCTTTAATCTAATCAGATCACCATCAAAAGCATCAAGCTTTACACTAGACATTGGCAGAGAACAAGCATCAAGCTTTACCGCAGAGATAAAAGATAAAACATCACTCAACTCAACATCTAAACTAATCTGATCACTATCAAAATCATCGAACTCTACCGAGGACATACCAGAGATAACATCACCCAACTAAGCACCTCATTGGAACTAATCTGATCACTATCAAAAGGCATCAAGCTTCATCTCAGACATGGCACATAAAACATTTGTTAACTCAACATCTAAAAGGCCTAAAGCTTTACCGTGAGATTTGATTTCCTCGAGGAGAGCTACGGGCCGGANATTTGAGTTTTTGTATGTGAGTGTATTTTATTACATTGATTTCAAAAATCTTATGGATATAGATGATATTCTCAAAGTTGAGTACTATGAGTAAAAACAAAGAAAATTTACATCCCAATAATAATAGATTTTAATAGAATCTTAAAATCAATGAAAACTAAATTTTTCCAATAACAAAGGATTTTGAGTGGAATTTAAAAATCATCACCCCAATAACAATGGATTCTATTTAGATTTTAAAAATTCACAAACCAATAACAATAAAATCTTAAAATTTAATAATTTCTCTAGAATTCTTTGCCCAATAATCTCCCCTAAAAACGGGGGTTAAGATCCCCGATTAATGCTGCTCTAAGAGCGTATCATTTTCATCTTTAATTTAACTTGTACATAAACGGAGACTCAGCAAAAAATCGAAAGATTAAAAGCTGCAGACCACATATTCGAAAATAAATCCAACTCCTTGTGTTAAACCAATGACAACGCACTTGGTAATCCATGTGTTCCTGGAATTTTTTTCTCAGAAGCTATAATTGGAAATTTCTTCAGTTTTTTTTTTTCATTTGAGAAACGATTTCCTTTTTCTCCAAGAATTACAACCTTTTGGGAATATATTTAAATTAAAGGAGAAAATGTTTTGGTCGGCTTGAAGTTTATTAAGAGAGAGTAGGCACCCCCCACCCTTCTTCTCCCCCTCCCCACAACCAATTGTCAAAAAAAACAAAAGGAGACCAAAACGTCAATATATATATATATACTGCCATCCAACTTAGGTAGGTTGTTATCCAAAAACATTTTCTATAGAAAAAAGGAACTTCAACAAGTATTAGTAAAACTACTAGAACATATAACCCATTTTAGAAAGCCATTCTGCAAAAAAAGAAGAAGAAAAAAACCCATTTTGTTGATATATTCACATTTTTATTATTATAATTTTCTACTATAACTTAATACCACGGGAGGAAAGTTGAATCAAAATTTTCTTATAACAATTTGACCGTGTCATTGGTTACAACAATGCCATTAAAACAACATCTAAGCCCATCGCTCGGAGGACCTCTGTTCTAATTCAATCGGTGACTGCCATGGCGTTCAGCAGCGGTGATTCGGTGGCTCATCTCCTCACACCCTGACATCGGCGATTATGGTTTTGAGGACGACCCAAAAGAGCCGTGTCTAATGCTGAGAAACAGAGCCGTCGATTCTCGTACATGCGCCTGCTTATTGAGGTGATTCGTGTCTCCTCATGTGCTTCAATCCCGATTCTAAACTCCGACGAAACTTTCTTTGAACCCCCGTGATGTCGCCGCCGTCTGTTTGTGTCGCGTGGCCGGATGAGGAGCCAAAGACCGCCTGTGTTTGACCTATTTTGTTCTTCATCGTCATCGGGGCTTTGTCGGGGATTCTTTGTTTGTTATTCTACATGTAGGCCTAGAAAAAGTTAAAAAGAATGGCCTCTCTACTGAATTCGAACCCATGTTGGGCAAAGAGGGTCTGTTACCTTCAGATTTAGCCACTAAACCAAAAAAAGTTTTTGAAAATTTGTGGTCGAAACTATATCTTATATATTAAAACAGAAGTCACAACATTTATTCATGTGTGATTTCTTAAAAAAATAGACCTAATGGACCTATTTTTAGAATATCATATTACATTTAATCTCTAATCTTATCATTTAAATTTTGGGCATACCAAAATTTTTTATTGGGATATCAATAATTGAATTTAAACAATAGATGATCCACTAGATTTATATATAGTATAAATTAAATAAATATAATTTAATTTTGTAATACTATACCTCTATATGTTAAATATTTAAATATTTGTCGATGTTAACTTTTAAAATTATAAAGATTTTTTTAAATAACAAAAATCATATTATCTAACAATGATTAATTTTTATTACCTTAAACCAATGAAAACAAATTTTAAACTATATAGTTTATTTTAAAAATTAAACAAATATTAAATGTTTAATTATTTACTCGATAATATAAATCTATGAAGCGAAAAAATTATTTTTTAAAAACTTTCTAAATTTGTTAAATGTTACAATATCTTTGAATATGACAATAAAAAAATATTTTTCTAATCTTTATATATATAGTTACGATTTTAATAATGAAATAATAATCCAAAAATATATATATAAGAAGATACAAATACATGTGAAAGTTTGAAACAATTTATTCAATGAAAAAAATATACCGTAAACTTATTATATTTTAAAAATTGATAAACACATATATATTATAATATATATCAATTTAGTATTGAAAACAAAATATTTATATAAAAATAAATGAAAACAAAAATCCGCGCAGTTGCGCAGATTGAGATCTAGTTTGTATTATTAAGACCAGATGCCACTTTTTCCTTGGGTCGGCGCAAGATCCGGCTCTTATCGTAGATATTAAAGTTTTTTTGTATGGACAGCTTAAGTTACATAGATTTAAATGCTCCTAGCATGAACGGGTTTCTATGTAAAAAATCTACAAAGATTAACCGGACCTCGTGGTTTGGTGGTAAAAGAACTTCGGTTGAAGTGTCCGCCATCACGAGTTCGAGCCCCGGTCACAGCGGATTTAACATGATTTCCGTTTGGTCTCCAGGACTTTTCTCGCCAGTTCCGGTTAGATGCGGTGGGATAGTCGGATTAAGTGAGAGGTCCGGATACTTAGATTATAAAAACAAAAAAAAAAAATCTACAAAGATTATGCGTTCACGTGAATCTGCCCTCAAAAAGTTGTCATAGTGGACGACCCAGGCTATCATTGTCATACTGGAATATCACATACGAATGGGGATATTTTTTTTTTTTCCCCAAAGGGGATATTCACGTTTCGGAATATATAGCGGTCTAACCAATGAAAAAATAATAATCAGCATTTCAATTATTGATCAGAATAAGACATATAACTTTACAGTAAAATTGTGTTTTCAAAAATAAATATATTCTTTATACATTTAAGATTTTAATGATCATAGTGTCCCCAAGTCATGAATATCTTAATTTTGGTGATTATGTATGTGGGTGGAGTGTTGTTAGCTTGGTCGTAACTAGATGTTTTTTTTTGAACATCAGAAGTTTTAGAGATCGAAATCTGTAATCGCTCAGGCCTAAAATCACAACATGTAATATATTAGGTTTGTGATTTTTTTTTCCTTAAAGTCGTCCTAGTGTTTTATGAGTTGATTTCTGAAATAGATTAACTTTCATAAATTATAATATAAATTATTATGTATAGTTAAGCTAAATAAATAATTATTTAAATAGAACGAGAATTTATGTATTTTCCTAGTCGCATGCCGTATTGAAAAGCTCATATGACTTTTATGAGGATTTTTTAATGGTCTATACTCTATAGTTGTTACTTGTTAGTCATTTTTTCTATAGAGAACTGTTTTTCATGTTTCTATATAAAATTATAAACAAATTCGTATAGTTGTTCTTTTTTTTTCAGGAACACTCGTATAGTTATATAAGTTTATAAAAAGACTCTAAAAAGAAACACTTATTTTATTATTTATCTATTTTATTAAAACAGAAACATTACAAATTCTTCTAGGTGGATTTTTAAATTGGACATCACATTATTATTCATACCATATCCTTATATTTCCTTAAACAATTCAATATCAACCACCTTTCATTTAACTACATCGTTAGATCTATCTTATTATATGTTTTACATTATACTTCTATTATTATACATCTATTAAACAAAACATCTATTATATCGTTATAGTATACTCACATTATCATATTTATATTATATCATAGTACAATTGTAACAAACCCTCTTTTTATTATAGTCAAATGAATACAACAAATGTCTCTAATCAAATATTTTGATTAGCATGCTTACGTACCTGCTATAAGATAGATAAGAATAAAAATTAATATTACACATGTTAATAATTCAGTGAAAACAAGTCTCTGCATCACGAGTCAGTCATTAGCGAGTCGAGTCAGCGAATCATTAGCGAGTTGAGTCGACCGCGAGTCATTAACGAGTCGAGTCGACCGCAAGTCATTAACGAGTCCTTAGCCAGTCATTATACAATTCCGAACATCTTGTTCTGGTTATCTCCTAAACCAATTGATTAAATTAACCAAACCGATTATGGAAAAACCTCTTCTCCAAGTTAACGAGAATATCGTAATGTATGTTCTTATTTCAATAACAGAAACATCAATTTTTACTTTATAAAAATCGATTATGGAAAAACCCTTTCTCCAAGTTGAGTCTACTATGGCTAAAACCTCAGTTACAATCAAATATTTCCAATCAAATTGCCAGATTTGAAAAATCATGAATATGGAAAACCTCATTCTCCAAGTTATTCTACTAGACCTAAAATTTCGGTGTCAATAAAATCCTGAGATTTTGTAATTATTATACCTAACTTAATAGGTTAGGGAATACCATTTCCTCCCACTATAATGTGTCCATAAATACTTGTCGATATCATTCATCATTCAACATTCACAAAAAGCTCCCAAAAAGCACAATGTCGAAAGAAAGACATCGACCAAGAAAACATACAGAGAATGTAAGAAGCTGACATGTCTCAATCGAGTATATTGATAGCCGATCTTATATAGGAATCGATAAATCTATCAAGAAACAAATAAATCTGAATAAGAACAAAATAATCAGTATCAATTGAATATTGAAAACAAAGAATAAGAATATATATATATATTCTAACCTTTTACGAGTATATCTATTAATGGGTTTGCTCTGGTTCACGAGAATGAAGAAAGAAATCTTCGGGTTCTCTGAATTCCTAAATTTTGATCGGGTTACAGATACTTTTTCAACATGAATTGATGACTTCAAGACGAACAAACACGTTTAGAAGTAAAAAAAACATGTTTATGTCTTTAGAAGAAAATAAAACAAAGAAAAAAAAATAATGGATAACCGTTTTTATTCTTTTTCATGTACAACTACTGTTGTTGGACTTATTAATTTGATATGGACATGTGCATTTACAATAAAATTTTGCTTTGTGGATCATAATAGTTAGATTGCCGACAAATATAAAACAAAAACATTTTTTTATTGCACTTAACTTTTTAACCAAACATTGTTATTCTTTATTTATTGAACTTCTTGCATACACATTGAAAATACTATTCTATTAATAAAACAAATTGAAACTATATTTTTTTTCGATTAGTACAGTTTCATTTAAATTTTGACAAATAAAAATTGTTATATCTAAAAATTTATACAAACATTTATATATCCGCATGGGGTTAATCTATTAAGTATTTTTAATTTGTTTTTTGACGCGTTTGTTTGTTTATCTATCTTATTATTACAATTATTTTATTAGAATTATAATGAAGACTTCAGGGATGTTAGTCTATATTATTGGTTAATATTATATTAGTATTTTCACCTTACATCTATATTTATAATACACTGATATGTTAATCCAAATTGTATTGGTTACTATTAGATTAGTGTACAACACATATATAATACACTGATATTTCAATCCAAATCGTATTAGTCAATATTATATTAATGTTTTCACTGCACAGTTATATCTCTAATACACCGATGAAAAACTACTAATACAAAATACAGTTTTTATATTGTTCTTTAAACATAAAATGGAATTGGACAAACTTGAAATGTGTAAAATAAAAATAAAATCTGCGTGGTCGCGCGGATAATGATATAGTTTTTATTACAACACACTCACTATTCCGCCATGTGACGATATAGCAACACATCAATTAAAGAAACAACCAACGTGTAATTGGTTTTATTTCTGTCTCGACACTTATCAGACAAAGACGACACCAATCTTGGAATCTAGCGAACCCAATAATAATTCTCGAAGTCCAAGTCATCTTCTACGTTCCAAGAACCAAGAAACTCCATCCCATCAGTTACATCAAACTCCGGCAAGTCTTTGACATCTCCGGCGTCAGCACCGCCGTAGCTTAAAATATCCCTCAACTCTTCCATAATGCAAACATTATCGACATTCATAGACATATCGGAGATCTCTTCGTTGCTAAAGAATAGGTCGAGATTGTCGGCTAAAGTACAGTTGTTGGAAAGACCGGAAGATGACGACATATTGTTGGTCAGAAACGATGTGACAGCACTTGATCTTGCCGCCGCTTTGTTGAGCAATGTGAAGGTCGAACTTTCAGTTGGAGAATCGACCTCAACTGAGTTTTGTGAACCCTCGGCGATGTTTGAGGAGTTTCCAATGATGATTCCGGTTAGTAGGTCCCGGTTTAAATCTCCGGCGTATTTCCTTGCGACGTGGTTAAGAAGTCTTGCGCAACTGGATGAACCGAGTTTATGAACTTTTGGCTCGAAACCGGTTTGATCAGTTGGATTGATCGGTTTGTGAGTGGTTGGATCAAGACCTTTTTGTGTCAAACGCTTCTTGAGATTTGTGTTCCAGTAATTTTTGATCTCGTTGTCAGTTCGTCCCGCCAAGCTTGTTGTTATTGCGGCCCACCTTTCACAATAATAACATAAGATTTTTTTTTTTTTTGAAACGGTTTAAAAACGAAATGTTTATCCTTGGAATTGCAGAGACAAACAACAACAGAACACCTTAATAAGATTATGCGAAAACAATAAACTTGGATCTTGTTTTTATAAAGTTTCACTTTACACAAAAATGTTTTTAAATATTTTTTTTAATGAGGATTGCAGCTACTTCTCTCGTTATAGAGTGTTGCGGTGGGGCACCTATAATAAGTTATAACTAGATTTTGACCAGCATTTTTTATTCTTTTTATATTATTTTTTTTTAATTTATATAAACATTATTATCATACAATATTGTTTTACATAATTTTTTGTATTTTGTAAAAAAATTATTTTGTAAGCATTATTATCTAACAACATTATTTTATATAATTTTATGTTTCATTTATAAAATTTGAAATTTATATGGAAATTAAATTAAACAGAACCTATATAATAGAGATAAAATTTTTTTGGGATACTACTGAAAACAACAAATTTTTTTTTTAAATAAATTATAATATTTTCTACTTGCAAAAAAATTTGTAGTAAAAATCCTATTTGAGAAATTACTTGAAATACACCAACTTGGATAGCATTTAAAAAAAAAAAATCAATTAAAAATATCTTAACATTTTAGTTTAGAGTTTAACGATTATTATTAAGGATTTATTATTTAGGTGGTGAAGTTGAGTTTATAAACTTCTGTAAATAATTCTTATATATTTATAAATGTTGTGGTAGTGTTAATTTTGTTTTTAATAGTAAATTTAAGATATTTATGAAAATGATAATAATTTAAAGGTAAATTTGAAAATAGTATCAAATATGATGTAAAATTTGTTGGAATTATGTTATATACTGTAATATTAAACCAGTTTGATAAATGTGTGTTCTCTTCATAGAGAATAGTGTTTGAATATTTTTATTTTTTTACATATATAAGTCATTCATGCTATGATATTAGTATGCATATAGATAATAAAAGTGTGTTCATGTTTAATGTATTTGTTCATGAATATATTCATTTCGTATATATAATGTTCGTCCATTTACACTACAAGAAAACGTTTCCATAACAACGACGATTTACGACGAAAATCTTTCCTCGTAAATTTACATGGTGTTTACAACGCAGTTACGAGGAGACCAAATTTCGTCGTCAACTCCATGTAAATTTACGAGAAAATGGTTTCGTCGTAAAATCCATAAAAGTTTACGACGAAAGTACGTGAAATGAGAAATACGTCGTAATCGTTACATCGACATTACAACAAAACATGTTACCGTTATATTTAGGTGAAAACGTGTATTCAATGTGCTTTAACTTACCTAATTTCGTCGTAAAGTCGTTGTAAATATTATGTTAAAACCATGTAAAATCCATGTAAAAGATTCCTTGTAAAATCGTTGTTATATTTCAACTACCCAACTCGAAAATTTCTCTATATATATGTCATTTCCCACAACTCTCTTCCTCACAACACACAAACGGAAAAAAAAATCCGAAAAAAAGATTTCAAAAAAAAACCTAAGAAAAAAATGACCGGTGGCGGTAGTATTTACGAGTTACGGAGTTGGATGTATTTGCACAAAGATTCCGACGGGAGGGTGACGAACGCATTTCTGAGCGGGCTAGAGACATTCATGCACCAGGCGGGCTGTACACCGATCACNAATATTCTTTGTGGCCAGTCATTCTTACGCCGTACAATTTACCGCCGGATATGTGCATGGAACAAGAATTTCTATTTTTGACCATATTAATCCCTGGGCCGAAGCATCCAAAACGGTCTCTTGATGTTTTTCTTCAACCGTTGATAGAAGAGCTAAAGCAATTGTGGTCAGAAGGGGTGAGGACGTACGATTGTTCCTTGAAAAACAATTTTACGATGCGAGCAGTTCTGCTGTGGACGATAAGTGATTTCCCTGCTTATGGGATGTTGTCTGGCTGGACAACACATGGAAGATTATCTTGTCCATATTGTCTTGGATCGACAGATGCTTTTCAACTGAAGAATGGTAGGAAGAGTTGTTGGTTTGATTGTCATCGTCGCTTTCTTCCACTTGCCCATCCGTACAGAATAAATAAGACATTGTTTCGGCACAAAAAATTGTCAGAGATAGTCCTCTTCCATATCTCACCGGCCAGCAGATCGAAGCAGAGATTGATTATTAAGGAGCTCAGGAAACAGTTAAGGTTGGAGGAAATTGGCATGTTCCTGGAAATATGCCTGATGGGTATGGTGTCTCTTACAATTGGCATAAGAAGAGTAAATTTTTGGAGCTACCCTATTCGAGACGGGATGAAGAGACTGCTCAGATGAAAGCTCGAATGGATAGCCAACAGGTTCGTTTAGACTCTCTTGAGGATTTGCTAGACGTGCCGCTCTTGGGTTGCCAGTACGAGATCCCCAAGAGTCCGATCCAACCCGTCAACAGCCGAGCAACCCCACCGACTACTTCGAGAATATGTAGTTTTTTTTATATTTCTATTTGTATTATGAATTTAAATATTATTGTATGACTTTTAAATGCATTATAAAAAATATGTTTTTCATTTTCATATTTCGTTTTAAAATTTAAATTATTTTAAATTCCAAATATTAAATAAATTCAAAATAAATTCAATATATATATTAATAATAAGAATCGATGTAAACTCCATGTAAATTTTTACGAGTGATTAACGTCGAAAGATTTACGAGGGTTTTACATCGAAAGGTTTATGTGTTCTTTACAACGAAAGTATTTACGTTTGCTTTACATCGAAAGGGTTACGTGGAGTTTACCACGAAATGTTACGTCTCATTTACGACGAAACCTTGCGCTGCGCTTTACGAGGAATTATTTTCGTCGTAAACATAACAAGTCGTTTACGACGAAATCTCCGTTACGACGAACGTTTTACAACGAAACGTATTTCGAGGTTAATTCGTCGTAAAACCCCGTTTACGACGAATTTACAACGAATATTGCCCTCGTAAAAAATATGTTTTCTTGTAGTGTTATGGTTGGAGTAGGAGATGTACAACTTTATATATAGTGATTAATAAACTAGTTTGGTATATTTTTTTAAATATTAGAATGAAATAGTTTTTAACTCAATGGAATATATAAACGCTAATAATAGTTGACTAAAGCTTTATATATATAATATTTAAAAAGATTAAATGTTTCATCTACGAATGGGGTGTAAATTAAAATTTAACCATTAATAAGAATATTAGATTTGTGTTAAAAATTATTGACATTGTAATGTTATATGATAGAAACATTTAAAGTTGTGACCTCTAAAAGATATTTTAAGTTGAAAAATCACACAGGTAATAAGTCATGATTTATGTGTTTAATAAATAAGATAATTAAAATTTAAATAGAAAAGGATTTTGCTTTCCAACAAAATATTTGTAAAATGTATTTTTGAAAAGTAATAATTTTAAGTCGTTATTATCATTAAAATATTTTTTATAATTTATAATTTTCGTTTATAAATAAAAACTAAATTTAATTTAAGTTTCTGATTATATTTTATGATAACTAAAATTTAAATTAATCAATTTTTGGAAATAAATTTTAAAATAATACTGAAAATATTTTTAAAAGATTTTGTTTGAATTTTATTAAATAATTATTTATTTTATATTAAATTATAAATAAAGATATTAAAAGATATTATAATGAAGTTATGTACATTTAAAGACTTTCTAAATAATAATTCAATTTTAAATATCACACATGAAATGAAGTTGTGACCTCTATTTTAATAGAATAGATATCAACTAAGTTAAAGATGACTACTATAAAAAAAATTAAAGATGATAATTTGCTTATTGTTTTTTGGCTAAATAATTATTTGCTTATTCTTTTTTGCCAACTAGTTATTGACTCATTGATTTTTGAAATAAAAGTGTGATTTATGTGAAGATATGTGCATCAGTACATGTTTGGCTTTCAAGTACATTTTGAAATTCTGATAACTCCATGTCTTATACTATATTTTCTCTGTTTCAAAAAGCTACATCTTTTTAAAAAAAAATTGTTTCAAAGAATTACATTTTTATATTCTGATGCATATTTTGTCAACTAAAAATGAATAATTGTAAACTTCCAAAAATTAATTGTCTTTACTTAATTTTTGTTGGTTTAAAATTATAAAAATAGATAATTACAAAAAATATGCAATATGACAAAAAAATCACCATTAAATTTATTAAAGATTACAGATATAATTATAAATTACTAATTATTTAATAGAAAGTAATAAATAATTAAGGAAACTATTCTTACTTGTTACCCATAAGAGCATGAAGCTTGATAATAGTGTCGTCTTCTTCAGGAGTAAACTCTCCTCTTTTGATGTCGGGTTTTTGATAATTAGCCCATCTAAGTCTACAGCTCTTACCACATCTCTTCAATCCTATAAACATATTTTACACACTGTTAATAAATATATTTTCCTTTCCTTCCGTTAAGATATTTTAGAAAAGGTTATTCTACAAAGATAAAAAAAATTTTGTGTGTTTCTATAAAAATTGTACAAATTTTAAAATTAATTGACTTTTTAAATTAATATTGGTCAAAATTTATTGATAATTTAAAATTTATTCATTTTCTTGAACTAGTATTTGTTAAAATTTATTGAAAATTAAAAATTACAGAAAATAATATATTTATTATATTGATTTACTAATGTTTTTTTTAATATGTGTGAAAACACTAAAATATTTCTTTGTGAAACAGACCGATTATAAAATTAAGTGAAAGGAACTGTTAGTTAATTATATTGAATTCCTAATAAATAAACAATAAAGAAAATATAAAAATACCAGCTTTCTCCGGGAGAGTACGCTATCCACTTTCACCGTGTAGTTGAACAAAAGCAATAAGCCTCTGATCTTCTTCGGGAGTCCAAGCTCCTTTTCTTATTCCTTCTTCTTTGCAACATGGTGTTCTCACCATCTCTGGTTTTTCTTATTTTATCTTATTTATAAATATAAACCTGATTGAAAAGATTCAATTGCAACCCTAGCTAGAGAACTTTTCAGGGAGGAAACTCTTAATTCATTGTTTAATTAAGTGAAATTAACATGAAAATAGATTTTTATCATCAAAAAGAAAGAGACAAGAAAGAAAAGAGATTGAAAAGATGTCTAATTAAGAGAATTGAATAGAGTCCAAGAACGGTGAACCAAAAGGCGGATAACTTAGCACGCAGTGCCCAGCATCAACCGTTTTTCGTCGTACACATGGATCCAGAGTTTTCAATTTGGTTTACAGAGTCAAGAGTTTGTGAATTGTTCGCTGTAAAA
>QGKV02000571.1:38815458-38855030 GCA_003260655.2 Brassica cretica | reverse complement strand
CTCACAAAGTCAACTAGGAACAGTAACTCTCGAAACTTGTGCCTGGGAGCTTGTGTGGATCTTTTAAAATCTAAGAGACCTATATTATAATAAAATTATTTATTCATATGGTCATTTTCTTCTTTGAATGCTATTTTTTGAAGAAAAAACTGAAACTGGCTATTATAGGAAATTTCTCTATTTAAAATTATAAAATTAGTAATTATATCTATATTATAAGTGACAACTTGTTTTTTGACAAAAATATATCAATATTTTTTAAATATTAAAAATAAGTCATATTGATTTTATATATTAATATGTGTATTAAATGTGTTTTTAGTTCGTATAAAACAATTAGTAAAACAAAATTAATAAATTATTTGAAATTTAATTTATTTTTATGTAAAATTTATGTTATTCATGTAAAAAATTATAAATATTGTTTTTGAATTTAGTTATTGTATATTATTTATTTCTTACCTGAATATTTTTTAAATTTGTAAATTTATTATTAGGAGTTAATCACGCTTATGATCTACGTGATCTATAATTTTGAAAAATAATAATGACAAGTAGTTTATTTCGATGATGATAAAGTATTAATCATGTTTAAGATTTATATGGCAATGTAGTTTTAATTATAGCACAATATATGGCAAGATAATAATGTACTAATACATTTTATTTTGATTTATATGTCAATTTAGTTTTAATTAAAGCAAAATATATGTGAGAGAATCACATTTGTTTTGGATTTGTATGACAAGATAATAGATATTATTCGTGTATGTATTATATTTAAATACATAATTTTTAACTAAAAGGAGTTGCATTAATTTGCATTGGCATATAGTTATATAAAATTGCATGAACTAAGCAGCCATTTTTATTTAATATAATTTTCTAAAATTGATTCTTTACATGGGGTTGGAAAATTTTAGTTATTAAATAATAAATAATGAGGAATAGACTATAATACCATACATAATATTTTGCTGATCAATTATCTCCATTTGCTAAAACAGGAAAAATATCTCAAAATAAGACATTTTATATAGTATAAGGATTTATATAATATCAGAAAATAAAATAACTCATGAGTATATGTATATAAAGTTATTTTCATTTCCTATTTTCAGAATATACATAGTATAAGGTTTAGAAAGTAGATAATATACAAACTGTATGTATAAAAGGTTTAGAAAAGGTGTCCAAGTTATTTTAATTTCCTATTATTGATTCTATTATTAATTAATGTATATCATAGACGTTTTTAAATATATTTTTTTATTAGTTTTGGAATATTTTTATTTTTAATATAATATTAGATTTTCTTGAGGTATAGCTAAATTTTAGGAATTCGATCGTTATACATTAATCATGTCATAAATGAATAATTTTAAGAAGTAAAGATTATTGTTAGTGATCTAATAGTAAAAAATAGCTATAAATAGTTGAAACAATCGATCATCATCAATGATAGACCATTGATTTGACCCATTTTCATCCATGGTTTATAGGTGTTTTTACTATCTATTATTATATTATAGAGTCTACTTATTATATTTATAAGATCATGAGTGATTTGGAGATAAGTGATGATTTTGGAGCATTTTGGAGATATTTGGAGCAAGCACCCGAGATGACCATCGAGCTCGACCATCGGTCGATATTGGAGGAGGAATATCGATCGATGTTCACACCTGAACATCGATCGACAGCGAAGCGCGCAGAAAGCCCGTTTGGTCACATCCGACTTGAAGCCCAAGTCTTCACCAATTTACAAGATTACCCCTGACGAGTTTTAACCTAACTATATAAGCTTTGCCACCATGTTAGAGACAAAGTGTGCTTTTATTTGTTTTTAGTTTTATTACTTTGTGATTGAAACTCCATTAATATCTATTTTACTATTCTATGAAGTTTTCTAACCTAATTGCTTTCATGAATTGCTTGGCCATGTATGAGTAGTTCCACTGTTAGATTTAGGGTTTAAATAGGTTATGAGGGATTAACCCAAACTATAGATTGCTGAGTTATGGTAATTGTCATTAGGATTGTTCATTAATGCATGTTTCTAGATTAGCTACCTAGAACTTGCCCTAGGATTGATAGATAAAAGCGAGAGCTTCATTCTCATCCTGAAAACATTCTAACTGAGCTAAGTTTCTTGCTAAGAGTAACGCGAGAGCTGATCTAGNAAAAAGAGAATTGAACAGAGCGTTTGATCAGAACCAAAAGACACTTGAAGATTTTGCTCACTGATACACTCTTATGAGAAGGACACGTGAACGTGTTATCATTATATAACGGATTTCTAAAACAAGAACAATGGGTGTTCTTGTACTCTGTCGCACAGATTATAGTATTGTAAGAGGTGCTCTTTTATAATAGAATAAGAAGAGAGAGAGATATAAAGAGACACTACTACTATTTATGATTAAAACTTTAATTGCCATTTAAGGAAATAAAATATTATCTTTAGGAGAGTATACACGTTTTTTATTTTGTTTTACGTAGACCACTCACTGATCAGTCATCGCATTGCCAGATGTAATACTATCAGTCCATAAGTCGAGCATCTGTCAGATCTCGTGGTCACACGGGATTGCAAACTGATGACAGTGTTCTGATTCTACTGTCCGTGTAAGATTGTTTCTTCAGAAACTGATTTTTAAGAGATACAATGGTCAATAAATGTGTGCAACTGTACTCTATATTAAATTCATTTACTCATTCTAAAAACATTAATGTAATTTTACTACTATTAAACAATAATATGATGGAAAAAAAAACTGATTGTTTCTTCCATTGCTATCAATGAAAATCAGATGGAAAAAAAAAACAATAATATGCTCAAGTATAATACATTTTAGTCATAGCATATGCGCAATTTGTATAATTAAGTGCGGTCGTCCATTTTAAGATTAACTTTCCGATCCAACCTAAACCTATCATGAATTTTCGATCTGTCCTAATGTATATTTAGCCGTTAAGTTAACTATCTATTTTTGACCATTTAATTTATTTTAAGAATTTCTTTTAATCAGAAGTATTCTGAACTAATAAAAGGACTCAGATTATTTTTTTGAGAATTAATGAGTTGCAATCCGCGAATAAATTCTCTTTTCAGATATCCAAATTGATAAAAAGTAAATGTTCATATCTCTGTGAATGTTCAGAAATAATATGATTTAATTTTGCGCAGTAAATTAAAAAAATTTAAATATGTCCAATAATCCCATGTTTTTCGGTTGGCTTTTCTAACAAATGAAATTTATTTATTTCCAAACCAAATGTTTACGCACAAGTAATCATTATGGAAATATTTAATTCGAAAGGTCTAATTGTTGGTTCAAGAAAATAAGAGTTTATAAATTCCACTAGAAGTTTACCTGCGCGTCCGCACAAGTTTTGTTTTAACTTGTAAAATCATTATTACCTTATAAATCATTGGTAATTACTGGATTTTATTAACTGTGATCAAACTTTATTAGATAATGTTCGATTATTATTGTATATTGAATATATTTGTATCACAAATAAGTGATACCAATACATTCATGAAGTAATTATTATTTTTTGTTCCTATAATTTTATATTGTACTCAATTCCTAATATTTTAAAAGGTAATTTTCTCAAATATCATTTTTAAGTTTTTATCACTAAATAAAAGCCCACCGAGCTCACGAAGGAAGTATGGGATGATCTCATCGCCTTTTGGAAGCTACACTCTTCGATCCGTAAGGCCAACTCGTGCTCCGCTTCCCGAAGAACGAAGGACAAAGATGGTCATTTGCCCATGGTTCACAGAACCAGACAAAAGTCTCACGCCGGAATCCGTCTAGAAGCTGTAAGTTGTTTCTAATATTTATTTTGAATTTTTTAATTAAGTTAAATTTTAATATTTAATTTTATTTAATTTTATTTAATTTTTATTTGTAGTTTGAGAAGATGGGAGTCTTACCATCTCTGTCTGATCTATTCAAGATGACTCACGCCACATCTGACGAGATTTTTGTGGATCCGGCATCGAAGAAACTCTTCAACGCAGTGGCTACTCGGGTCGAAGAGCGGGAGACGCAATTAACCCAGCAGTTTCCCGATGGATTACCCGTCAAACTAACCACCGAAGAGGTCGACAGGATCTTCGAAGAGGTAAAACTTTATAAATTTATTTAAATAAATTTAACTATTTGATAAAACTTAACTATATTAATATGTTTTTATAGGTGGCTCCTGGGAAGAAGGAACGGACAAGGGGCATAGGTTATGTTAACGAAGTTGCTAAGGCAACTTCGTCATACGCTTCGAGACGGGATGAAGAGAACTCTCAGATGAGAGCTAGGATGGATAGCCAGCAGGATCGTTTAGACTCTCTTAAGGATCTGCGGGACGTGATGGCGGTGGGAAACCCGACTATGCAGCGAGCACTAAATGAGAGACGAGCAGCTCTCCGGATGCCAATACGGAATCCCGAAGATGCCGATCCAGACCGTTCTCAACCGAGCACTGCCACCGACTACTTCGATGATATGTAGTAGTTTTTTTTATTTGTTTCGTTTTGTATTATGGATTTAAATATTATGTTATGACTTTTAAATAGTTTTTAAAAATATGTTTTCATTTTCATATTTTATTTTAATTTAATATTAAATGGTAAGAAACGATGTAAATTCTTTGTAAATTTTACATGGAATTAACAACGAAATCCTCGTAACATTGTCGTAAAGTTTACGTCGAGCGTACATGTCCAGCATTGTAAAATCCTCGTAACTGTTACATGGAGTTTACATCGAAATAATACGAGTACTTTACATCGAAATAATACGAGTACTTTACAACGAAATGTTACGTCTCGTTTACGACGAAATGGTACCTTCCGTTTTACGAGAAAATCATTCGTCGTAAACGTTACCACGTGTTTACGACGAAACCTCCGTTACGACGGATGTTTAACAACGAAACAGTTTTCGATGTTAATTCGTCGTAACACCCATTTTACGAACTAATTTACAAGGAATATTGCCCTCGTAAAAAATATGTTTTCTTGTAGTGTTTCTAGTAACATGCTATTCATTAACATGACACATAGTTTATACAAAAAAATTGAATTTAAAACAAAGCATTTTTAATTATGATTTTACCATTCTCTTATATATGATGTCCAGTATTATGATACATAGCTTAATAACTATTGTTTGAACTGAGACTGTCGATAAACTAGTAAAGAGAAAGAGACGAGTTCTCGTTGGTGGGTCAAGACAAAGACGCGTTTTATTAGATCAAAGAGTCGAAACGGAGTTACAAAAGGGGAAAGGGAGTGATCAGAATTAGTCCGGCGAAAGCTAGTTCGTCGGACCGTACAAGTCGGCGAGATGATAAGATATGAAACCCTAGATCTAGCCGAAAGTGAGTGTAGTAATTTGCAGATCCTCTCATCGTTGTCTCTCCTCCTCCTTTTATAGACGGTCTCCTGTTGACCTAATTCGCCTTGACCTAACGGGCCTTCTCAACGATTGGGCCGAGGTGTCGGGCCGCTGAACCGAGCCGTCGAGCCGATGACCTACGGTCGTTCGCTCTGTCGGCTAAAAGTAGTCTGAAGTCGAGCCGACTACTGGTTCGCGAGTCGACGAGCCGAGCTCACCTGTTTTGATCATGTGTCGAGACAATTATCATGTGGACCTTTTGGGAAGGTCAGGCCCATACCCAACAACTATATATATATATAACTCTATATAAAAGATCCACCAAATTGCTCGTCCAAGTTATCTTCCAGTAAGACTTCAAAGTTTTATGATGTACCCCGTTAACTATCCAAACGCCCATCAATTGTAGGTCAAACTTCAAATCTCCTATAAGACCGCAGGGTCCCTTACGTGTCTTGTACGAGAGTGTGTACTACCTGTTGACCAACAACAAAAATAGTACAGACAAGTAGACAACAGATCCTTATATCTCAATGAAAAGGATAGAGAGAAACAAGATACTGTACTTTAGAAGTCCAGATTAGGGTAGATTATTATAACTTGGGTTTGGCCGTCACGATTCACACCTTCTTAATCAGATAAATGCAACATAACATTACAGGCTCATGAATATTCCAAGAATCCTTATAGGATCATCATTTTTTATGTAAAAGATAATTTGAATGAGAACTCATTTTCCACCACAAATGGCATCAATGTCTTTAGCCACCGTTCCATATATGGGATATGCCATTTTTTCGACGCACGAAAGTTGAATTAAATAAATTTACAGATCTAAAATCAGTGAGAAAAAGAAGCAGAAAATGAATTTCTTTCAGCAGTGTTTATTAACTTTGATAGCATTTATTTCCCAATTGTTACAAATCGAAAATATTATTTCATTTTATTCCGATAAATATGAAATGTAGTCATGTGTTACAACATTGCAACCCCCTTCCCTAATTCACGGCAATCTATTTCTTGTCTCCCAATATTTTTCAAATTTTAAATCATTCAATAAATATCTCTATAATCCTACTTTCCCTTCTGAAATTTTGTTCTTGAAAAAGCCAAAACACACAAAAAATACCAAAACATGGCATGGCTTCCCAATGGACAATAGCCATGTTCTTTTGATAAACACCGCGTCCAGCATCGGCGGCTCCAAATATTCACTGCGCCTGCTTTGAATGAAATAAATAAAATGACGTGGACAGTGATGACGAGATTAAAAATTGCCGCCGGAACAGGGAAAAGAGTTGCAGGTGTGATTATATTTGCCGCTAGAATTTTAAGCGATTACAATTGATCGGAAATCCGACGCTGCGTCTCTTATAATTAACACGGCTTAGTGGTTTCTTGCTCTTAGAAACAACAGAAATAGAAAGCTTTTGGAGCCCGACGCAGCGTTTATCAAAAGAACAGAGTTAATACCAAAACTTGTCACGGAGAGTTAAAGATGGAACTTCATGTTTCTTGGCTTCCAAGATTCCTCTAGGTCTTCCTCTATTATGGGCGATTGCTAAATTAATTTTAATACTTTTGTCTACATTGTTCTACTAGTTATATATATATATATATATACCATACGTAGATGAAGATGGTGTTAGTAACAACGAAAACACGGATCTAGTGTTCAAGAGGACAAGGAGGAAGATAAAGAGTAAGAAAAAGAGGTCAGATAGGAAACTTGGTCTAAGCCCACCAGGGACACGCCATCATCTTCATCTAAGAAGCACAGTGCTGCTCCAATCTATTTATGTCTTAAGCAAATCTTAAAATATGCCTCTTCCTCATAATTGTTAATTGTTATCTTATTTCATAGTAATATAAAACATAGGTTTTCAAAATTAGATTTATCAAGTTAACAATATAAAAATAATAGATTTTTATTTTGAATATTTGACTGCAGTTAATTCATTGATTACTACAAACCGAAAATCTTTGGTTAATTTTTGTTCTAGTTAAAATAATAATGATGAATCCATAGTGATAAAGAATATTAGAAGAGTAAAAAAATCTACTATATATATTTTCCGCGTTGTTTAGCATTTTAAAAATATGATTTTACTAAGTTTATTAGTTATTATAAAGTTTACAGGCTTTAAAAATAAAAATAATTTGATAATTTTCTTACTTAATAATTTTGTTGATAAAAATCATAAAAATACTAAAATTATAAACACTACTCTGGATTTCTATATAAATTGTGATTAGATACAAGTAATAATGAATTTAGTATGAAAATTTAATTTAATTTAATTTTTTGGCGGCTATGAAAATTTAATTAAAAATGCCTTTTCATATTGGATGCCTTTATCGGTGGTTTGAGTGGCTTATGCTCTAGGCCGGCCTTGAAGAAGCAGAAGCGTTTCTCCAGCACCGGTGTCTCAGAACCGGCGGTTGTTCTGGCCGCAGCCACCAGAACAAGATNTTTTTTTTTTTTTGGTTTGTTAGTTCATGTTATTCTCTAATCTCTTTCGTAACTCTCCGTGGAACCAAGAAGACCTTATATCTTGGAGATCCTTATGAATGCCAAAGCATTTACAACAACCAAACTCATTCCTCTGGTCTCATACAAACTTCAAACTGGCTTGTGTGTGAGATGAAATTTCAAAACTTATCGGGAAAGAGGTTAGAAATGCAGCAACAAAAGAATCACCACCTCCAGATTGTGTAAGTATCAAGATACTCTCCCTTTGTGTTTCTGCAGATAATGAATCAAAAACTTTGTTACAGTTATCACTCAAAGATCCTAACAGAACTGATTATATAATTAGTTACCTTTGTAAAGCACAACCTTTCTCTCCATCAGTGACTGCAAGAATCTGCAAGACATAACCATTCCTCTTCCTCCTGTGATGCTCTGGCTAAAAGCCCAACCTCATTCCAGATGTAACTCAGCATTTTATCCTTTTTAATTACTGTATAATTTATTTAAAGAGAAAACCCTTTGTTTCGAATAGTTTGAAGTTAAATTTTAGAGCGAAATTATCAAACCAAAAGTAGAAAGTAGTTATTTTTTTATTTTGGCAAACCACATGTGGAGGCTTCCATCGTATTTACTGTCTCTCATAATTTGGAATGAGAGCAAGCGATTTCACACCTGCTTGTTTAATAAACTTAGTGACTGATGCAGGCATGCAGCTGTAGACGGAAGCCCTGTTCGTTTTAAAGATGCCGCGTCTAGTGGCAAACAATTACACTACGACGGAAGAAAATTCATTAATGTTGAAACTAAAACAGTCTCGGACGCAGGAAATCAGAGTTGCCGCTGTCGCTCGTCGTATTTACTGATTTTTATTTGCCGCGGGTACTGAATAAGCAAAAAAATTTTGTCTTGACTGTGCTGTATTTTTTTTCTTTTTGAATGAATTTAAAATTTATTCAAACAAAAACTTTTATACATCAGGTGCTTCTGTTTTGATATTTACATAGACAATATCAAACCTCTATAATAAAACTTCTACTCTTCAAACTTCTACTCTTCAAATTCTTGTCCCAAACCATTTGATCATACTCTCCTCAAGGTATTGTTTACCCTTGCCTTTTACCAGAAGCAACTTCAAGCGGATCATCTTATCTACAAGTTTTGACAGCACTTCCGCAGGCATAGGAAATTTCCCATGTCTTCTAGCATTTCGCTCTCTCCATATACTATGAGCTAGAGTTTGAAAGGCATAGCGAATGAGGAAGCTCTATGTATTCATATTCCTTTTATGCGGTAGCACATCAAGAATCTCAGACCATTTATAGGTGAATCTTTCTCTCATAATTCCACCCACCATATCCTTCCAAATTCTTCTTGAATATCGACAACTGAAGAACAGATGCTGACAAGTTTCTTGCATTTCTTGGCACAGTACACAATCTCCATTCACTGTACTATTCCATTGCTGAATTATGTCAGTAGTTTGCAGTCTATTCCTGATTGCAACCCATACAAGAAAGGAGTATTTAGGCGTGGAGTGTGGGAACCAAGTACCTTTACTCCATTCACATCGAGGTTGAGCTTGGCGTAAGCACAACCAAGTTGCCTTCGTAGAGAAGCTCTTGGAGTATTTGTCGTCAGACTTCCTCCATAAAGGAATATCATCATCTTGATTCACCCTTCTTTTAATAACTTCAATCTCATCCTCAATATCATTCAACTCTTGCACTCTATGCCTCCTTCTTCGATGATGATTCAACACATCAAAAAAAAAATTCATTTTCGCGAATGCCTAGATCAATACTTCCTCCGTCTCACAAAATATTTTCCAGACAACCCAACCGAGACCAAGAGTCATACCAAAATGACGTATGTCTTCCATTATTCACCTCCATTTTAAGGAACGACATCGCTAGCTCTCTCAACTTCAAAAGTTTCTTCCACATTCAGGAGCCCGAAACTGTGCTTCCTTTAATGGACCAGAACGAACCCTTGCGAATGAGATAGCATTGGATCTGTTTTACCCAGAGGGAAGATCCGTTTGAAATTATTCTCCAGATCAACTTCAAACATAGCACTGTGTTAATTTCCTTTAGAGGTCTGAGCCCTAGGCCCCCTTCCTCTTTAGGAAGACATACATCTTTCCAGCTCACCTTCGCTTTACTGGTCTTCAACTCCGGACCAGACCATAGAAAAGCGGAGCAGAGGCTTTCAATATCCTTCAAACAACTACTCGGAAGACAGAAAGCAGAAAGCCAAAAGTTTGCTAAGCTTGTTATAACAGAACTGATGAGTTGTAGTCTTCCCCCGTGAGATAAATAACGACCAGTCCACAATTTTATTTTACTTCTAACCTTCTCCACCAGTGGCATATAGTCATTCACAGTCATCCTTCCACTACAAGAAAACACAAGTTTAGCGAGGAAAATTAACGAGGAAAAGTAATCCTCGTAATTTTACGTCGACTTTACGAGGAACTTACGAGGAAATATAAAATCAGCGTTATTTCCTCGTAAAATAATGACGAAATGATTTCGTCGTAAAGTCGATATAATACCAGGTGGCTTTTACGAGGAAATACGATTTTCTCGTAAACTCGACGTAAATGTAGCGTGTACTTTACGAGGAAATATTTTACGTCTACTTAGCGAAGAAATTTTGAATCCACCAACTTTGTAGTTGTAACACATTTTTTCGGCTACTTAACTAAATTTCGTCGTAAATTCCTAGGAAAATTACAACTACCAGATTCGAAAATTTCCTATAAATATGGACATTTGAACATCATTTTAAACACACCAACAAGAAGAAAAAAAACGTGAAAGAAAAGAAAATGTCGGGCTCCGGGAATATTTTTGAGTTACGGAGGTGGATGTATATGCATATAGATGCTAACGGGAGAGTGACGAAAGAATACCTTGCGGGGCTGGAGACATTTATGCATCAAGCAGATTCCACACCGCTCGCCCAAGAAAGTGGTAAGATGCTCTGTCCTTGTCGGAAATGCAACAATTCAAAATTGGCAAATCGTGAAAATGTTTGGAAGCATTTTAATAAATAGAGGTTTCACGCCAAATTTTCAGGAAGAACCGGTTGATCATCATTTGCATAATGAACATAGTTACCATCAGGAAGAGCAGATGGTAGATTATGATAGGGTTCATGATATGGTAGCTGATGCATTCGTAGCTCATGATGAAGATGAAGAATCTAATATAGATGCAAAATTTTTTTATGAAATGTTAAATGCGGCGAATCAGCCACTTTACAGTGGTTGTAGAGAAGGTCTCTCTAAATTGTCGTTGGCTGCTAGAATGATGAATATTAAAACTAATCACAACTGGCACAAGAAGAGTATATTTTGGGAGTTTCCATATTGGAAGGATCTTCTTCTGCGCCACAACCTCGATGTGATGCATATAGAGAAGAATTTCTTTGAGAATATCATGAAAACAATATTGAATGTCCCAGGGAAGACAAAAGACAACATAAAATCGAGGTTGGANTATATATATATATATATACCATACGTAGATGAAGATGGTGTTAGTAACAACGAAAACACGGATCTAGTGTTCAAGAGGACAAGGAGGAAGATAAAGAGTAAGAAAAAGAGGTCAGATAGGAAACTTGGTCTAAGCCCACCAGGGACACGCCATCATCTTCATCTAAGAAGCACAGTGCTGCTCCAATCTATTTATGTCTTAAGCAAATCTTAAAATATGCCTCTTCCTCATAATTGTTAATTGTTATCTTATTTCATAGTAATATAAAACATAGGTTTTCAAAATTAGATTTATCAAGTTAACAATATAAAAATAATAGATTTTTATTTTGAATATTTGACTGCAGTTAATTCATTGATTACTACAAACCGAAAATCTTTGGTTAATTTTTGTTCTAGTTAAAATAATAATGATGAATCCATAGTGATAAAGAATATTAGAAGAGTAAAAAAATCTACTATATATATTTTCCGCGTTGTTTAGCATTTTAAAAATATGATTTTACTAAGTTTATTAGTTATTATAAAGTTTACAGGCTTTAAAAATAAAAATAATTTGATAATTTTCTTACTTAATAATTTTGTTGATAAAAATCATAAAAATACTAAAATTATAAACACTACTCTGGATTTCTATATAAATTGTGATTAGATACAAGTAATAATGAATTTAGTATGAAAATTTAATTTAATTTAATTTTTTGGCGGCTATGAAAATTTAATTAAAAATGCCTTTTCATATTGGATGCCTTTATCGGTGGTTTGAGTGGCTTATGCTCTAGGCCGGCCTTGAAGAAGCAGAAGCGTTTCTCCAGCACCGGTGTCTCAGAACCGGCGGTTGTTCTGGCCGCAGCCACCAGAACAAGATCAGCACGATAAGAGTACATGCCAAGAAACTGAAGATGTCCCTTGTGATGTTCTTGATCAGGTAATGCCTTGAAGATGTTTTAGTTTCAAACATGTTAATTTGTTATTTAATTTCATCTGTTGTAGAAGAAGGAGGACGAAGAACTTGATGTTTCTGATAAATCTTGCGGCTCTAAACATTCAGGTCAAGGAAGGGGATCGTCGCATTTCCCATGTGAGTTTAAATAGGAACAAAAGGGTTAGTTTTAGTCAGTTTTGATTCTTTTGTTTGGAAACTAGGATTTATAAATTGATAATTTTGCGATTGGTAGTTGTGTTGATGGGGACTAGGGAGCCCTGTCCAGATGCCTAAATCAGATGACTTATCACCCAAGAAACAAAAGCCGATTGCGTTAGGGCTCCAATGCTGTCTGAAAACGTCAACACTTTTGGGTTACTCTGTTTCAGAGTAAAAGAAACATCCTCAGCGGACATAATCTACAATGTCGATTTAGACAAGAAGTGAAAAGAAGAACCGATTTCTTCATGTCTTAATGGTTTAAAAAAACAAAAAAAAAAATGTTTCTTGATGACTTGAGCTAAAATTTGAATGTATTTTAGAGCCAAAGATAAGGTAACAGCTGCAACTTATACTCTTGCTTCTTACTATTTCTCTCATGTCGGTTTCTAAAGTCTTCCTAAGTTTGATTGGACCAACAGGGAAAACAATGAGATTTTCTCAATCCATGATTCGAAATCCTGTTGAATTGAATCAACCAAAGCGTCCAAAGTATCAGTCCTCCAAAATCAGAACTAATTATCAAAACAACATTTTAACCCGAATTTGGAAATCTAACTAAAGTCTTGCATCTTTTGCCCCCACGTATCAATCAATCATATGCTAAACGTCATAGGAGATGGGAAAAAAAAAAACACAAGGACAAGAAGTAAGACCTTAAACACAAGTACAAGAAGTAAGACCTCCTACTCTTCTCATCATGAAGTCCTTGGAAGGCGTCTTGGTGTAGTTCTAACGAGCTATTACGGCCTACGAGCTATAATGCCCATCTTACTCCAAAATGCTCTCGTTTCAATAACCAAATGCAATACTGCAATGCCTTAAACCCACGTATAACACGGTGGCTCCGTGGTGAGGAAAAAAATATAATACTATTATACTACATTTTTCAATAACTAAATGTTAGTATAGTACTAACAATTAAATTAGAATGTATATGTAACACTCCCATCCTCCGGTTATACTGAATTCATACCATCAACTTTCTATATTTTTCTTTTCCTGTCCTATTTCCAAATTGACTATGCAATTTAGGTGTCATTTGTAGTATCCGGTTCCACCTCCAAAACCTAAGCCCCACATTGTTTTACCGCTAAAACCTTATTTTTTAATCTTGATGTTACAATCCCATAATATAGAAAAATTGAACGGCATTGTTTATTTTGATAGATTTGGATATAATTTTTTTTCTTAATTTAGACAAAAACTTATCGGATCTATATTCATAATCTCCTCAGCCAAAAGATCATAGCAAGTATGAAGATCGTCTCGTTCCACAACGGGAAAGTGTGAAAATGGACGAGAGTTGCGTGGTATGGTGGGTCAAATCTTCAGAGTCACGAAGATTTGTGCAGAGTTGGAACCTTCACATAGTGTAAAAAATTTGTACTATTAGACTATAATGTCTAAAAAAAACATTCGGAGTTCGAAGGTCTTTTAAACAAGTTGATCGATGAAAATTACAATAGACATCATGAATCTATGAACAAAATGATTAGTGAACTTGACGGAGTCATACAAACCCACAGACAATCTCAAACTCTCCCAACCGCCCAACCAAACCTTCATGTGTGTGATTTGTATGAGATTCTATTAACTTATGCACATATGCCTTATTGGACCTACTCCCTCAAGTGTTTCCCTACCTACCACCTAATATAGACCCCTTAGAGCATGTTTAATGGGAAGGTTCTTAGGGTGGGGGTTCTTAGTGGAATATAAGAACCTCACCGTAAGAATCTCTCGTTAAACATGCTCTTATCATCATCACAATTGATTTGCGCTGACACCATTCAGATCACACGGCGTATACATGCGTTTAAGAGTTTTCACTTATCTAATGGCCCACGTTGTGTTTTTAACTTAAACACAGAAGATCCGTACTCTAGATCTTTGGAGTCTTTCTTCTACGAGCAACGAATGGGAGTTGGAGAAAACGACAAGCCGACCATTGATTAAAGTACGTCAGCCATCAACGTTAAGACACGTGAAGTGGGACCTGGTCCTAGCCACGTGGAATGCAAGTAGCGCATGAGAGAGATTAGGACACTGGCACGTAGGTCCCATGCGCAATCAACCGTAGTTTATTGGCTTTAACCACGCGACGGCACGACTCTCTCGTTCTTCCGTACAAATTTCCCGAAACTTTCTATTCGCCATAGAAGAAAAAAAATATCCAAACCTAAGATTTTTCGAGCAGTTTTTAATTAATAGTTTACTATAAATGAATTAATATTTAATACTACGAAGTTTATTATTTCAGTTACATAGTGTAAGCTGTGATGCGGAACATAGAGTTGCTTGCTTTTATTCGACTCTAAAGCTCGATATTATGAGTTTTCGGAGATAACATCTAATAAGACATCGAGTTTCCATATTGTTTATTCAAGATTTATCACAGCTTAAGGAAGAGCTAACATATCTACTCTCTGAAGCTGATCAGTGATCACACTCTTAAACGACTCACTTGAATTAAACAAAAGTATACACATAATCAAAGAAGCAGTAGACAATGTCTCGTATGACCAATCAACATATAAATTTACTAGACGCATCATTAGAGAGAAAAAAATCCCAAAAACTTAAAATCTGATCAAATATAAAACGATATGTAAACCGAAGCCAAATTAAAACAATTCCACATAAATTTGCACTCTTAGGGTATTACAACAAACTAAGAGCATGTTTATCAATGGCTCTTAAAAGGGTTGCTTAGGTTATTTAGGATTAAAGAAAAAACATTAACTCAAGATGCGTCTCTTAATTAAGAGAAGTAAACACGTGTCACAAAACTAGTGGATAAAGGATTTTCTTCTCTGGGTGTTTCTTCTCTTCTCTTCTCTCCTCCCGATCTGCATCTCCGTCAACGACTCCGATCAAAATCAATCAGATTCCCTCTCTCTTCCTTCTCATCACTGATCAGATTATTCCCTCAAATCACATTTTCTTTAGATTTTCTCGATTCAATCCAATTTCTCTCCCTCTGTTGCTCAAAGCATGATCTTTTCTTATTGTTTATGGTTTGAATTCCGGCGAAACTCAACGAGGGTGGTGCGGTTAGAGCCGTGGAGGCGAAGAGAGGAAGAAAGGTTTGGGCTTTGTTAAAGGAGAAGTCAGAAGAGACGCCATTGTCGACTTGATAGCCGAGGAGAAGAAGAAGAGAGTTAAACCCTACANGAATCAGGGTCGGTCTTTTTGTATGCTCACAAGTTGTTGTGTTGTTGTAGTGACACGTTTCGTACTGATTCCGAGTGCTTCACCATGTCTATGTCTTTTTCAGGTTCGCGTTCGTTTAATCACAACCCAAGCTGGTAGTAGCTCTAAGGCAGTAGATAGGCTTGAGAAACAGTTGCGTTTCCAGAAAAAGTGTTGATGTTAGATCAGCAAGTCCAAGAACGGGCTCTCTCGAAAATGGTTCTAAGCTCCATGCTGAGAAGAAAAAAGCCATGGACTGTTTTGGTGGTAGCATCTCCGAGGTAAGTGGCATGAACGCTGGTGGGGATGAATTTGTTGAGATTGTAATAAGATACATTCTCTTATGAGATGCTCATGCGATAAATATCGGTGTGATAAAAGTGTTGGAACAGCATCAACAAACAGTTTCAGGTCAGTAATGGTGGTGTATTTGTTTCTCCGCCAATTGTGTACGAGCCTATATCATTGGGGAGCATTTAGAAATGTGATGCTCAGGTTGTTCTCTGGGAGGAAGAGGATCCTATTTATCACAAAACTCTTGTTTTCTTTCATGTTTTTCCTTTTGTTTATCAATCACAATCTTAAACATTTTTTCTATAACAATTTTTTTAATAACGCTTGACTTAAGAAACTACTATTGACTGAATAAATTAGGTGTTTTTTAACGTAAACTCTTAACTTGATTTTAATATTTAAATATTGATTAAGAACCATTTAGGGATTATCCAATAAACATTTTCTAAGAACCAACTGGTAAATTTTATACTTATGAATAATTCACAAAAAGTCATATATTTATATAATTAAATCCCGAATTTGACCCCGTAAAAATAAAACAACTTCATCAAACCTTACCTTATGTGTATAATTTGGGTTAAGAAGAAGAATAAGCTGTGAGAATTAAGGAAGATAGAGACCATTCTGATCATCTTGGTGGTCAGAAGACGACGTCCATTGACTTTGACTCCAGTATGAATGATCAACGGTACTCGTTAGATCAAAGAGTGTTTGATCATCTCCTCCGCCACTTCCCCAATCCAACGGTTCAAATCCCATATTAGGATCAACCTGCGCCGTTCGATCCCCAAACTGCTGCTGTACAGTATTACCTGCAAACTTTAGAGGATCACCTATACACTGTTGATTCACGGAACTACCCCCGTATTCAAACGGAGTCGTTTCAATCGCCATCTCGGAGAAAGCTCCACCGTCCGATGAGCCCTGTCCGAACAACGTCGACCATACGACACCGTTCCCGTACTGTTTGGTATTAGGCATATCCGTGCCCGTAAACCCCGAGGAAGCAAGCTTCACGGTGGCGGCGGTAGTGGAATTAGAGGCGGTAAGAGAAGAGCTCTCGCTGCTACTTGATTTCTCCTCGGCTTCTTGAGTCGGTTGTTTGTCGGCGGAGGACGGAGGCTGATCCTGCTTAGGCTTGGAACGTTTGGCTTTCCGGCAACCGCCTCCGTAGGGAACGTTACGGAGGACGCCGCCTTTGGTCCAGTAACGACGGCAGTTCTTGCAAAAGTGTCGAGGCTGAGAGAGATTGTAGTTGTTGTAGTAACAAAACTTTGTGTTAAGAGAATTACAACGAGGACACTTGAGATGATGGTTAAGAATATTGTTCTGATGAGCTCTCATCCTCCGATCTCCACCTCCTCCCCCACCGTAAAACCTCCCTGTGCTTCCTCCTCCGCCGCCTCCGGTCATCGAGTAATCATGAATATCTTGCATTTTCAAGTGAGAGGATAAAAAAATTTCTATAATCAGTTATTTTTTTTGTTTTACTTATTTTCTTGTTTAAGGAGAGATATAGAGAGGAAGTAAGCATGGGAAAGGCTTCTGAAACTCTGACACACCATATCTTTCATATGTCTGAACAGGCAGTTTCTGTTCAAATATCTATTTTGCCCCTCTGATATTTTGTATTTTACAATCTCTTCATGACTGTATTCATAAGTTAGTTTTGAGTCCAAAAAATTGGCCCCATAAAATTACATTTATATTATTAATCTCTTGGACTGATATATTTCGGTTTTGTTTTCTTATTTGTTCATAAGAGTCGCATCAAAGGTCCAATGATTGAAAAATTAGTGCTTGTACATCTATTATTTTCACATCAAATCTCAAATTTTCAACAGAATATTAATGCGATTTTGGGATATATGTATATTTTCTTGATATGGTCAGTTGTACAAATTATTTTTCTAACTACGACATATTGTAAGTTGAATAGTTTACTACGCTTTCGTATGATACAAACTACATTGTTTTTCTTTTTGAGAACTATGAACAACAAACTACATTGATTTTTTTAATACTTATATATTTATTCAGCCTGAAACCCAGGAATTCAGAACCCATAAAAATTTGATTTAAATAAAATTTCTTAAATCAATCTTTTACATTTCTAGTTTCGTTTATCTTTTAGTCCCGGCACATTCCACTAATCAATTTGTTTTTAGAAAACAGTTGTTATTCTCAACCTTAGATGGGATCCTTTCCCTAGTAACAACTACATTGTTACTAGATCCTTTTTTTTTTGTTATGGAGAAGATATGACCTGTGAGGCTGTGAGACGTTAATACCTTACAACGAACGTAATGAGATAGTACTGTATTTTAAGCAAACGATTATAAATAAAGGATCAACTATCTTTCTTGAAATCTTTAGAAACAGTGCAAAGCAGTACAATTATAATTCTTTAAAATTTTAATTATATACTAATTAATGTGTAATCTCAGGTGCAATGTTTCTCTTTATTTTTAAATCGATAAGTGATCTCGTATAATGGTTAGTAGGTGAATATGAAATGCAATAGGTTGACTGGTGACACAAATTAATTTTAATCTATAATGCGTCTGAGACATAGTCCACGTAAGATATATATAGATGATAGATCGCACTCATGCTATTATCATTTCTTATGTGGATACACAATCCCACGTGAGGTTTAAACTTGGAATTAGATCATTACATATGAAATTTATTTTGCGTATAGAACTCAAGCTCTAACTTAAAGTCACTTTTAAAATATTTTTGGTAGAGTAAAAAGTAGTTTTCAACGAGTTACGCTAACATTAGCCCACTTATAAAAAAAAATAGTTACTCTGATTTAGAGTAAATGTTTTTGTCTTCTTATATTTACAGAGTAAAGTTTTTTTCTAGATTAAGAGTGTGACTGGTGAATTTTAGAATAACTGAAAGTAACTCAACTAGAGTAAATAGAAGGAAAAATGTAGAGTAATAAAAATAAATAAAAAATCGAACATAATTTATTTCTCACTTCAAAGGCAGTGAAAGAATAAAGTGACTGGCTTAAAAGAGATAAAAGTTACTTTCACTTGATTGACAAAATATTTTCAGTCAGACCCTTAAAAGTTTACTTTGAAATTTACTTCTTCTCTTATTTGTTTTAGCTCATTTTCTCCATTTTTATTCTTCTTAGTTGCCCTACTTTTATCAATCACACTCGAAATATAACATAAATAGGTGCTATCACGAGAAGCTTCTTTTTGAATTTGAAGTCATGGTATAGCTAATTATGATGAATAGCCTTGCATTGTTTTCACTTTTCAGAGACTTTTGTATTGTGAGTTAAATGGAGACCATCTGTAAAAAGGTAAAAATCCGTTGCTTCAATACAAGAAGGGTAACATATAACTTATAATAGCGTCTGACATTAATTATTTCATTCCAAAATGGTCCGTTACAACTTACAGCCTATGTATGTATATAAATATTTTAGCACCCCCAATATGTCATATGTCTAAACAACTGTTTTTCAGTCTTTACCGTGTGAATTTTTAGTTTTTTGTACTAACAGTCAAACTCACTACTTCACCAAATCTAGCTATAATTAACATGTTCACTGGTACAAAATAGATATAAGGTGTTTTTTGGTTGGTTGCATATATAACAAATCTACACTAATACTAGTGGGCCAAGATTTTTTTCGTATATATTGGGAATGATCTTGGCGTTTGATAAGGATAAGAAGACACGCGGGAGGGTTGAGAACGGGAAGAGTTGATGTCCACATAGATTGGATTGTCGACTTGTTGGCCACCCCGCTTTATCTGCTGATTCAAGAGCTATGTGGCTTGTTCCAGTGGTTCATATTCAGCCACATCACTGTATTCTTCTACCATTACTAAACTATTAGGGCATTAGAATGTAGAGTATGTGTACAACTCTGGTACTTGCAATCGGCAATCACAACTATTTTTGTTTGTTCTATCTTTTATATCTACCGTCCATAATTTTGAACTTTTAGGTATTTGAGTTAAGCCTAGATAAATATTAATTATTATTTGTAATAAAAAGTTTTTTTATCAAAAGTTTTTTTTATTAGATTTTTCAAAATAAATTCAAGTGTTAATACAAATTAGTAATTTGAAATCTCATAGTATCAAAATTTTATATTAATTACTCATTATTTTATCCAAATTAGTAATTCAACTAATTTGGAGGATAAACTGTTTGATTTAACTTATTAATTTGTATCAGATATATCGTTCACATTAAAAATCTATGATTGAGATATGAAATATACATTGGGTTGAAAGAACAAATAGGACCACTAATGCAGAACGAGAACTGCAAGCACGTCTATAGTGACATGTTATCGAGTGGTCATCGCTCATATGTCAAGTATGCTGTTAGTTTTGTTATTACTAGCGTTGGCGATGCAAAACGCATATATGAGCAATATACAGCAATGAACCTTCGGTTTTTAGTCTTTGTTTTGTTATTGTTAAAAGACAATGATGAGTAATAACAATGAACTATATACGTGCGTAACCACAAAAGCGTAGTAGAGTGATACGACAGAAAGCACCTCAAGTTTGAAACTTACCAAAATCAAATTTATATGTTTGTGTGGTTAGACGATATGAATATCTAATATACATTGTAAATAACTTGATCTGTTTGGCGTCGGTGGACATATTTTCATGTGATTAGTCGATTGATCTAGGCTCGCCGAACACTCCAAAAAAAAAAAATTATATATATGTGTATGCAGAGCCGGACCTAACGTTATGGAGACTCTATACAAAATTGAAATTTTATCTAATTTTTAGTAAAAATGAAAAAAAGTTTATATATTTTATTTTGTAGATGCTTATTTTTAAAATGAATAATCATAAATTTTATCTAATAATATAATTTTTACTTAATATCTTTAACATTTTTTTATGTTTATATAGTATACATTTATATGTATATAAGTTTTTTTTTTAAATTGGGGGCCCCATGAAGTGGGGGTCCCATTCCAATGTTTCATCCCACTAGGGTCGAGTCCGGCTCTGTGTGTATGCTAAATTATCTATTTTGTTACGACTTGTGAGTTATAAATAACATCAAACATAGGTAATAACTAATTCATATAGTTATTACCCTAGTTTTTCCAATTAATCGTTATTTCCACGATGAAAACGGTAATGTTCAAATTAGTTAAAACCATAATTTTTCTAAAGCATTTAAACCTTCGTTATTTTTTTTTGCTGAAATGTGTAGTCGAACCAATGAGCATGATTTCATTATAAATATCTAACGTTATCGTCGTAATATATGGTCAAAATACCAACCTTAAAACTACCATATATATGTCGATATTGTCTCACAAACTCACAAAATAAATATTGAAGTTAAACTTGATTTTGGGTTATGCTTAATTATGGGTCAATAAACTACTAAACCCAAAATTAAGCTCAAATTCTAGAATTTTTCTAGAATTATCATCACCTCCTCAAGAGGAAAAAATCTAGATATTGTATTAGAAAAATCTAGAGAATAAGAAAATATCTAAGAAGTAAGGAGGTGATGGTAGAATAATCTAGATCTTTGTAGATAGTTTATGAGGNATAAACAAAAAAGTGCTCCTAATTTTTCTTTATTTTAGTGAATAAACAAAAAAGTGCTCCTAATTTTTCTTTATTTTAGTGAATAAACAAAAAAGTGCTCCCCATTCATATATTTTTGTTCCGTTTTTGGTATTGTGCCCCCCAACTATAAATGATTATAGGTCCGCCACTGTTTATAATCATCATGAAATAAGGCTCTGATCAACTAATCAAATCTCCAAACCATCACTAATAAAACAAAGATAGTGTATTTATATGTAAAATCATTACTATTATAACGACAAAATGTCAAACGTTCTATGTGATTTGTATCTAATCAAATTATTTTATTTCTCTAGTCCGGTTTAATGGGATAGGACGACGAACACCATTGGCACACAGGAGTTCTTCGCTACTAGCTTAGTAATTTCACAATCCATATACACACCTACAAAACAGTTATCGTCTTACCGACATACATACAGAGCTATTTTATTTAATACAATAAATTCCTAAATTTGACACTAGCAGTCTAGCGTATACATTTATGGGTATTTTGTTAAGCACTGAAAGCTATAAGAAAATCTGTTAAAATGTGTAAAAATGGAAATATCAATAACCTATTTTGAGACACTACACTCCAATACATATGGAAGTGTTGTTTGTCAATGAATTGAGTGGGAAGGTCACTATCGAGATCTCGATTCTCAAGGTCCAGTCGTCGGTTGAGATTGAAACTCTTCTACAAGCCTATGGGTCCCAACTCGTTCAAGACATCTGTCACGCAATTCATTGGCCCACACGGCCCATCTCCCGTCAACGTCTCACAGCTCTCCTTTTTCGTACTTCCATTAATTATACATACCCCACACAGATGAGACTGCCATCCACTCATACATATACATACACTGCCTGCAGTAAAGATTTGTGTGTGCGTGTATGCATCTCTTGGCAAGGAGAGAACATTATGGACTGGCTAAAGATTCGTTATAAAGACAGTGGTCAGAGTTGTACCGCACAGCCACAAGTAATCGTCCAGGCTGACCTTATTTCGATTTATTATATCAGAAGCTATGACAAATGTTTTATTAGGTTTTGTCAAAAACCAGTTATGAAGATATGTCTAAATCTAATTATGCAAGAATTAGAAACACTAACCATCATGCATTATACTGGCTAGTCACAGTATATTACTGTTTTGTAGAGTATTTCACTCCTTGACCCTTCACCTTGTGACGACGTTGATTATGACATGACAATGACAAGTGAGATAACAGCTCACAAGAGCTTAGATACAGGGCCGACTCAACATCGTTAAGGATTCTAGGACAAATTTTTTTATTTTTTACCTTTTAAAATTTATACGCAGATAATGTTTAAAATGTTTTTAAAATTTAATCTGTTTAAATTTACATGGGCCTTAATCATAAGCCTCAAGGCCCACTCTAAATGATAAAATATTTACTCCGAGTCTTGTTTTGGTCTTTTGAATATTGTTTCACCATGTACAGTTTTGATCTTTTGAATCTTGTTTTTGTCTTTCCCAGTGAATGAATGCGAGGAGAGAACAACAATAGACGGTGAAACCATTCTGTCGAGCAAGTAAGCTTTAGATTGTGTTGTAATTATGGAACAATGCTCTTGTTTTTGTTGGTTTAATTGGCTATAACTTTCAGGTGGCCTTGCACGTGTTTCTGTGCAGACCCGTGCCTTGATTAAGAAGATGAAGAAGAAGAGTTAAAAAAAAAAAAAAAGAAGAAGAAGAAGAAGAAGAGTTGTTGATGTAGGCAAGAAACCATAAGTAACAGTGTTAAGTTGATATGCTTCATACACCAAGAATGTGATGTGATTACACAGTTTCTACTGCATTCACTACAAGAAAACAGCGGCATACTGAGAGAAAAAATCATCGGTATGTCGTCGGAATAACGCTATTCCGACGACATACCGACGAAAAAAGTCCTCGGAAATAACTCCTCGGAAATTCATCTTTCCTCGGAAATCCCTCGGAAATTTCCAACGGAATTCCGAGGAAATGAATTTCCTCGGAATATTCCGAGGATTTTTTTCGTCGGAAATTCCTCGGAATATTCCGAGGAAGATGTCATCGGAATATTCCGAGGGATACACTTCCTCGGAATATTTCCAAAATTAAAAAAAAAATTATAAATTTATTTTTTTTAAATTGAAATTCGAAAATATAAAATTAAAATTGAAATAGAAAACATATTTAAAATACAAAAAATAATAAAATANAAAATATATCAGGCCATATAAGTGAGCATAGATATTCCCATCTCAGATTGAATACGGGTCATAAACCAGACATACACCATCTTAAGAGACTTTGAATAAACCACCACAGACATATGTGCCGTCTAAGATGGAACCTCAGAAGAGGATTGGGAATATATGTTGGATAAGAGTATGACTTTCTCCCACGACTTCTAAGAGACCTTGAGCCAAATATGGGTGATCAGAAAGTGGCCAGGTACACGGATTGCATGATCAATGAATCCGACTATCCAACATTAAAAGGAGAAAGCTATAAGCTGGTAAAGAGTAAAGAATGATAAGAAACAGAATGTTATCAACCATCATTGTCTTAGCAAAGATCCTCGGATTAGAATTATAGACGTCCAAAGAAAGAAAAGATTATACATAGCTAGCTTATCGAGATGCCAGACACTGACCCGAAAAGAAAAGAAAAAAATGACTAAGTCATAACCAGCTTAGCACCAAACGAAATCTGATGTCCTAGAAAGAGACACAGTCAAGTTGCTACAGAGTCTATACAAGATAGACCAAAGTGTTCCATAAGATAAAGGAACCTCGGAAAGAAAAGGTGCATAATACAGATCCGAGGTCAAAATAGAAACCATACCAGACATTGAGAAAAGGCTGCGCAGCTAAACATCTAAGGTACCAAACCATGTAGCTTGGGACGCCAAGCTATTAGGTAACAAAAGTCCTGGATAATGAAATCTCAAATCGATTAGAACACAATGAGAGTTATATTTGTATAAGGATACATAAAGTAGTAGCACTTGAGTTTAAAGATATAAACGAGGATCATCAACCCACGAAAGAGTACTCATAAAGATTAAAGATTAGATTGAAAGATAAACGTGGGGTTTTAAAGTATCTATAGAAGAGATAGGCGTATTGGCCATACATATATTCAGAAACGCCATCTGATAAACTAGTGAAATAGATGGGTCTTGTGAGGGAAAAGAAACCGTGAGAGTTGGCACATGATCACGAGGTGTAAAGGTGTTCATGTTTTTCTACTAACAGCATTAGATCATAGCTTGTCACACAAGGATACTCACAGAGACCAAAGGAACAGATTATAAGGAGATAAACTCCTATGTGGTGGATGCTTCTACACAAATTCGAAATTGATAAAGGCCTGGTCATAAGAAAGAAATTAGATATTGATGTAGTAAGTAGCATATGGATCACTGGATAAAGAACATCATTGTTCCTAAGCTGTTCATGGATAAAGAACAGTATTGTTCCTAAGTTGTTCATGGATAAAGAACAGTATTGTTCCTAAGTTGTTCATGGATTGAAACAAAGCAGCTGCATATAGTATGTAATACTAGTAAAGGAATTGTATAAGGACAATCCAAATTCAGTCCATCCATATACTTATAAAAGAGATTTGAATTCCTTGTGTTTACTTATACTAAACCAGCCTAAAGAAAGGTTAGTTGATTGATACAGATTATCAATTAAATCTGTGTGGGTGTCCGGCTAGAGGCGTCCGGCCCTTCTTCTTTGATCATGGCTAGTGAAAAGAAAGATCAGCCATCGTGTTGTAGTCCATAAACACATGTGGCCGAGGTCCATGACCTAATATGCGTGGTATGATCCACGGCAACAAAGGTCATGGGACACCATCAAGGTATGGATAAAAGACTGCAATAGCATTACCAAATGCAAGAGAGATTACTAATCGAGATCCATGTCTGTGTTCGGCCGAAGAGCCATAACTTGATGAGATTATAAAACTCATTACAACAATAATCATTGATCACATCTTGATCTAGAACACTCATGAGACAAGTTATAAACATGTATAGAAGAAGTCTAAGACTCAATATGGATTGATCAGATTAGTACATAGTCGATGATAATAAAGAAGGATCTATGGACAGAGACATTGGTACACATCCGTGTAGTAGATACACCGGAACATAGGTTTACGACCTGAGACTATAAGTTCATAAGTACCATGCTCAGTATATATATTGTCCACAGTGTGTTTAGTCTGTCCGACCTAATTAAGAGTAGTCGACAGCCAAAGGTCCACTTCTTGACCACGCACACACGATGTCAGAAGACATGAGAAGAGACCGGAAAGGTCAAAGTAATCCAATTGCGGTTCAGTAATGAACTTGGCCGATTTGTTTACTCCCTACCTGCACGTTCAGGAAAGATCACGCATCAGATGCGTAGACTGAAGAAACCTCCACTGAGGTCCACATCAGGGGGAGTAGTACGTGTTGTACTCTTTTTCCTTCATCATGGTTTTGTCCCACTGGGTTTTCCTGATAAGGTTTTAATGAGGCAACATGAAGCGTACTACGATCCTGAATGGTTATGGCATCCAAGGGGGAGTNTATATCAAGTGTTCCTCGGAATTTCCTCGGAATATTCCGAGGAAACAGGGTTTGGGGTAACAATGTGATCGATCGATCCCAAAATGGATCGATCGATCACCAAGATGGACCAAAGCGTAACAATGTGATCGATCGATTAGATTATCCCATCGATGTGGATATCCAATAGATAGAATGAACAAAATCTCGAACGTTTTTTTATAAACGCATCGATCGATCCGTTTATGTTCAAAAACGCATCGATAGATCGAGTATATCAAGTGTTCCTCGGAATTTCCTCGGAATATACCGACGGAATTCCGAGGAAATTCCGAGGAAACCAAATTTAGGGTTTCCTCGGAATATCCTCGGAAATTCCTCGGAAAATTTCGAGGATTTCATTTTCCGTCGGAATGTCTGTCAGAATACCGCTGTTTTCTTGTAGTGATTGTTTTTTTTTTCTACTGCATTGTTGTTATTTATTATATACAGATATGCAAACAATTGCTAGTGTAGTAGTCACATTACATATACGAGTCAATCATAGTATTACTATTACTACTGCCTTTAGCATACCAAGAACATGAAACTTTTCTTTTTACCTACCAAAGAAAGCATTGGTCCGGTTCAATGTCTCTCCTCTGAGATGATTCACAACCCGGTCATTGATGCTGCCATCCACATTTTTCATGGGTATTTGCATTTCCGCCATGAGAAGCTGAAAGGAAGATCGAGACTTTCTCCTTCAGCTGTGAGTTCTCTTGTAGTATCTGGTGGTTGCTTTCAAGCAAATGGATGACTTTCTCAGACAAGTTATGATTCAATATCATGAGCTGTTCCACCTGTTGCTGCAGCTCTTGGATTTGCTTCTTTGTCCGCATACGTGACCTCCTTGCAGATTCTCGGTTTGAGACCATTCTTCTCGCCCTTCTTTCGAGACCCTCGTTGTGGTAAATGGTTGGGTTTAAGTGAGAGCGATTGTTGTTGTTGTGAGTTGATGAGTTTGGTGGTAAGGACTGTAGTGGGACATGGAAGTTAGCGTTTGGTAGGAATGCTGAGCTGAAATGATCGTCTTGTGACGACATTCCTTCAAGAATATCGAAAGTTCGAAACAGTGATGGGAGCGATGGACACTAGACTCCATTTAGGGTTTTAGATGTCTAACATTGAAGATGGTTTCTCTTTAATGCAGGAAGCACAAATTAAACACCAAAAGAGAGAGAGAGAGAAAGATAGGAGAGATATGAAGATTAGTAGGCTTAAACTTAAGATGCTGGATGCTATTTAATGAATGACAAATTTATTTCTGTGAAGACACCATTTGAATCTCTCCACTAACTTATCTTCAGTGATACTTTTTGGAAAAAAATCACTAATTTCAACATCTTTGTCAATGTTTAACATCTTTTGTGGTTTATTGTTTCTTAGGATAGTTTAGTTTTAATGTCTTTAATCTTTTATTTGCCATGAGTTTACCATAAACAATCATGAGTAGTTTTCAGATGGTGACACGTCCACCGTTTGATTAATACCATATGTGAAATTGTGAATGCATTTGTTACGCTTATGATGTGGATGAGTCGTTTTGTCACCCATGCGATCATATAAACCGTAAAAAAAGCATCTATAAAACTTTTCCAAGAATATAATATTTAAAATAAATAGCATGGGGAAAAAAATAATTGTGAGTGCCAAAAAAAACAGCTGAAATATACAACATAATAATATTTTTTTTCAAATATTTATCGTGAATGTTATTTGTGTTTCAAATTATTTTTCTTTTGTTTCGTTTTTTCCTTGCAAACATTTCAGTCTTAGAAACTTTATAAAAGTTGTAATAACGTTTTTGTCATGAGTAATTATCATTAGGACTTCACGGTGAAATGGGTCGGTGGATGCTAACTTGCACGTACTTAGCTATCGTCACACATAATTTTACTTTTCGAACCTATTCGTCAATTTAGAAAATCATAGGACTGGTATAATGTCTTTATAAGTATACAAAAAGAAAATGCAAAAATGATTCAAGTTGATGTACCATTTGCGTCAAAATTATCCAAAGTGGCCTACCTACTTGAACAAAAAGAATGCGAATGTTGTGAAGCTAATTTCTTTATTCCGTTTTCGTAACTCATTGTAAGATTGGGAAACATATAATTAAGAAGAAAGAATGCCCATAATAAACACAAACTACTATAAAGTCAAAGACACTAATTAACGCATTGTTTCCAGACCGAGATTAAGGGATAAACTTGAATTTCAAAGCTAAATAAAGCGGAAACCAAACACATTAAAACGACATAATGATGCTTAACAGCTTTGAAAGTGTGTATCAAAATGTAATTAGCGGAGAGGCAATGTCTTGTTTCCAGAAACAGACAATAACTAAGCCTCTTTGTAGCAAGTTTCGTCTGAACCAACTTGAACCCATTGAAGTTCTATCAAGCTCATGTCACTTAACTGCCCATTTTTAATCGCTATACTGATTTGAGTGTTTTCATGTATGTAAATATTTTCTTTCATTCTTGGAGGGTAAGATAATTAAAAGTGGGATAAAAAGTTGAAATATTTTCTCAATTCCAAAGATATTTTTTAGAGTGCAAAAATTAAAAGTACGAGAAGCATCACGTGAAGATCCTTGGAAAGTAAAGCCCAATTTTGAATTTTACATGTTATATATGTTATAAAAAGTCTCATTCTTCACATCCACATGAGGTTTTTAGTATCCCCAAAACGACAGCGTAAAAACCAAGTGCCTCTGGTCGGTTTTATACATTTGTTGGCCGGTGCTGGTTTAAATTCTCTTTTCCGGTACATCTGCAAGTCTACAACTCCGTCCAAAATTACTTACTAGTTATTTCTATTGTTTTCTATTGCATAATAGAGTAAAGTTATATATATCATATGTATTCAATATCTTTATATGTCTGACGACCCTAACCTATTTCCCAATAATCGTACAACATTTAATGCTCTAAACTTGGTTTGTTGGATCCAAACCAAATCCTCTCTGATGTCTTCGGTTTGGTACAAAAACCAATTTTGTCTGGTTCCGAGTTAATACTACTTTCCGAGTCTTTGACTAATATCACGTTGCAATACTACCACTTTCTAGGATTTCGTGACAGCCTTTTGTTAAACAAAGATTGTGTGTGTCTGTGTAAGCATGTTTGATATGTAGTAATGCATATAGCTAGTGTATATACTAGACTAAGTACTAACTTTACAGTCTGTTAGAATTATATGCGCACAAAACTTTTAAACCTAACTATCGGTTATTAAACTACCTATGTATAGTTTTAATCATATGATTTTTAGTTTTATATTATTCTTCGGTTAGTCAAGATTTCTGTTCATGTGTAGTCACAAACTCAAACTAATACAAGGGTGTAGAAGAAATTATACATACTACTTGGTATCTTAAAAAGTTAGATTTTAAATATACTGCAACACTCGTAAAATATATAAGAGAAATTGCATAGGATATCCATTTTTAATTTATTTCACAAAAATTACTTTTAAAGAAAAAAATGACCAATTTTTTTTATTAAAGGATAAAACAACATTTATACCATAGGGCCAGCTAATCTAGAATTATGTTTTATAGTTAAAGGGTGATTGTTTGAGGATAGAGTTTCAAATTTTAAAAAATAAAAAAAAATATTAAAAATTTCAAAATAAAAATGAGCTATTTTGATTTATAGACTATTTTTGTGACAAAAACTTAAAAATTGTTATTTGAGAGAATTGCCCGATATATTATCATGTCATTATTTTTTTGTAAAAAAATATCATGTCATAATTGTTTTACCGTTATATATAATCAAATATGTAAATAATATAAATAAAATTTGAAGATCTTTTTTAGAAAATAATATAAGTAAATACATGTTACTGTCACAGTGATAAAATGATGTTGGCAAAACAAATGCTACTATCACAGTGGAAATTTTAAGAGCATAAATCTAATCTATTAATTTAGAATCTTATTTTTATCCACTATTGACAAGTCATGGTGGAACCATTTAATTAATTAATTAATATAATATATTTAATTATTTATATTAAATATTAATAATCAGTAAATTATTAATACTAAATCAGTTTTAACAATAAATTTGAATTTATTTTTAGTTATAAAAAATTCTGTTGAAAAAAATCTAACAAAATCCTACCAAACATTGTAAATATATTTTATAAATACTGCATTAAATAATTTCGTAATTAATAATATAAATTATTATAATAAATTTTAATTAAAATTTTGACGTAAAAAATTATGTTATTTTATAATTTATGATTATAATTTATATTGTATTAAAATAAGTGTTCTATGAACTAAATACGAAAAATATATTAAATTGGTAGATTAACCTACATTTAAAATGCTTTCATTTAAATAAATAAATATAAATTTATCGTTCTTCGATAAAACATCTTAAACTATATATTTTTTATGCAAAACCAAAAATTATTAACATCTGTTAAATTTTTATTTGCAACTATATATTATATTTTTGCTTATTTTGAAACAAAAAGCAATATATTATCTAAAAATGATTATATACAAAATATAATAGTACATAACTAACATTTAATTCATGTATTATTTACAAAATATGTTACTAATTTTTTTTTGAAATTTTAATAATTAACTATAGATATTAATGACAAATAAATTTTAATGATAAATTATTTTTAACTATAATTTGAATTTTATTTTTAGTTCTAACAATATATGTTGAGAAAAATTCTAACAGAATCATATCAAAAAATTTAAATATTTTTTTATAAATTATTAATTAATTTATTTCGTAATTAGAAATATAAGATTATTATAATTTATCTTAATTTAAAATTATATGCTGTTTTATAAATTTTATCATTATAGTCTATATTATATGAAAAGGTGCTATATGAATTAATATGAAAAAAAAATATTAAATTGGTAGATTAACCTATTTTTAGAGTTGCACAAAAAACCCATTTTTAGAAAATGCTTTCATTTATATAAATTATCATTCATCGTTAAAACGGGTTCAGTTCATAAACTATATAATATTTTATACAAAATAAAAATTATTAACATATGTTAAATTTTTATATCTACAACTATATATTATCTTTTTAATTATTTTAAAACTCACATAAATACATGATTATATACAAAATATAATACTAAATAAATAACCTTTAGTTCATGCATTATTTACAAAATATGTTACTAGAAAATATGAAATTTTAATAATTAATTAAAGATATTAATGACCAATTAAATTTCATTATAAATTTAATGTTTATTTTAACTATAACAAAATCTCATGAAAAAAATATTTTAAAAAAATCTTACCAAAAATTCAAATATATTTTAAGAAAATAATGAATTGATTTAGTAACAAACAAATTCAAAAGTCATATAATCTTTCAAATTAAAAAATAGTTGTGTAATGTTTTCTTGACCAAGTAACAAATTGAAAAATAAATATTAAAAACTTAAAATGATAATTGTAAAAGATAAAATCATAGATGCTAAAATATAATATTTTGAAATCTTAATTTAATAATTAAAAATCAGAAAACTTCATACCATAACATCCAAAAGTATCCTACATTGATAAAATCTACTAAAATAATATGACAAATACTACTATGTATACATGTTATTTACTAAATTAATGGAGTAGATATTATCTAAGCATAACAATGTATTTGTTTATAAAATTTTGCAAAAACCAAAAATGATAGATGTTCAACTATAGTTTCTTAAACACAATATATATGTATATATAAATTATAATAGCAAATATCCATCTATAGTATAACTAAATAATACTAAAATGTATTGTATACAAACTATAGAAATTTAAAAGTTATATTATAGGACACTGTGTATTTGATTATTTCAGATTGTGAATTTATTGTGCTGAACTAAGAAATATATTAATAAGTAATAAAAATTAATAATAAAGTAAAATATATAAAACAAATCAATGTATATTAATCATTACAAATATTATGCCTAAACAATAAGATTATATAACTATACAATATTTATAACACTAAATGTAAATCACATATTTAAAAAGTTTATATGATATCAAAATTCGAGTATAATTTGAAGCACATGAATTCTCAAAACCAAAGCTTTGAACAACATTGGGCTTAGCACTTTCATTTTTTTTCTTTTTTATTTGGACAATCCCCAAGCAAAATCAACATTCAAAACGGTTAACCGCATTTACCTTCTTGTTTTGTTTATTAGGATTACTATTTATAAACTATCATATTTCAATAATTAAACGAGAGAGAGAGAGAGTAATTAAAGGTTATTGGAATATACTAGCTTTGACCTTGAGCTCTTTTTCTTCTTCTTGGACTTTTTGTCGCTCTGTTATAAAACCTCCCCTCTCTTCCCCCTCATATACACAAGTCGCCCCTTTAATATTGTTCACACACAAACATACACACATTAAGCCGACGGAAAGAACAAAAGAAACACGAAATGGTGTCCATGAAGGCTTTTTGCTATCTTCTAATATTTTTCATCTTGCAATTACATGCTAAAGTCTCGCATGCAAATTTTAATAGAGAAGGTATGTGTGTAGATCAGTATATACAATAACAGCTATGTATGTTTCAGCATGTGTTATGATGTTCATTATTTAAATATATCTTTTGAATTTTATAATTACGCTCATCAAATTTTCTCTATAGTTCCACAAGCGGCAAAGAATGGTGGGCTTGGAGCAAGCACTAGTACTCAGATTACCAGCAAGGTACGTTATATAGCAACAAAATCTCAATCCATGATTTGTGTGTTTATGAAGAAATTATATATTAAACATCGACGGTTTAACATATTGGTTATAATATATCAATTTGAATAATCTATTGTTATTAGGCTATTGAAAATGTAATGGGAAACCGAAAGGCGTTGAAGCATGGAAATATGAAGGGCGAGGCAAATGAAATGAACAGTTTAGCGATAGAGAGTAAAGAAACGGTAAGGAAAAGAAAGAGCAAGAAGAGGCTCACCAAAACGGTGAGTTTAACGGCCGATTACAGCGACCCTGGTCATCATCCTCCTAGGCATAATTAACAGAACTACGTGTGTGTGTGTTTTTAACATGAAAAATGAGCCTATATTTCCCGATGAGGCTTCAATTTTGGTGCATCACTACTCGGCCTTTGATAGTTTTTTTTCTTTTACGTTTTACATGTATCTACTACTGATCATGGTAGGCGGCACGCCGACACAAGCTTTTCTCAGGTGGTACTTTTGTTAGCTTTTGTATGTATTCAGAAGAGACGTTTTTGGTTATTAATGTCACTATATACATGTTTAGTTATTGGTTGTTAAGAAAAATAATTTTATAATTATCTAAGGAGTTCTTAACTGGAAATCGTAATTTTTCAAGTGGTTAGTTGAAAAATTCAGGTGAATATTTCAGTCCCTCTCTCGCTGTCAATGCTTAAACTAGGAGAGAAAAATCATATTGATAATTGAAAATTTTGTTTATGTAAATTATCTCTTACCTGGAAGTTTTGATTAACATTCTCACTTAACTTATACAAACTACTGTTTTTATAAAAATGGCTTTAGATATTAAATTCCGGTAGGTTAGATTTAGCTGAAGATACCTGTTTAACCAAACAACATGGGATATACTGTATATACATATAAAATAAGTACGTGAACTGATTAAGAACATAAAAAGCGGATAATCTATCTTGAATTTAGATTAGTACCGAATCATTTATGAAAATGAAGGTTAATACATATAACAGTTGACCACGCATATAACAGAGTAATAGACCTAATTAAAGGTTTCCTTTAGAAGTTTAAAGTAAGATGTGATATGGATCAAAGTCTGATCTGAATCATGAACAAGGACTAAAGAATGACCGGGCTATATGAAATGGGCTTCTTGAAAATGTCTGGCCATAGTGGGAATGTGGCCATATAACCAAACGTTCGGGCTTCGGGGAACACACGGTGAAGGAGAGGATTCACTTACGAAGTTATTTTAACAAAAAAAAAAGTTATTGTAACTTTGTGTGCAAACACTTTAATTAAATATTTACTATAAGGGGGGATATTTGGTGGTTGGGTTGAACAAAAAATGGAATAAATTTGATTGTGGACATTGAATATTATTTCTTTAATCATAGATAAAAGATTCAAGAAAAAGAAACTAGATGAGGATAGATGAGACTTGAGAGAAACGTCTCACATGTATAAAAATGTAGCAGGAAACTCAAGTCATGGCAGAACAAAAAAAATAAAGAGTTGAACGAATCAAAGATGAGTCTTCCTCTAACACCAACTAGAGAAGCAGAGGTGCAGTGGTTTTTACCAAACAGTCAAGTGGTCTCGGGGGACTAATAAGAGTGGGTGGACCATTATACATCATAGTTTAGGTTTCAATTTTGGTTTCCACCTTATTCGGGTTGTTATACCAAACTGAATTTACAGTAGAATTAGAGAGCGACCATTCACCATATGTCACTCTAAACCGCAAACTCGGCTTTGGCAATAAACGGCGACTGGAAAAGAAAGAGCCAATGAGCCAGTGCACAGGGCCCAGCGCATGCTAGAAGATAGTCATTGTGGCACATTAGTTAACGGCAAGGAATGGACACACATGAGCGGCGCTTCTCTCCTCACGTGCCATGACTTTTGTGTTTACTGGTTTCTATGTCCCCTAAGTTAAGTTTATAGACGTATGCAAGTCAATAACTTAGGTAACTTAGGTAATATATTAGAGATAAACTATTCCACCCGGGAAAATTCAAGGAATTAACCTAAGTATATATGTTTTCACTTAATAATATTGGTGTTAAAAAAAAAAAAAAAACCTAAGTATAAAAGGTTAAGATCAATTCATTAATTACCAAATAATTTTAAGTTCTGAATTTAATATGGTATTAGAGTTTAGATTCTAAATACCATACATCCTTAATTAATATAACTCTCGAGAGATTTACGAGGAATAAACTATTTCACTAAAAAGTTATGTTCAAGGTTGGTCCTAAGCACAACCAGTGTTGTTAATTGGCATTCCAAATTCCAAAAGTATTAGTATCCGTCTTTACATTACAAATTTTGCTTGTAACCCTAATATGATAGAAAATATATAAATAATAAAAATTTGTTGCGTAGAATTTTAAAACTAACCCATGTGTTTTAATTCGTTGGTTATGTGGCTTACCATGTGGAGCAGACCTATATATTATACATAAATTGTATGGCCTATAATTATCAAAAATATTTAAACAATTTAAAAATGTTATTGATCTCTTAAATCTTATGTCTGGTAATTATTCATAGTAGATTTTCAAGTAAATTTGAAATCATATACGCTCATTAAATAGACTATTATGATTTTTTATGTCTATAGTTTTTAAATTCATAAAACTGAAAAGAAAAAAATGAAACGGGATAGTGTAAAACATTAGGTGGGACCCGCAATAATAGCGCTGGTTGAGTTGGCCACGTGATAGAGCGAAGTGAGGTAGGCAAGAAAAGTTTTCGTATCACGTGATACGGTGCGACCTACGTCAATAAACTGCCACGTCTCATATACTTTAATCCCAGTTTAATTACGTAGTTATTAATTGGCGACGCATTATTCAATAATTATTTAATCTAGTTTCATTTCATCACAAGACACGCAAGAAAATATATTAGAAAATAGAGGATATATTTGTTAACTGATCCCTAAGATGATTCGTGAGGAAAGGAATATCCATGTTGTAAGGAAATTTGTTTACACCATGTCAGACCATTAGACTTAAACTACTTAAAGTGTACGAGTAAGGAAGAAGATAAAACAGAAAATGATTAGGACAACTAATTGCCTTAATAAAAAAGTGAAAAAAAGAAAAGAGAAAGAAGACAGATAACACATATGCGATGCTCCCAGCTCAGTCCCATACACTATTTTGTATATCAATAACTTTTTTACAATAACCAGTTTATTTAATTAAAAAATGGATGTAAAAAACATTATAATCTGGAAAAGCATAATACTTTAAATAATTAGGTTTATGCTTATATTTTAAAAAAAATTAAAAACACCGAATGGACTTTTAAAAATGATAGACCTTATGTGAAATTACACTATTTTGTATATCAATAACTTTTTTACAATAACCAGTTTATTTAATTAAAAAATGGATGTAAAAAACATTATAATCTGGAAAAGCATAATACTTTAAATAATTAGGTTTATGCTTATATTTTAAAAAAAATTAAAAACACCGAATGGACTTTTAAAAATGATAGACCTTATGTGAAATTGACTTTGGTACTTGAAAATATAATCGACTTTCTCGCATCTCTAATTATTTTCAATGTTAATCTATTTTTTTTATATTCCAAAATTGGAGGGGATGAATTTGCTAAAGATCCTAGTAATATTTTCCCTTGTTTTAAATATATAAATATTCTGATAATTTATATCAAGTGTTTGTGTGTACAAGAACCTGCTGGGATGTGATGGAATCTTCAATTAGTTTATCTAGAACTAAGCTATGATAAAAAGTAAGCTAAGTACGTAGAATAATAATACAATTTAGGATTNCATTGAATTTAGCCATCTTGTTTTCTTCATCCGTCCATAGCTCTTCTCCCTTCGGTACATCAGTTCCATCATCACCTCTGGCAACTGGTGCCATCCACCCAGATTCCACAGCTTTCCATGCCAGAGGATCTATCCCCTTGATCGTTGCCTTCATACGAGCCTTCCAAAAGCTGTAGTTTCCTACTTCAAGGATCAACTTTGAGTGCGACAACATCTCACGGTAGCTGTCCATCTTACTCCGCAGGATCTTACCTGTTTTGAAAAAAAAATACAGATACCCGCTCTGATACCACTTGTTGATGTAAGATAATCAAGCTACACTAATTAGAACACACAGTAACACAGAGATATTTCTTTTCAATGAATTCGACTAGATTAGTCCTTTTAAAAGCACATACAAGTTCTTCTTAAAAGCAATCCTTCAAACAAGTTCAAGACAAACTTTGACTTGTTGACTAGTCTTCCTCGTTCACAGACTTAACGTAGTCTATGAACCACTCAAACCCTTAACCCCTAGTGACTTTACTTCTCCTTATTCGGACTTGCAAACCTCCTATTGCTAAAAGCTCTCTCTGTGTGTTCAGCAGTCACACCGTGCCAAGCCTCCTCTTTATATTCTTCAGAGGAGAAACCCTAGACATAAAATCTATTTAATGAAAACTTTCCATATCTTCTTCTTCAGCGAATAAGCCAATCTTCCTTTCTTCTGAGTTAGATTGCTTCTTCTCCAATTCTTCCTTTAAACTGACTCTTTCAGTAATTCTTCCTTGAATGCTCATTAACTCACCCGACCAGCTTCTTGTATCCTCATCTGATGTCGTAGTTCATGTCGTGCTTCATGAACTACTACAGCTCCGTCTTGACTATACATCTTCATAGCTTTGTGTAATGAAAAGGGATCGTGTATCAGACGGATTGTGACAAAAGACATCCATGATTAATTGGCCATCACTTTGGAACTAATATCCTTTCTCCTTTGTCGAGATCTCGAGCTATTCTTATGTTGCCTAACCTCTACCGTCACGGATTAGCTGCCTCAAGGGGCAACAGTGAGTGATAAAGAGGCTGCATTGGCCGTTAATTTTGACACTAACACACCCTCACAAAAGATAACTTGGAACTATTAGTTTGGGTCTTATCTTGAAATGGACCTATGCATATAACCAAAGTGCCCCTGCGATTGTCGTCACTCCCGCCGACTCTTGATGTTGTAATAGTTTTTGGCACGTGAGTCGACCCACCGGCTCACGTGGCCCCATCTCTACCACGAAACCGATGTCGCACGTCTTTTGATGCGGTCATCTTTTTTATTCTTGTTATGTGCCATGAAAGTGTGGTCTGCATAACTCTATTAATCATTCTTAGCCTAAAAACACAATGGACATATTTTTTTTCTCTTTTACAGTGGACATCAATTGATCTCCTGACAATAACTGTACGCAGGAAACCACAGCCATAGCCATTATAAACATGGTAAACGATATTAATAAACTTTGTTTTAATTAATTCCATTTTAGAGAATCTGCACATTTTAGCTAGAGATGATTCAATACATTTTAGTCAGTATTATTTAATAAATTTATGGGCCTAATATAGGTTAGGGATGGAGAAAGCGTGTTTAGAGAGATAACCTAACAACTCACGAGACAAAGTGGAGAGCATGTGAGTGTTCTTTTCCTATTTCCCTATATACTACTCTTCTTCTTGTGACCCAACACTAATTATTTATTGTATTGTCTTGTATAGTCATACCCTTTCTTCTATTTATTAAGTCTGTTTAGTTATGCATAAATATTCTTAATTATAAATACAACTGTATATGACATTACGTATATAACAACACATTTTCAAAAGAAAAAGAAAGAACCACATACATATATTGTTACATCTCACATATATGAGAGCTTATAATTGCCATGTATTTTCACACTGTCATAGATTGCCCCATATAATATACTTTAAATTTATCAACTCGTGATTCATCTGGACTTCTAACAAAAAAAATATTTCAGTGCACATAAAATAGCTCTAATAAGTTCACCTTTTTCGGTTTATTTTAGTAGTCTATCTAATACTCCATATGTTTCAGAAAAATGTATGTTTTAGGGTTCTCATACTTATTAAGAAAGATATCAAATTTTAGTTACCAATGCATTATTTTCCATTATCAACTATTTCCCACAACTTTTAACCAATAAAATTTTATAAACACCATTATGTTTTTTAAAGTTTATAATTTACAATTAATTTATTCATTGAAAAAGTAAAACATATATCTTTTTGAAACAATTTTTTTTTATAAAATATGAATTTTTTTGATACAGAGGGAATATATTATTGTGTGAAACAACATAAATTTATTTAAACGTATAAAAAGAAGATATGTATATATATATGCCACCGCCGAGCCGTGTTTATTTCCATTTAAAAACTATAGTTAACGTAAGATCGTATAAACAATAATATATAAAAGATGTGCATACGCATGACTATACAAAGTTATACGAATATTTTGCTTTTTTGGTCAAACGAATATATTGCTATGTTTTTAAATTACTGTATTGAAAATAAGTATTTGCATCATCTCGCTAGCTAAACTCGTCACCAGTTTAAAACTAACTAGATCCGCGTTTTGAGCAGGATTAACATTATATAGAAATTATTTTTACGTATTATATATTATTTTACACATTATAAAATAATAAATATATTAAAAATTAAAAATTACGTAACTTTTATCAAAAAAAATTGTTCAAATAAAATTTCAAAATTAAAATATTTATGTATTTAATATGGTATTAGTTAATT